>JAHDVF020000237.1:0-600000 GCA_022606425.2 Lepidostoma basale
CTCGCTTTCTGGAATCCCCTTCAGAGATGCCGTCACGGCCCCTTGGAGGTCTTCTACGGAGCTATATCGGTTTCCCTTGAGGTTCTGTTTGAGCCGAGGAAGAAGTCCGGTGGTGCCAGATAACATAAACATCGTATTTAATATAAACATCGTATTTTAAGCATGCCTTACCACATTGGGGTCACTATCAAAGGCGCTCTTACTGAAGCCATATTGGTTAAACTTCCAGCATTTGCCGCGGTTTAGGAAGATTCGAGATGCCATTAATGCCTGGTTGATTGTTAAATTGACCGTTACGTTTCCATCCACATGTCTCATGGCGATGAAACAACTATTGGAGTCTTCGGACCAACTTTCCATTGTCGTAACAAGGTAGCAGATTTTTCCCGGTTTGCTGACGTTCATATAAACTCCGTTGGAATCAACGTAAACTCCACCGTCCGGATTATATAGCATTTCAGGAGTGAAAAAACTAAAATTGTATGCATCCGAATTGTATTCAGGCTAAAAAATAAATAAATTAATCTTATGAATCTTTTCTATTTCAGTAAATACCTTCTTCTTCCGGGGCCGTGTCATTTCCTCTCAACCTTTGGCTATCACTGCAGCGAAGGCATCTTTATCCTGCACCACTTGGAACAGGTTCACCGCTCACTCTTGTCCACTACTTTATATTTCGCAGGCAGGACAACTGCCTTCTAACAACTCAAATGTGACCCAAATATGAGACCTTTCTAACTTACACAACAGCTTTCGATTGGCTCTGGTTCTCTGTAGTAATCCGTAAATATAGATTATCTATTATATTGTCTAAGTTAGCAAGAGTACCAAACTTTTGATAAACAAAACTATTATAGGACCGGTAGTCACCTACATACATGGTCTCTAACGCAGAGAGAGGAAGGCAAGCTGGCAGTTTTTCAGAAAAAGATCTGAAAAAAAAAATTTAGACCCACGCTGGAGTAAGTGACTTGCAGAATAAAAAATTGAATCTAGAAGTACTGATTAACCAGGAAACAGTGGTGAGATTCTCTATGTCACCACGCCTATGGCGGGCTGGCCATGTAGAAAGAATGCCAGAGGGTAGAACACCAAAAATTATATCCAGATGGGTGCCACGCGAAACGAGACCAAGAGGCAGACCGAGAAAAAGATGGGGGGACTGCGTGGAAGAAGAATGGGAGAAAATGGAAAGAACTTGGGAATGGAGAGATATGGCCAGGGACAGAAGCCGGTGGAGGACTGATGTGGAGGAGGCCAAGTCCCACACGGGATGGAGCACCGAGAAGCAGTAATATTGTAGTATTATATTGTATATTGCTATTAAATTACCTTATATTTTATAGGAATGATTGTTTCGCAAAGAAAACGAAGTAAGAGCAGACACTGTCAGAACCAAACACCTCTTAAAAAGTAGCAGAAATGAGAACATTGACCTATTGTCGGGAGAACCCTTAGAGATAGGATACCCAATGAAGAAATTCGCAAATCCTGCAAAATTGAAGACGCAGTGAGATGGAGTAAGCAAAGGAGACGATTCTTCAGGGACCACCTCGAGAGAATGGAGCCAGCAAGAATTCCTAATATCGTGATGCACGAGACTCCAGAGAGCCGTCGACCACCAGGACGACCACCAAAGAGATGGAGAGAAGGCTGGTCGTCTTCGTTACAGGAAGAAAGTTAATATCCTGCATAAACAGATCGCAAAATCTATAATCAGAAGGAGAAGAAGATTGTTTCGCCTTTGCAATGCATAAAATGTGCAACTATCTAACTAACCATCACGCCGTTTCTTCGAAGAAGTAGGCAGAAAGAATAGGACCGCCAAACTGTTCTGTCCTGACATACATTCACAAATCGTATTATGCACGCACATCGATTTCACTGACTTCTTACGTGACCGATATTTAATATTACATCAATTATTAAATCAATCAACGTCACTTGTTTTCCTCGGCCTTTCTTCTTTTCTAGCCCTGTCGTTTGCATATAATTTCTTCACCACTCTTCATTTATTCATTCTTGCCATGTCTCCAAACCATCTTTACGAACCTTTTCATTATTTTATTCAAAAATTTCATTCGCACCGCATTCACTTATTTTATTTGTATTTGACACTGTCATTAGCAGATTTGTCGCACATTCATCTAAGAGATCTCATTTCTACTTTCGTCTTTCATTTACCAGTTCTATGCATAAATTGTGGCAGTTGTCAAACGCAAATTTATTAATTAACTAGAGTTAACAACCGGAAAATACCGATCAACCTGAAACGAAAAGTCTATGAAGCCTGCGTTCTGCCGGTTGATACTTATGGTCTTGAAATTGTTACATTGTCCAAGCAAAGTGCGAGAAACTACGAGTGACCCAATGAGCCATGGAAAAAGCCATGTTAGGAATAAGCCTAAGAGACATAGTCAGAAACGATACGGTGAGAGAAAAAACAAAGGTTACTGACATCATCCACCGGGTGGCGACTCTAAAATGGCAATGAGCAGGTCACGTAGCCAGAAGCTCAGATGAAAAGTGGACAAGAAGACTTGGAGACCGTGGACGGCAAGTGCAGGGTGACCGCAACTACGGTGGAAGGATGATCTGAACAGACACGTCGGAATAACCTGGATGCAGTCTGCACAGGACAGAATGACATGGAAGCAAATGGAGGAGGCCTTTGTCCAGGAGTGGACGGGAATAAGCTGAGGAAGAAGAACAAGAAGAATAAGAGTTAACAAACTAACAAACCAATACTCCGAGGGATTAGGCAGAAATAATGGACGGCCGAAGAACAGTGTGGCGATCCATTCTCTCTGTCTACCCCTTCAGAGACGGCGTGATGGTTAGCTAGTTAGTTTTCAAGAGGGGAAATGTTGTCTATCGATCCATTGTAATATATCGTTGTATTGTCATATAATATACTGTCATAATTTACCTTGATCGAAACGTAGTTAAATGGGTATTGGTTTTTGCAGAAGTGGGCAGTTTCATGTATACCAGATAAAATATATTCCCAGCAGCTTGTGCCATAAATAATTGATAAAACAAACAAAACACAAATGATACGCATAATATCTTACGTTATAAGACGGAAAACGTTTAATAATATGACGCGTCAGAATTCTCGTTTGTTTTGGAAAAAAACGAAATTGATTTGAATTTTAATATGATAGAGTTAGGTAGGTACCTATAATCAAGTCAAGACAGTGACTTTTTGGGAGTAACAGCCCTATCTTATTGTTCCCCAACATTTTAGATTACGACACTATCTATTACAATGCTTAATAATAAACAATTGTTTTTTTTTAATCTCAGACAATGTATGTATTATAAAAAATCGTGTAAACCATCAGAAATTTCAAAACTGGGTACTACATATCTGCTTATATCCCCGCATTTTGTTTCAATATTTTATATTGTGTGTACTGAATTTTTGTAGGTTACCATTTTTTTATTTATAATAAACAAAAAAATTACGTGGTTACCGTAGTAATACATATGTAAGCTATTTTTCGACATAGTCGCCATTCCTCTCAATGCAGATGGTGAAGCGGGGTATCTCTCTGATGCCTTCCTCGAAGTAGTTTCCCGCCAACCCTTTCGTCCACTTCTCCACCTCCTCCTTAACCTCCTCGTCGGTTGAAAAACCTTTTCCACCCATGTGCAGCTTAAGCGAGGTAAAGAGATAGTAATCTGAAGATGCTAGGTCAGGGGAATGCGCGGGATGGTTCAGGACATCCCATAAACGAGGCGAGCAGTTCCTTCTGGCATTATCGTGCAGCAGGCAGATTCCCTTTGTCAGCATGCATCTCCTCTTGTTTTGAATCGCCCTCCGCAATTTTTTAAGGGTCTCACAGTATCTTGCAGAGTTGATGGTCTCCCCTTGAGGCATATATTCAATTAAAATTATGCCTTGGCAGTCCCAAAACACGGATGCCATGATTTTCTTGGCTGAAATTATGGTTTTGAACTTTTTGGGAGAGGGTGAAGAGGTGTGACACTGTTGAGACTGCCTTTGGGTTTCAGACGTGTAGTGTGTAACCCAAGTTTCATCTCCAGTAACGATGGAGCGGTGAAATTTATATTTATGGAGTTTGCAGCGCCTCAAAAACTTTGCGCCAAGGTGGCGTAACCCCTTACTCATTCTATAATTTACGACGTTTGGAACTTGTATGCCATTTGGCCATTCTCTGTCGAAGCAGTTAGTAAAAATGTTGTTTTGAATTTGTTAAAAAAGCCAATATTTATATGATTAAACGAAATTCCAAAAAAAACATAAATAGAAAACTTATATGTTTTTTTTGTTACTTAATCTGGATGCTTTCGAGACGTGGTGCTGGCAGCGAATGCTGCGTGTACCCTCGACGGTAAGACGAATAAACCAGCCAATCATTGACCTGGGTATCATGGCAAGACTTCCGAATTCCTAATATCGTGATAATTCCGCATCATGATATTAGGAATTCTTGCTGGCTCCATTCTCTCGATGTGGTCCCTCCAGAAGCGTGTTCTTTGCCTACTACATCTCACCATGTCTTAAATTTTGCAGGATTTGCGAATTTCTTCATTGGGTATCCTATTTCTAAACGTTCTCCCCACAATAGATCGCAATGTTTTCATTTCTGCTACTCTTAAGAGATCTTTGGTTCTGACAGTGTCTGCTCTTGCTTTGATTCCGTATGTAATTATGGGCCTGATGCATGTTTTATAAATTCTCCCTTTGCTTTCTACTAGCATATGCTTATTGTCCCAGTGTCCCCTAGACATCCGGAGATAACTGCAGCTTTATTAGTATATTTTTTAACTTCATTGTATGGATCGCTGCAACTAGATATCTCCACACCCAGATATCTGAACTACATCATACTTATTATTGAAATTAACATCATTGTTAAACTAACCATATATGAAAATCAAAAACTGTACTATCAAAATCATTATAATATGGAAAATCTGTAGTTATATAATGAAATATGGGTAAGATTATAAAAAAGCACTGTCTACAATGTGGTTATTAAGATAAGGAGCAACAAACGATTTAACGCAGGGTGTACTCCACCCTCCACAAAGAAAATCTTCGCCATATGTCGCCAGTCACGTACTAATTAAGGCCGTGTGTCATATTAACAGATAAATCAAGCATCCTGTAGAGAGATAATAAGAAATTAATCAAGCCCCAAAAATATATAATACATTTGACAATTTGGTACTTTTTTATTCTTTGAATTGATGGTTGTAGTTTTTTATTTTGTAAAACTCCATTATAAATTATAGTATAAAAATCATTGTTTAATTGGTGATACAGAGATTCATATCAAAATGAGGGGTAGAGATGAGCGCCAAATAAATGTAGAGATGGCTGGAACTGCGATCAAGAATGTAAAGACTTTTCAAGAATCAATTGTATCTCAATAGAGACGAAGATGCAAATTGGAAACAGAATATGGTTGATCAAGGTGTTTACAGGACTTATGACCTGTCATTGGTTGGGTTTAGCGCACGTTTTATGTAATACAACATTCCCCATTCCACCTTATTTTTCTTATGACCACCATGTCTGACGAATTTTTGGAAGTTGTATAGTATATATGTTAATCTCCAACACCACCCTTTACATGGTAGTATATTCAATCTACACACTAACGCCATCTATGAAGATTGTATTTTAAGCATTAAGCAGAAGATCTTTTTAACACAATGTGAAAGGCTACCGCCATTTACCGCATTGTCACTCCAAAGACTTTTGTTTACCTGTGGAGCAGTATTACATGGGATGGTCGATCCAAGAAACACGTCGAGAGTCGTATCCACCAGGCTAAACTTGCCTTCAACAAAAAGTCTAAAATATTCGACTCCAACAACATAGACTTGAACCTCCGAAAAAACCTTTTAAAAACATTGGTGTGGAGTGTTTTACTGTACGGCTGCGAGACTTGGTGCCTGGGCGAAAGAGAGCGCAAAAGGCTGGAGGCATTTGAAATGTGGACCTACCGACGAGTTGCCCAATTTTTATGGAGGGACCACATTACAAATGAAGAAGTTCTCAGCAGAGTTGAAGAGAGTAGGCACGTGTTGAACACCATAGCGGAGAGGCGCGCAAAATGGATTGGTCATGTGTTGCGACACGAATGTTTCCTGCATAATGTGTTGGAGGGAATGGTCGAGGGATCGATTAGTAGAGGACGACCTCGCCAAGAGACCAGACCAGATTTACTGAGATATGGGCTGCACCTCTTATGCGGAGTTGAAGAAAGTTGCCGAGGACCGGGCGGATTGGAAGAGGAGATGCGTCGCCTTGCTGCAGACCAATCGTTAGATTGAGACCGGAGAAGAAGATATCAAAATATAAATATAAATTACAAATTTGCCTCGCTGGTTGATTTTGGTTGGTTGGTTGAGTTAGTTGAGATGGTTGGTTGGTTCGATGGTTCATTGGATGGTTGGTTGGTAGGTTAGTAGGTTGGTTTTTGGTTGGTTTGTTGGTTGATTTTGGTAAGGTTAAGTATGAACAAAATAATTAGGATCATTAGATGGTAGGGGCACGTGGAAAGAATTATTGAATATGTTGAGTGTCGGCCACATGAGGAGTCGGAAAAATCAACGTACGTGCAAGACATGATGTATGAATGTTGCGGAATCGAGAGAAGCGCGTCATTCAAAATGCTTGGTTTCGTCATTAGAAATCATCTTTCGTAATATTCAGGTGCTGAAGCTGCCATATAACTCTCTGGTGAGAAGTCGGTTGGAACTTAGTTCCATTACCTGGGCGCCGCATGAGGTTCGATATTCCCTGATGGTGGAGAGGGTGCAGAAAAAATTTCTGTGATACCTCTATCTTAGGGAGTATGAATACTACCCGTGGTTCTTTCCGACTGATTTCTTGCTAGGGATGCTAGGCTACCAGTCACTCGAGAGGAGACGAGACATTCACTTGGGTGTTCATTTCTTTCGACTGATAGGCGGTTGTATACACAACTCAGAAATCTTGAGTGATGTAGGTCTGTTCGTCCCTGATAATAATCTTCTACAAAGGGGCCATAGATTGTTTTATCTCCCACGATGCAGAACCAACCTTCCAATGGTTATGCCGGTAGGTAGAGCAATATCTTTGCTTAATCGTATTACCTCGGAGTTTGACGAATTTTGTGATAGTTTGGCTCATCTGAGGGAAGTACTATCTTTATTGTAATTGTTTGGTATATTTATTTTATTAATTTGTCATGCATCTCGCTCTTTTTATAAATCTATTATGTATTACTTTTTATTGTGTATCTCTAACTTTTATCTTTAGTGTATTGGAAAAAAAATTGTAATGCTTTAGATATATTTAAAAAAAAATGAAATAAATGAAAGGAAAGAAAAGTGGGAAAGTCCATTATTTATGCCTACCCCTTCGGGGAGACGGCGTGATGGTAAGATAGTTAATAAAAATCCTTAGTATTGAGAGAATTTATAAGGTCGTCCTTCTCTGTTTCAATTTTATTGATTCGTCCGGTTTCAAGCGCGCCATACTATTGTCCTGACAAGATAAACAAATGAAAAAGTCATCAAACGGGAAAACAAAAGAATGAGAATATTGATTGTCGGAAAACGGATAACGAAGAATTCCTGTTATTTGTCAAGTCCTTGAATCGAGTTTTTGTATTTCTTTTAATTAAAAATTCATCGAGATGTTTCCTTTTAAAACGCCCGGAATTCCCTTCGCCCTAATGAATATTTACATAATATAGGGTGCCTACGAAATGAGCAGAAAATGAATTTTTTTTACATTTTAAATCTTAGGTTAATAAATATGTATTTAAAATAATAATAATTAAATATTAAATATAACACACGATGACCTTCGTGGCAGAGAGGTGAGAGCTCTTACTGCCATACCGAAGGTCCCGGGTTCGATTCCCGGTGATGGCAGTGTGATTGTCATAATGTCTTTGGTCTGGTGTAGAATTCACGTGACAATAAAATGGCGATAAATTAGCCAACTGTTACCTGTCGTGAGTTATTATATCTTAAAAATAAATTGTATACAGTACATAATTGGGTTTAAGTGACCTGTTGTACATATATAAAAAAACAATGGGGAATATTGTATTACATAAAGCGTGCGCTTAACCCAACCAATGACAGGTCATAAGTCCTGTAAACACCTCGATCACCATATTCTATTTCCAATTTGCATCTTTGTCTCTATTGATATACAATATTAATCTTATATTTTCATTCGACACTCCATCATACACAGTGTATCTACACATTCGTCTAAGAGATTATTATTTATTTAGAACAGTTAAATAACTTTATTAAATTTAGACAGTTCATTTGGAACACCGTGTATTTGTATGAGTGAGTATGCATGCGTACGTATGTGTACAATACATTGTTGCATATTTGAGTAATATCCATGTGTGCGTAACTATAATAGCTATACGTGCACTAGCTATTGAGTACAGAGACGGGCCAGCGAGCAGCTAGTACTATGTAAACACCAGAACAATGCAAACGTCCGCCGCACATATTAACTCCTGAGCGGAAGAAAAGGGTAGAAAACTGCTTATTTTGGAATTAACGTGGTGTGAGTTATTGTATATTAATATTAATGGGCGTATGTGTATTGGAGCAGAGCCGTTTTAAGGGCAGTGAGCTAAAAATAATGGCATTTCGTTTTAATTGATACGAATGAAAACGCCTACGTTCTAGAAGTTTTATTATAATTTATGCAAATGACTTGTTTCGACTGTCCAAGGCATTATCAAATGTAGCGAACGCGAACCGCAATGTGAAGTGTTTCCCAACATTGTAGCAAATATACATCTTCCTTAAATTTATCAGACGTGGTGGTCGTAAGAACGGCGGAATGGTGAATGTTGTTAACATAAAGCGATCGCTTAACCCAACCAATGACAGGTCATAAGTCCTGTAAACGCCTCGACCACCATATTCTGTTTCCAAATAACAATTTACATATTCGTCTCTATTGGTCGTCGTTCTTCGACTTCGTCTCCAGCGGTAACACCACACTATGCAGTACCTTTGAGCAGGTGTAATGTCTCTTCTTGGGTTTTACGCGAATTTTTAGGGCCCCAGAAGCGAAAGTTCTGCTTATTCACATATTCACAGAGATGGAAATGCGAGAACCTATCGCCGGAAGTTCTGGAAAGAGTGATGGAAAATGCCATAAATCGGGCCCGTATGTACTTCAATTCTGGCGGCGGCCACTTGACCGATATCATTTTTTCATCTTAATGGAAAGAAAAATAAAGATATCGAATAAACACAATTCAAAAGCAGAACAAAAATATTTCATTCATAAAAAAAAATTACAGCCAAAGAACATCAGGTGACAACATTTGCGTCATCCTGTATATAGGACAAACGATTCCCAGTATCGTCTCTGTCAACCGTTATAAAATACGATTTTTTATACCATTACGCATGAATGCATTTAAATATTTGATGCACGCTTCCGAGACTGGTGTGAAAAATGCATAAGGACTGTACTTGAATAGATAGATAGTGATGTATGGTAGAGGATCGTGGGCGATGTACGAGTGTGTTGTTTGAATATAAAATAGGCTAATGCTAAAAGTAGTTTTTAAAATACATCTGTGACGCAAATCCCCAAAGTACTGACAAAAATATATAATATAACTTGTTTTTATTCAACGATATCAGAAATAACCTGATGCCTACAATGAAACTTATCTTTAAAAATAAAGCGATATATATTTTTTTATGAATTGAAACACTATGTTTTCTACTTTTGAGTTTTTTTATGCTCGACATAAATATATCGAAGGTTTAATACCTTCATCTAAGGGAAAAAAATACATTTGAAAAATATAGAAACATGCTGTAATGGTTATACGGTTTTTGCCAATGTTTGTGAATTAATGTTTCTCTACTTTTTTCGAAGGTATTATACCTTCATTATTGAAAAATAAAATTATAAACAATAATTAAATAAAACGAAGTTTTTTAACTACTTCCACTTTTGTCTTTATTTCGACAGCGACCGGTTTCGCCAGGCTCGCTGGCATCGACAGACTCGTGACACTATTGTAAACTTGGTCTTTCATATACATACAGATCAGGGGTGGTAAACATGATTCTATACAAAAATAATCTTCAAATATTTATGTAAAATTTACTGAATTTCAGTCAAATCAAATAAATATTGAATGTCGGCCGTGTGAGGGAGAAATCGACGCGCGTGCATGACACGATGTAAGAATGTTGAGGAAGCGAGAGAAATATGTCAGGAAAGAAAAGTGTTTTTTGCCTACCCCTTCGGAGAGACGGCGTGATGGTTGGTTAGTTAGTTTTAAACATGCAGTAATGATTATTTTTATCTATCTTAATTATGTAATTATCTGATAATAGATTATTAAATCAGCACGATAACATATCGTCGGTTCAAAGGTGAAACTCATTAAGTGACATTTCAATTTTTTCTCCTTTTCTTGCAACTTCCGCATCAGACTTGTGAATTCTGCGTCAGAAAACAATCACCAAGTGTATTTATTAAAGAATAACAGTTATTCTTTAATAAAAACACTTGGTGATTACTTTCTGACGTAGAATTCACAAGTCTAATACAGAAATTGCAAAAAAAAAATTCAAATGTCACTTAGTGAGTTTTACCTTTGAACTGACGATATATTTATGGGCTAAACAAATCCTAGATACGCCTCTGTGATCTGTATTGTGCGTTAAATATCCATTGTATTTTACCCCCATTGTGGCCAGAAGATGTACGCTGCGATAAAGTTAAAAGTCATTTGGGCGGATTAATTCAAAACAGCGAATCCTTTTTCGGAAAGCTAAGGATAAATCTCCAGCCTGTTCTCCCGAATTAAATAATTGCAAATAAAAATGGGAAGCGTGATTATCTGTAGGAGATAAGTCTTTCATTTAGGATTTGTGATATTTTAGCAGTTCACGTTGTAATATTTCACGAAGAAAGTTACTATTACATTTGTTAAAGAACTGATCAATGTCTTTTGGCTTCACTGCTGCATTTTTTATGTCATTTATGCTTTACACACATGTACTCGTATGTAATAAAATACAGATTATAACCGCGGAAATTGACCGAATTGGCTTGGCTTGGGCTGCCTTCCGTAAATTAGACCTTAATAATAATAATAATAATAACAATAATAATACGTTAACTTCTAAAGTGCCGTTTTTGTGATGTAATCACATTAAGTGTTTTAAATCTAAAAATCTAAATGTGATCGCTTAAAAAGCGACCGGTTAAAAAGATCGGTTAGAAATATATACATATAGGTATATATAGGGTTTTCAATTTAGATCTGAAATCTGTCGGATCATTTATGCATCTGAGGTGTGAAGGGAGATTGTTCCAAGCTGATGGACCGGCTACCGCGAACATACCTTCTTCTTACCCCTCGCCTCTTCCCGTTACTCGGGGTTGGCTTTTCTTATCTTTTGACGCCAGGTATTTCTTTCGTAGGCAGCTTCCTCCTTAAAGCCTTCATATCCCTCTGCACATTCGTCAGCCAGGTAGTTTGAGGTATTCCTCTCCCTCCCCTACTAGACACATAAAGACACTTTTTCACTACATGGTCGTGAGGTCTCCTCATCACGTGACCATACTATCGAAGCCTTGTTTCTTACAACTTTTGTTTTATGGGGGATACCTTGAAACTTCCCCTCACATATTCATTGCGCACCTTGTCTTTCAATGTGACTCCTCCCGACCACCGCTGCATACGCATTTCTGTTGTATGGAGTTTTTGTTCGTGGATATTTTTAGTTAGCCATAATTCGTTTCCGTATAGTAATGTCACGAACCCCCATCAAATTTAAATGAATGCTGCATCCTACCGGTGTTATCTTATGGGTTTAAAACCATAACATTGTCTCAGAAAAGCGCAAATAAATTAAGAATTGTATAAAGAGCAAAATAAAGAGCGATGTTGGAAATCAGTATAGCGGACAGTGCGAGAAACACCACTATTAGAGCCAGAACAGGAGTGTCGGATATCATCGGAAGCGTGGCAGCGCTAAAATGGGCTGAGCAGACCATGTCGCTCTGACGATAGATAGACAAAACGCCTCCTTTTCTGCTTCCCTAGAACAGCGACCCGAAACCCAGGACGTCCTCAACTTCGATGGGGGGACGACATTAAAGAGACCGCCGGTACGATATGGATGCGCGTTGCCCAGGATTTATAGACATGGAAGCAGATGGAAGAGGCCTACGTCCAGGAGTAGACGTATATAGGCTGATGATGATGTTATAAATTAGATACGTATACACAAGTGGCGGTATTCTCATAGAAGCCCAGAACCCCGGCTTGCGTAAGAAATTTTGAATCAAAACCTCTTCTGGCTTACAGAGGTTCAGCTCTTGTGCCTATTCCTCTTACGTCTGATGGGAATATTGTTGGAAGGTTGTTGGTTTATGGGGGCATGTTAACTTAGATTTGGGAGTTTTGATTCAAATTTTCTTACGCAAGTCGGGCATCTGGGAGTACCGCCACTGGTATACACACATTGTAATTAAGGGTTTTAGCAAATTTTATAAGGTTGAAAATATGGGCACCCTTTTCAACGATTCGCGAACCAACTGAAGAAAAAACACGTGCGCCCTTCTAGTACTGATATAAGCTTTTGAAACAATCACATTCACAAAAAAAACAGCACAAAAACTCTTAGTGACCTAGCGAGTAATGGAGAGTAGGATATTGACTAATAGCTGCTGTTGATGGCTCTCTTTTTGTTTCCCTAGGCCCCTTTACTTCCCCTAGAGTCTTGGCTTTCTCTTAGTTCCATTCAGTACCCTCAGGAAACCCGACTGGCATACTTTGAGAATTTATGGACAAGACCGACCAGTTAGTGTGTTGGTTTTTTAGTAAATACATATTTTAAGGGATGTATTTCCCAGTGACAGATTTCCCTGTTTTTCGTTTTCCAATAGCTGACAAGGGTAGCTTTGATTGAGGTCCAACCGAGAAAATAAACGAATAATTTACGAAATGGTAATTAGGTTTTGTTCTAAGGATTAGGCATGTACGAGTATTTCGTTTTAAGTAAAACTTTTATAATGGAAAAACTTGGAAACTAAAATACTGAAGCGATAACACGACATCGGCACACTATTTAAATTGTTTTATAGGAGAAAACAGTTTTTATTACAAACAACAACAAAAGTAAAGGTCTAATATTGATTTTAAAAATACGCAATATAAAGTAAATACACATTTCTTAATAATGTTAACAAAGAAAGTTTTATTTATTTATTCGAACTATAAAATTCTTTGCCAGACGCACAAACGCTGCTAAGTACAACCTGAAAGATCCCCAACCAACTACGTACACGCGTTGGCAGATTCAGGGATAACTACGTACACGCATAGGCAGATTGAGAGATAACTACGTACACGCGTTGGCAGATTCAGGGCCAAATACTTACACGCGTTGGTAGATTCAGGAACAACTACGTACACGCACTGGCAGATTCAGGAACAACTACGTACACGCGTTGGCAGATTCAGAGATAACTATGTACACGCGTTGGCAGATTCAGGGACAACACGACAACATGGAGGATTATTCGTGGGGAAGGGATACAATATATACGTCCTGTCGGCTCGAGCATCCAGACGGCAGACTTCGGGACAACGATATAAATATATGACACGAGGAAGAAGAAAATTAAATAAAATCAAATGTAATCTCTACTATGTAAGACAAAATGAATGTTTATTAACACGAGATAGAATTACAATTGCGCGAGGAGTGGACAGGTGTATACGTCCTGTCGGGACCGGTGATTAAACCACATAGTATTGAAAATTAAAGCTTGATTGGCGTTGGTAAATTATCATATAATGGGTCATATGACGTAAATGAATACATGATTGTTAATAATAAAGAAAATGAACTCACTTGCAGTGTACCACCATTGGACCGCTGTCTGTGGTGCTCATAAGCCGATGTCCCACGACGGCCCTCACCCTCCTGCGGAACTCCAAGATGGCGTTGGAGAAGGGGCATGTATGAGAGTGCCACTGGGTGTAGTGGAACTGGAGGATAAAGCGCTCTTCTATCACTTTCTGGAATCAAAAAAGTAAAACGTTAGTCAGACTTCACGAGACGAGGATAAATGATCCGTACTTATTTGGCGATCTGCGTTCAATGCAGCAGCAAGACTCATTAAAGGCATTCCAAAAAAGTCCCATATAACACAACATCTCAAAGAACTTCACTGGCTTAAGAGTCCAGAAAGAATCCAGTATAAACTCAGACAGTCTTCAAAGC
The DNA here is from genome assembly GCA_022606425.2 of Lepidostoma basale. Lineage (NCBI taxonomy): Eukaryota > Metazoa > Arthropoda > Insecta > Trichoptera > Lepidostomatidae > Lepidostoma > Lepidostoma basale. The sequence continues at coordinate 14,284 of JAHDVF020000237.1, forward strand.
GCTACATGGAATGGCTCCAAATTATATATCCGAACTCTGTATAACGGACAGCCTAAATACAAGTAAATCCACACTTCGGTCGGCTAACTCCTCGGCAAACGGAAGATTAGTTGAGCCAAAGCGTTGCCCTAGTACAAATTTCGGGGATTGAGCTTTTGTGGTAGCCGGCCCATCAGCTTGGAACAATCTTCATTCACGCCTCAGATGCATAAATGATCCGAGAGATATCAGATCTAAACTGAAAATCCATCTTTTTTATATTTCATACCCAATTTAAAACCTGCATATTTTGTTCTATTATACTTTCTAATCGATCGCGAATATCAATCAGATGCAGCGTTCACATTTAGATTTAAAACAGGTCTTAATGCGCCCTTTAGGTGATTACATCACAAAAAGGGCGCTTTAAAAGTTAGCATATTAATATTATTATTATTATTATTTTTGGCACAAGCACGTATATCATATTTTTGCAAGTCAAATGATTTAATGATGAATGTCGGAAAGTCAAAGGTGTGATTTAATGATGAATGTCGGAAAGTCGAAGGTGATGGTTTTTAAAAAGGAAGACCAAATGACAATGTAATATAAGTGTGAACGAAGGAAACTTGGAACAGGTGAGAGAATTTGTGTATTTAGGTAGCATGTTCACAGCAGATGGCCGAACGGATAGTGACGTCAAAATAAGGTTTAGTGCGGGTACCAAAGTGAATAGAGCTTTAAAAATAGTTATTGGAAACAAGAATCTTTAGAAGCTTTGATTTACAAGTTCTGTTAAATAAACTACACTTTCACACTTGGGCATAATACTCAATATCGTGTTCTTCATATAAAATAAAAGCTCATTCAAAAAGGTCAATTATATCACCTATGATTGTTTTGATATATGACAAACATTGTACCGTAAGGGGCTTTTTTTTATTTATTGTAGAAAATCCAACGCATAAAATACATACCTACTTAGAGAAAAGCGTAAATATTAAATTTGTTTTTTTGTATGGGGGTAGAGAAGGGAAGTTGGATAATTTTACTGTGTTAAAGAGGGCGATTCTTTCAATACGGTTAAGAAACACTGTACTAGAAGATGGCTTCGAGCTGCTGAAATCGATCGAAATAAAATAAGTATGTTAAAAAAAAATTCACTTAACTACATTAACATTTTTATATACGACTACCATAAAATGTTGAGTTACCTAGTTTTTTTATTGAGCCCATGATATGGAGGATTACATCTTGAGTACCATTTGTTGACTTGAGTTCCCTTAACACGTAGGAATTTTTATATATATGATCCAAAATATTCTTTCGCCATAAAAAAACAGCAAAATAATAAAATATGTCTTGCTTCTAGCAATAATATTAAAGTTTTATCTATGATTCGCGTTACTAGTTGTCAAACTTTTTGCTAGATGTCTCTGGTTGTACTAGATGTGCGTTCGACTGTTTTCAACTGTCGGATTATGATTTTCTGTGCAAACGTGATATTTAAAAGCGCTATTTTTTTGTTTGTAAAACGTTATGAATAATTATGTTACACTGGTTTACTATTATTTTCATTAGGTAAGTAATAAAATGATCACTTTATATAAAATTAGGGATAATATTGTGTAAAATCTAGGGATAAAAAAGGAAAGACCTAGATATATTTTTTTTATATTTTATATACAATAATTTATTTCAAGAATCAATTGTATCTCAATAGAGACGAAGATGCAAATTGGAAACAAAATATGCTTGATCGAGGTGTTTACAGGACTTATGACCTGTCATTGGTTGGGTTAAGTGCACGCTTTATGTAATACAACATTCCCCATTCCACATTTTTTTTTCTTAAGACCACCATGTCTGACAAATTTTTGAAAGTTTGTATATATGTCAATTTTTGTATATATGTCAATCTGCAACACCACCCTTTCCATGGTAGTTTATTCAATCTACACACTAACGCCATCTATGAAGATTGTATTTTAAGCATTAAGCAGAATATCTTTTTAACGCAATGTGAAAGGCTACCGCCATTTTAGCGCATTGCTAGAAACCGCCTGGAGATGTCACTCCAATCTAAAACTAACTAACTAACTAACCATCACGCCGTCTCCCCGAAGGGGTAGGCAGAAAGAATGGACTGCCACACCTTTCTTTCCTGACATATTTCTCTCGCTTCCTCAACATTCATACATCGTGTCATGCACGCGCGTCGATTTCTCTGACTCCTCACATAGCCGACATTCAATATTTGATTTATTTGATCGTGCCACGTTTTCCTCGGTCTTCCTCTATTTCTGGTTCCATTTACATCATTAACATATAATTTTTTTACCATTCTTTCTTCATTCATTCTTTCCATATGTCCAAACCATCTTAATGATCCTTTCATTATTTTTGTTCATGACACCATCATTCGCACCGCATTCACTTCTTATATTTTCATTCGACACTCTATCATACACAGAGTATCGACACATTCGTCTAAGAGATCTCATTTCTACTGCATTTATTCTACTTTCATCCTTCTTTTGCCAGTTCCATGCTTCCCTTCCATACATAAGGGTCGGTAGAAGAACACCATTGTGCACTGCCATTCTAGCTTTTTTGGATAGGTTTTTGTTTGCGATGACAACTTTAAGTGCACCATTCACTTTGTTGCCTGCCCCAACCCTTCTTTCAATATCCCTCTCCACTCTCCCATCTCTTGTAAACATACTACCTAAATACACAAACTCAACTACTTGCTCCAAGTTTTCACCATTCACGCTAATGTTGCAGACTGTCGTGGTTTCTTCCTTTTCAAAAATCATTACCTTGGACTTATTAACATTCATCATCAGATCATTTCGCATGCATACCTCATACATACAATTCACCAGGACTTGTAGTTCATGCTCGTTGTCAGCAAGTAGGACAGCGTCATCCGCATACAAGAGACAGCTTACTGACACTCCGCTCATTTTGGCACCTACATCCAACCCTTTCAGCTCTCTCATACAATTGTCCATATACAGATTAAATAACCACAGGGACATTACGCAACCTTGTTTGACACCTTTATTGATATCAAACCAGGCTGTAAGATCTCCATTTACTCTGACACTAGCAGTGCTTTCTGTGTATAGCGACTTAATTGCCGTAATCAGTTTTGTACTTATTCCATATTCAGACAATATTTTCCACAACTTTTCTCTATTAACGTAATCATATGCTTTTTGCAAGTCGACAAATGCACAGAAAAGTTTGCGGTTTTTGGCCAGAAACTTCTCTGTCAATGTACGAAGTCCAAAAATTTGATCCATAAATATCCATCTATATGCTATAATATTGACCAGTTTTTGTTTTTTACAACATTTTGATTGTATACAAATACTTGTAGACGAACAACTGGATTTCACCCATTGCGGGCTATCAATTCAAGCCGAAGATGCAAATTGGAAATAGAATATGGTTGATCTAATAATTTATTTGAAAAATAAAAAAATACGTGTCTTTTTTTTCATCATTTACACATCATATATATTTTTTACAAATTAAAAAAAATCATGCAGTAAGGGGTTAATGCAATGACGCTTGATGAATCCGAAATGTATTCCCATCAAATCCTAGTTAGAAAACGGCTTTAGCAAAAAAATAAAAAACGACTTACTTTTCATTTCGGTCTGGCTACAACTTTAATCCCACCTTTTTAAAATCAAATGCTCGCGTTCTCCGCTCTGTGAATACGGTGCAAATGGTGACCTCCGAGATTTAGTTTTTCAACGTCTTTTTGTAGTGGGGAGAGAAAAAAATTCTCACAGAAATAATCAGTGTATTTTCTACATTTTTTACCACTAATGGAGGAAAGTGGCTTTGGATGAAACTCAAAGATGTAGGCAAGTTCTGATGTCTACAATAATTGAAGCTAGCGTTTGAAGCACTTAATTTGTAGTGTGTTATTACAGTAAAACCTCGATTTAATGGACTCGGGGGTAGGGGGTGTCCGTTAAAGCCAAAAATCCGTTATTTAAAAATACACTTAATAGCCTGCATCGCTCAGGGTGCACTAGACTGGTCCCCTATGGGGGGAAAGAGAAAGCGAGGCAGACCTAGAGCCACCTGGAGAAGAAGCCTGCAGGACGAGGTTAAGGCAGCAGGCCTCACTTGGGATGATGTTAGGCATCAGGCATGCGATAGAATCGGGTGGAGAAGATTCCTTGAGGCATTATGCACCACGGAGGTGTGACAGAACAAAAAGAAGAAGAAGAAGAAAATAATGACATATGGAACAGAAAAGAGAGCTGAAACCATCAGAACAAAAAGTCTCCTAAGAACCACAGAAATGAACACTCTCCGATCCGTTGCGGGAACGACACTCCGAGACAGAATAAGAAATTCTGAAATAACAAAGTTCTGCAATGTAGAAGATGTAGTGCGATGGGGAAGACTGAGAAGACGCTACTGGAGAGATCATGTGGAAAGAGCATGTCCTGAAAGAGTGATCAATATTGCCGCAAATAAAGTATCAATAGGAAATCAGCTGGCAGGAAGACCACCTAAAAGATGGCGAGACAGTTGGACATATGTATCCCAGGAACAGGCTCCGAGAAATAACAGGACACAGTCCTAAATAAATCAGAAGAGGAAGAAGAAGAAAAAACTTTTTTTTGAAAATATGTATATTGTATTTAGATATAAATAAATAATATAATACAAACCACAAACAAGATTCTATTTATTATCTTCGGACACTCGTCGTAAAGTGACGTTGCTGTTTGATATCGACGCGCTTTCTTTCGGTTATCCGGCTTTCAAAAAGGAATCAAGTTGTGTTTGCACTTTTGAAGTTTCCCTTTTTTATATAATCAGCTCTTTAAAATCACGAAAATACGTATAGTATAATTGAACTTCGTTATCTGACGAATAGTCAATGAATGTTATTAGATCTTCGAGATGTGATCTTACCACTGATAATTTCATTTTTGTCAGTGTTGTTTCTTCTCCTTCGCTATCTTCACTTCCATCCTCGGCATTATGTCTCAAATTCTAGTGCTAAATGTATGACGTGATATCACCGCCGCTAAAAAAATTTACATGCGGCGACACTTGAATTTAAGCATGTATAATATTAAAATATTTTTTGTCCGTTATATCCGAAATTCGATATAAGTCAGTCTTAATTTAATATAATTTTAACACATTTTTATTAGTTTTAACACCGTTTTTTTGGTTCAAACCAACCGGTTTCGTTCTCACCGGAGGTTTGTCACGGTTACAAAAGACACTAAAATAAATTATACATTTGAGTGTCTTTTGTAACCTTGACGTGATGTTGATGCTCATGACGTGATAACGTGATAGCTCTATCCCACGGCATTTCTTTTAGGAATGCTCGGAACCAATTCTTTACAGCTTCGAAGAGATGGGCATCTCATTACCCATTTCTTTAAATTAATCTGGGGATATTTCGAGAACTCGGCCGTGCTAGAGGGTGTAGGTCTTTTTGTTTCTGATAGATTTCTCCGTCAGCGACAGCACATATTGTTTTACCTACCGGCCACCAGAACCAGTCTGCCTCTGATGACACCGGTGGGAAGAGCAATTAGTCTGCTGAACGCGGTCTCCTCGGAGATCGACGTCTTTCATATTAGTGAAGGTACATTCAGGAGACAAATCGTAACTTATTTGGCAAAAGGTCCCAGATGCGTTTTTTTTTGTGAAATTAAATTAAATATACCATCAGTATTATTTTTGCACACTTTATGTTTTGACAAAACGTTAGAACTGTACTTTTTTTTATTACATTTTGTTTATGTATTTTTTTATGTACAATTGAATTCAACCCCTATTTTTTTAAATCTACATATTAAAAAAAAAAAGTTACTGATATACCTTGTAGATAACGTTATGCTACGTAAATTGACATTTGAAATAAACAATTTGGAACACAAATAACATTTTTATAAATAATCAAAATAATGTAAAAATCTTATTTTTGCTCTCCTGTAAAATTCATAAAAAAGCAGTTGGGACCTTTTGCCAAATAAGTACCGAAATACTCTTGATTTTAGAAAGTATCTTGTCTTCCTAGTGTCGAACCATCTTTAATGCGTTCCTGGTATTATGTTGTATTTTTATAATATTTTACCTGTACTCAATAGATGTCTTAAACATTTTGCTGTTTGTAATGTCTTTTGAGTCTATAAATTGATTTGATTTGATTTGATTTGATAACTCGCTTTATGAATGTGGAGAAAGCTAGAGAGGTGTCAGGACCGAGTAGTGTGGGGGACCATTCTCTCCGCCTACCCTTCCGGGAAAACGGTGTGATAGTTTGTTGTTGGTGTTGTACTTAATATTATTTTAAATTAAAGTTTTTTGAAACGAATGTGAAACTATTTTGAAAGATTCACATGTATGAAGATGTTATTTTCGAGTGTACTTGCACGCTAGTGACTAGCCACCCCTGGTTAAGACTTTCTAAGTGACGGAAGAGTGGGACAAACGACCCTAATAGGGAGATGGGATCTCAGCCCTTACTAGCCCTTAGCTTTGTGTCCTCGGACGTAATAGCCAATAAACCCTTTTATAACAATATTTCCGGGTGCTCTTTGGAGTGTAAATGCGTGTAGACATCTTTGATGCGAATGACCGACTTTCTTAAGAAAAGGTTAATAAAAAGGAGTAACTAACTAACTTACTAACAATCACACAATTTCCTTGGTGTATATGAAACAATGAATTTACAGGATTCGAAGGAAATATGTTTAGATCAGAGGTTCCCAAACTTTTTGTCCCGTAGACCCCTTGCCGATTTCATAGACCCCCTGCTTTCCTAAAATTTCATTTTTTTGATGGGCAAAAAAAAATCCAAAACAAAAAAAATACGGAATTCGTAAAATTCGTAAAATCCGAAACAATAAAGCCGGAATTCGGCGACCTTTCGCCAAAGATCGGACACTAAAAAAAAGGTCGCCTACGATTTATTTTTTTGTTTTAGTTAAAAAAAGAACAAAGATTTAAATCAAACAACAACAAACCATCACGCCGTTTCCCCGCAGGGGTAGGCAGAGAGAATGGACCGCCACACTACTCTATCCTGGCAAACCTCTCTAGCTTCCTCCACATTCATACAACGAGTCATACACGCACGTCGATTCCTCCGACTTCTAACATGACCAACCTTTAAATTTGATTAATTTGGTCATGCCATGTTTTCCTCGGTCTGCCTCGACTTCATACCCCATTTACATCATTAACGTATACTTTCTTAACCATTCTTTCTCCATCCATGCGTTCCATATGTCCGAACCAACGCAGCGATCCTTTCATAATTTTGTTCATTATACCTTCTTCCGCTCTACATTCCTTTCTTATATCAGCATTTGAGATTCTGTCGTATATCGTTCTACCACACATACGTCTTAACGACCTCATCTCTACCGCATTTATTCTACTCTAATCCTTCTTCTGCCAGTTCCATGCTTCGCTTCCATACATTTAAATCAACGATATTAGAATTCATTTTACAATCTTTAATATGAGCAGAAAATAGCTCATTACTATGTAGAAGGAATCTGGTCGTGTCCAGGCTCGGAGCAGGATTAGGAGCCAAGCATTCTATCCCCTAGACCACCACCCGAATATTCGATATTTGTTTTGCGTTTCAATATTCGGCTTCAATTTAGTTGAACCATCTCGTGGACCCCCATTTACATCTCATGGACCCCCAATTTTTTACAATCTTCGTAGACCCCTTGCAAGTTGTCGTAGACCCCTGGGGGTCTATATAGACCACTTTGGGAATCACTGGTTTAGATAGAACAAAGTGACTGAGCCAAAGATTTTCAAACTTTTATGGTCTATTGTCCCTCTTTCCAGAAAAAAACTAGTGGAAGACAAATTTTCAGAAAAAAAAGAAAAAAAAAACACCCAAACTGACATATATTTTTGTAGTCATTAATGAAGTAATAAGTTTGACATATTTCGAGTATTATATATGTATTTGCATGACAAGATGTATGAATGTAGAGGAAGCGAGAGAAGTATGTCAGGACAGAACAGTGTGGCGTTCCTTTTTTTGTGCCTACCCCTACGGGAGACGGCGTGTTGGTAAGTTAGTTATCTACGAGTATGTATTTTTTTTTTTTTTAATTGTATCTCAATAGAGACGAAGACGTAAATTGGAAACTGAAAATGGATGATCAAGGTGTTTACAGGACTTATGACCTGTCATTGGTTGGGTTAAGCGCACGCTTTATGTAATTACAACATTCCCCATTCCACCTTTGTTATTGTGATCATGCATGACAAATTTTTTGAAGATGTATATATACTTCAAAATCCATATTTATCTTCACGTGTCAGTTTCAGTCAGCTATCTATGTAGATTTGGTTGCACTTGTGAATTATTTCAAGAATTAACCTACACAACCGACCCACTAACGCCAACTATCTATCTATGTATTTAACTACGGTATGGTTATTATAATTGATGCCAACTAGTTTCGCTTGGACCCAAGCTTCATCAGGGCAGTATAACATCTAAACAAAAACACAAAATTTAAATGGACATTTAATAATAAACGGTGGTGAAGTGGTGGTGGTAATAAGTGTGGGATGAGCTGTGAATGCTAAGGTACTTCACTTCACATATTACCCTAAAGATGGAGACTGCAACGATCTCCGAAACGTCACATAAAATCACATAAAACATATTGATTTTATAAGTTCTGTTAAATAAAGTACGCGAATTTTTTTTTAACTCGGGCATAATACCCAATATCACGTCCTTCATAATAAAAAAAAAGCTTATTCAAAAAGGTTCAAAATATCACCTTGATATGTGACAAGTTTTTTGCCATACGAGGTATTTATAATTATTTGAAGTAGGAAATATAAAATACATACCCTACTTGGAGAAAAGCGTAAATTTTAAATTTCGATTTTTGTTGGGGGGTTGAATAATTTTACTGTGGTAAAGGGGGCGATTCTTTCAATACGGTTAAGAAACACTGATCTTAGAGATTTAATTTCTAATATTATATATATTATATTAATAATATCATATTCCAATGACAATTTGAATAATTTCTTCAATATTATTTTAAAGTTTTTGCTGGTTAAGTGCCTAATTACAGCTAATTTAAAAAACGTTGGATACGTGTAACATAAATTAAATAAACACAAAAGTCCGGATCGTCCATGTCAACATATGCAACATCGAAAAAAACATTATGTGCTAAATTAAAAAAACGGTGGATTCGTGGAACATAAATTAAATAGACAATATGTGCACCATCTAAAAAGAACATTTTGTGTCAAATTATTTTTATTTTGTTATTTTATTTCATATCATTGTATTTTATATTATTTGTTTTAGATTTATTTTGTGGGTATTGGACGATCGAAGTGTGCGCGGGAGATGCCTATTGGTGGCGATGAGGTTGGCAAACCAACACACCGCGTCTCCCGCGGAGCGAAAAGAGAAGGATGGAGTGCCGCATCAGTAAAAGTGTGACAGTCCATTCTTTCTGCCTACCCTTTCGGGGAGACGGCGTGATGGTTAGTTAGTTAGTTTTATTCTAATATCATTGTTATTTTGATAGATTCATGCTTCATTGTACATTAGGGTCTTCACAAAATATCCGTCCGTACTTCCATATGCACTAGATTCACAAAAGCTGAAGAGGAAATCAAATTGTTTGCTTGTATAAAATGTAAGAGGCTCACGTGAGGTTTTTATACATTACATTGTAGATTCCAATAGTACATATGGTGGTATCTCCCTTTGATATCTTTTCAAAAGGCGATGTGTGTAGATTAGCGGTCAGATTGTGATAAAGAAAGAAACGCAATACAATACACAACAATATAAATGCTAAAAAAATATATAAAGCTTACTAGGAGCGCACTGTCGTCGCTTGCGCTTTAGATGACGATCGACAAAGAAAGGATTAAAACAATTAAAAATTCGAAAAGCTGCAACAATCGAAGATCATAAATTGATAGTTGAGGTATTATTTTTGTAAAATTCCTTTATTAATTTATAATACTAAACACGATTGTTTAGTGGTTTTACTTGGTTTATATGAATGCCATCGCAACGCGAAACAAATTTGTCACAATTTATATAATTCATGTAAATTAAATCCAAGTAACACCACTAAACAATTGTGTTTACTATTATAAATTGAAGATCATAAAGATAAATAAATTAGAAACACTATCATAATATCACAGTTAATTTATTAAATGCTAAATAATTATCACGACAGCTGTCTCGTCAGCCGATATTGGCGATACAGTTGTCACGACAATTTCATAGAATTAAATAAATAAATTGTGATAAAACAATGTTTTTATAAAACAGTTTATAATGTTAAGGTATCCTAATGTTTCTGTCAAAACAATGGATTAACTAACTAACTAACTAACTAAACATCACGTCGTCTCCCGAAGGGTTCAGCAGAAAGAATGGGCTGCCACACTTTTCTTTCCTGACATATTTCTCTTGCTTCGATTGAAATTGCTCATCGATTTCTCTGACTCTTCACGTGGCTGACATTCAATATTTTATAAATTTAATCGTGCCACGTTTTCCTCTATTTCTAGTTCCATTTCCATCGTTTACATATATTTTTTTACCATTCTTTCTTCAATCATTCTTTCTTTCATCACTTCTTATATTTTCATTCGACATTCTATCATACACAGTATATGTACATACACATTCGTCTAAGATATCTCATTTCTACTGCATTAATTCTACTTTTATCTTTCTTTTGCCAGTTCCATGCTTCGCTTCCATACATAAGGGTAGGTAGAAAAACACCATTGTGCACTGTCATTCTAGCTTTTTTGGATAGGTTTTAAACATTTCATAATATTGAAATAATATTCTGGTCAAATTCTTTGGCATATAGAATGGAATAATACTCCTAGCGGCTTCTAACAATATGTTAGGCGACAGCCTTCGCATTGTGTTAATAAGGTAGTTTGCTAAATGCCTAAAATCATTCTCCATAGATGGCGTTAGTGGGTCGGTTGTATAGGTTAATTCTTGAAAAAATTCACAAGTGCAACCAAATCTACATAGATGGCTGACTGAAACCGACACGTGAAGATAAATATGGATTTTGAAGTATATATACATCTTCCAAAAATTTGTCATGCATGATCACAATAACAAAGGTGGAATGGGGAATGTTGTAATTACATAAAGCGTGCGCTTAACCCAACCAATGACAGGTCATAAGTCCTGTAAACACCTTGATCATCCATGTTCAGTTTCCAGTTTACGTCTTCGTCTCTATTGAGATACAATTAAAAATTATATCAAAGTGTTTCGGCCAAAACAATGGATTATTTAAACAATAGAATTAAATTCTTCTGTTAATTTATATAGAATGTTTAGAATTGTTTCGATTTCCTTTATTTCATATTGGGCCACGTAAGTACCTACGGAAACAAACAATAAAATAGAGAATATATTGCTGGGAAATCAAATATGAGAGGGAGAATCCTATCTGCCTATTGTTATACAAAACTTCCCCGCAAGTTAACTGTCAAACTGTGACATTGGATACCGCCGAGGGTACACATGTTATCTTATCTCGGGAGAGATGCTGGAGTGGCGAAATAAAAGCGAAAAAAAAACATATTACATAACACAACACCGTGTTCCTATAGCAAGTTCACATAAACATTTTCTACTGCCGTATGTGGTCCAACATCGTGCAGTATCCGGCGATAACACTCGATTTACGGTGTTAAATTCATCCTTTATCCGCAGCGCTAGATCCGGATTATCCGGTTAAAAATATGTGTTTTAAATTGATATGAAATAAAAGCTTACAGTTGTAAAATTAAAACAAACTAACTAATTAACCATCACACCGTCTCCCGAAGGGGTAGGCAGAATGAATGGACTGCCACATTTTAACCGATGCGGCACTCCATCCTTCTCTTTTAGCCACCGTGGTAGATGCGGTGTGATGGGTTGCGAATCCCATCGCCACCAATAGGCATTAAAAAATCTTAGAGTTTAATATCATTGTTCACTTCAAAATATTAATTGTAACTTATAGATGTTTATCAAAAATTCTCCGTACAAGTTAAATTTTGTTGAATCGCTCTTTACATCATGACAGCATGAGCCAAATCGATGTAAAGGTATAATAGCTATCATAGTGATTCTCGTGACATGTGATATGCTAATCTATCGCCATTTTATTGTCACGTGAATTCTGCACCAGACCAAATACAGTGTGACAATCACACTGCCCTTGCCGGGGATCGAACCCGGAACCTTCGGGGTGGCAGTCAATGCACTTACCACTCGGCCACAAAGGTCGTAAATAAATAAAAAACGTAAACTATTTTATTATACCTGTGTATATTAAGTTAAGAATGAGATTATGAGGGAGAAATTAAAAAAGGATCCCTGAGATGGTTTAGACATATGGAACGAATGGATGAGAGTAGAATGGTTAAAAATTGTACACAAGCAGCGTGAGTGGAAAAAGAAGCCGAAAACATGGCATGACCAAATTAATCAATTACTAAAAGGCGGCCACATTCGTAGTCGGAATAATCGACGTGCGTGCATGGTACGATGTATGAATGTAGAGGATGCCCGAGAGGTATGTCAGGATAGAGCGTTGTGGCGATCCATCCTCTCTGCCTACACCTCCGGGGAAATGGCGTAATGGTAAGTTAGTTAGTTAGTTAAGAATGAGATAATAAGCTAATTTCGGTTTTGTGGAACGTCGTCTCTGTCATGGACCAGAAGATGGCAGCGAGTTGCCGAAACTAGTCGAAACTAAAAATCAAGTGGAATAAAAGTAGATTAATTTCAAACAGTTTTTTTTATTATTCATTATTATTTCATTTTCATTATTTAAATGCTACAAAGTTAATTCCTGTAATAGGCTTTTAGCAAGGTTTTATGTCGAATTAAACGTCGAATAATATAAAATAAGAAATGAGAAATGTGCACACGTAACATACACACGTCTAACCCGTGTAACAGTCCCGAAAGAGTATTGGGTCTGAAAAGAACTTGCGTATCAACTGGTCACTCGGTATATACGTTGGGCTTAATATTGAAATCTTAACCTCGTCTATGTAGAACGTCGTTTCTACCATTGCATTGAACAGCTCTTCCTAGATATACTTATGTTTTATAAATCTCCTTCGTCTTCAGCCTTCTTCCCTCCACTGCTGGATATGGGCCACTTCCACTTAAATCTTCTTTCGTTTGTCTTTCTGTTTGTCTTGTCCCTTCCGCATCCAGGTCGTTCCTGGCATTTGGGTAATATCGTCAGTCTATATTTAAGGTGACCTTCTGACACTCCTTTTCTCTTTCCAAAGCCTCCACTGAAGAATTCCCTGAAGCCCTATCCAGCCCATTGCCACATTAATTTAGCTGCACTTTGGTTCGGCGTCTTATTTTTTCATTTCTTATTTGCCTCTCCATGGATTATTGTGTAATTTTTAGATTATGGTCATTTTTTGGTGAAACGGTAGTTGGCTCTAGGTAATATTATGTTAGTATTTATTATTAATAATATGGGTACATATTTAATGTTGAAATATATTTGAATATGATATTAACTTTTGGAACCAGTAGATCAAATGTGACGTGGGGTCGCTTTTGCCTTGCTGCATTCATAAATGGAGCAAGGCAAAGGCGACACCAAACGGAGGACAGGTCTGGGAAGTGCAGTCCTTTTACAGTGCTGGGTATGGCGGGCCTTTTAAATAACTCTTTCTAGACACTGGACCATCGTGCGACAGAAAAGAGGCTTTACAAAGCCAAATTCGATTGGCAGAGGACAACCTCGCCAGGAGTTCCTAGACCAGATTTGCCGAGATATGGGCTGCACCTCTTGTGCGGAGTTGAAGAGAGTTGCTGAGGACCGAGCGGAGTGGAACAGGAAATGCGTCGTCTTGCTACAGACCAATCTTTAGATTGAGACCGGAGAAGAAGACAAAGCCAAAAGTAGCCGATTATAGATGACAGTCTCTTTCGTAACCCAGATGTTTATTTCTAAATGTAGGCAGAATGTCTAAACACGACCAGTTTTGCGCTACCGGATCCATTTTCTTTTCTGATAAGCTTAACACGAATTTAATGTTTATAACTATTTTTATTTTAAATATCACCCAGCTTTTTCTCATATATATTTAGAAGATATTGTAGTCTACATTCAAGCTGAAATTTAACTGTTCTTCTAATTATCTTCTTCTTCTTCTTCTTCTTCTTAATTTAGGCTTTGTTGCCTGTTTCTTAAGACAAATTAGCCTCCTGCGAGGTCGACTCCCAGCTGTCGATCTATCTATTCGGTGTTCTTCCCGGGGGTCGTCTACTTTGGGTTGGCCTTACAACACAATGAGGGGAGTCTGGATGGATCCATTCTCCTCACGTGTGCATACCATTTCCATTGCCTTCCCTACCCAACGACATTGTCAACCTCGCATATCTCCCTTATCCTTGAGTTCCCGATAATGAAAGTATAAAAAATTAAAAAAATCGTTACCTGAGAGTAAGAAGGTTCCAACTGTCAAAAGTAAAAAGCTGAGAAAAATGAAATCAAAGTTTTATTGGTTTCGGGTGTGTATCTTGGAATAAAAGGGTTCCATCTGAAGCAGATGAAATTCTTTTACCGAGAAGCGTGTAAATTTTCTCTGACGACAGTTGGAATAATAAAGTTCTAAATGTAAGTGAATTCTTCTTCAGTGAATCGTGTGTTTTGAATGATCAGATGGAACTTGATTCTTTTCGTAACATCAAAATGACGATACTATTAGATGTTTTTTTAATTGTACGTATAGATAAGGTTAGTAAGAACCTTTTTCACGAAAAAAAGCCAAATGTGAAGTTTTGTTAGTTGGTTAGATAGTTACGAAATGTTGATATAAATAAAGTCAAAAGTGAAATACAACCAACATTAGGTCCTACTTTAATGAATATTAGTTTTAGAGTGTTTGATATCTTTTACAATATTTTCTTATTAATCTGACGATGAAATACTAACGCCCAGATTGTACAGAACATTTTAATGGTTGTTTTTGGGTCCGGTGTTTCCATTCTGAGACCGTTATAAATAACCGTGATTAACAGGTGCTGTTTTCGCCCATTTTTTCGTGCGGTAATATTTAGAGATAGTTAGGGCCCTTCGTGAATTCTCACACTTGAAGGGCGCATAACGCGATACTCTCACCAGCCCGTAACAATTATTTGTTTTATACAACATTTTGAATGTATACAAATACTTGTAGACGAATACTGGATTTTATTTACCCATTGCGGGTCATCAATTCAAGGATTAATTTTATCTCAATAGAGACGAAGATGCAAACTGTAAACTGAATATGGTGATTTTTTTTGTTTTTATGGAGTCTACGTTACTTTTGATTATTATTTGCGTTTCCGCTTATATGTTGCAAAGTTAGGCATTTCAGAAAAAAGAGAATCTTTATCGCCTTTGTGAAAAATGATTGTTTTATTTTACGTTACTTAAGAATTATTACATTATTTGATTTCAAATGAGGAAAAATTTCAAGCAAAAAAAAACCCGCTAAGCAAAAAAACCCCGCTAAAGAAAAAAAAACCCGCTAATGAATATGGTGATCGAGGCGTTTACAGGACTTATGACCTGTCATTGGTTGGGTTAAGCGCACGCTTTATGTTATTACAACATTCCCTATTTCACCTTTCTTATGACCACCATGTCTGACATTTTTTTTTTGGAAGTTGTATATATTTTGATATCTGGTCCAAGTTAGCATATAAATTGGAGTGACATTTCCAGGCGTTATCTAGCAGTGCGTTAAAAGGCGGTAGCCTTTCACATTGCGTTATAAAGATCTTCTGCTTAATGCTTAAATCTAATCTTCATAGATGGCGCATTGAAACTGACATGTGAATTGTGGTGTTGGATATTAACATATATACAACTTCCAAAAAAATTTTGTCAGACATGGTGGTCATAAGAAATGTGGAATGGGGAATGTTGTAATTACATAAAGCGTGCGCTTAACCCAACCAATGACAGGTCATAAGTCCAGTAAACGCCTCGATCGCCATATTCAGTATCCAGTTTGCATCTTCGTCTCTATTTAGATAAACAATCATTTGTGTTAATTTTACCTTTCTTCTCCGTCGCGAACAAAGGACCATAGATGATAATGTAAAGATGTGAGTGTTTCTGTTTAGGGGCTGAAATTGCTCTATTCTTCTGTGACGTAGGGGCAATAAATTTCCCGGTTCCCCCGGATTTCCCAGGGGGCCATGAGAGCCGATTTAAAAATGGCGTTCCGTGTCCACGTCCGCCTATGTATCGATGCTTTGTTTCAATATTAGATAAAACACGGTGCCCGCGGTTTAATTAGAATTTCAATTTTCAATATTGATTCAACCTAATTGATTTGAGATTCAATCAATTCTATTGAGCAGGCACAGTCAACAAACTACATATTTGGCATATAATACAATAAAAACATAAGTTTTTCTCACTCTGTAGATACATACTTTTTTCTTCTTTTTATTCTTAGTGTAGGCCTAGTGGCCTGTTTCTTAAGAGGAATTGGCCTCCCGCGAAGTTGACTCCCAGCTGTCGATCCATCTCTTTGGTGGTTTGCCCGGGGGTCGTCTACTGTGGCGCTCATTTGCCCAAAATTATATATAAACAATAATGGCATAAAATTATCTATTAAATAAAGCCAATATTATAGAAGTTTACATTATTTTAATGTGTTTTTATATATTTTAAATTTGTATACCTTTAAAAAAAACACCCTTGATATAACAATGTATAAGTTTTTTTTAGAGGTATACAAATAAAAAAAACACATATTAAAATAATGTTAATGTATATGGATATTGGCTTTATAAAATAGATATTTTTATGTCATTATTTATTAAATATGATTTCGGGCATATGAGCGCCACGGCTAGCTCGAATGAAGCGCAATCGTGAAGAACAATTGTTGATACCTTTATTGAGCAACTGGGTAAAATGACAAAACGTACTGACTACAAATAAACTGTCAAATGTCAAATTGAAACAATGTTGCCAGTTTAAAAATGAACCTCTAAAAAAACACTATATAAGGATCGACGATTGGAGGAAACTGGAAAGACCTGGAGGTTGGAGAGTGACAGTCAGGGACAGGAGTCAGTGGAGGAGGCTAAATTCCATACCGGAATGTAGCGTCGAGTGGAAGAAGAAGATTAAAAATTGAATTAGTGATACTCACATCGCCATCCTTCTTGTAAAGTCTGAAGGTCCTGATGTGAAAGTTGGCCAGTTCTTCTTCTTGAGCGACACCTATGTGAATGCCTCCGTAGTTTTCATCTTTGTCCTTAGAAGGAGGCCAGTACTGCACACACATCACCTGTAAAAAATAATGTTATTGACTTTCACAATATAAATAGAAAAAACCGGATGTAATCAATAAGAGACCGAGAATATTTTAAATACAAGAGAGTGAGAGAGAAATAATTCAAGGGGACAGCGAAATATTTACAATGCGCATGCCCGGTTTTAGAGCATATGCTCGGTAACGTTATTTTGAAATTGTCAGAAAACCAGTTTTTACTTTAAACTGTTAATGAATAAACTTTGTTTTTTGTATCACAATTGTATTTTAAATCAACCTATGTTGACATCATCAGGTGTTACAATAATATATCAAATATCAAATTTTCGTGATTTTTCGAATCATTATGTGTATTTGTTAACTAACTAAACTTACCATCACGCCGTCTCCCCGAAAGGGTAGGCAGAAAGAATGGACTCTCACACTTTATCCGATGCGCCACTCCATCCTTCTCTTTTCGCTCCGCGGGAGACGCGGTGTGATGGGTTGCGAACCTCATCGCCACCAATAGGCATCTCCCGCGCACACTTCGATCTTCCAACATCCACAAAATAAATCTCAAACAAATAATATAAAATATAATACAATGATATAAAATAAAACAACAAAATAAAATTAATTTAACACAAAATGTTATTTTTAGATGGTGCACATATTGTTTATTATATGATTTAATTAATGTTCCACGTATCCACCTTTTTTTTTTTAATTAGCAGTAATAAGGCACTTAAAACCAACCAACACCAGCAAGAACTTGAAAAGAATATTGAAGAAATTATTCAAATTGTCATTGGAACAAATGAAAAATAAATTTTTGCACCTGTCAAAATTCTTTATATAAACGAAAAAACTTGTATAATTTTGACATCAAAACAATACAAACGTATTACGTGTCACAATTAACTATTATAAAGTGCGGCAACAATCAAATTGACCAAAACAATTCACTTATACACGAAATTTCTCCAAATTTACGGGAGCACCGCACCACATGTGTATTTGTTCCTATGTCCATTTGAATAATTTCTTTGATACAATAAGTTTTTACTTGTCAAATTTTTATCGAGTGTTAAAAAATAGATTCACATTAATAGTTAAAAATGATTACTGATAAACGAAAAATAGAATAGAAAATCTTGTAAAAAGAGAGCCTTTCTTGGAGCACCAACCTCAAATTAATTATTAGATGTTGAAATATATAAATATAGGGGCGAAATATTGTATTGCACATTGTTTGTGTGATGAGGATATAAAAGGTGGGAAATTTTTATTTTGTATGATAATGTTATAAATCTGATTACACATTGTACAGTGAAAGAGGTTTTTAAGAGTAGAAAATCTCGTTAAAAGAGAATCGTTCGTGGAGCACTAACCTCAAATTAATTATTAGATGTTGAAAAACAGAAAATTAAATAATTTTATTTAAAAAAAATTAATATGGAGTCATCATTTTTCCAGTAACAATTAATAAAAATATGTACCAGGTGACATATTTGGTAGCCAATAATCTCTCAATCAATTTTATGTATTCGTTTATTGATTTTTTTAACAGTCATGTTGAGATCAGTATTCAATAACTGAAATAAATGAAAAGGTTTGTTTTCTATAAATTTTATTATAGTTCATGGAAATTACTTGTTTTACCTTGCTAAAACATTATTAAAAGATACATTTGAAAAAGCTTTAATTAAACATTTGATAATGCATTAGCAAAGCTGAATACGTTATTCTCATAAAATAAAACTTTTAGAAAACAAACGTTATAATAATTTAATATTAAGAATACTGGAGAAGTATATAATACAAATGTTCGGCGGTCCATCTTCTCTGCCTACCGTTTGAGGAAACGACTTGATAGTTAGATATCGATACGCCTTTTTTATCTGCAGTGTATTATCGTAGATCGGGCATTTTTAATGTAACAAGGACAGAACACTCGCCTTTATACAATAAAATGAGGGCCAATTCTATTCCCCGTAAACATAATGGTTTCCTATCAGCAACGTCGTAAAGTCAGTACAGCGTAAGCCGGGCACAGAACCGGCTGGATGGGTACGCGGCCGGTTCAATGGAGCGGGGAAATGGCCGTTTCAAATGGCAGATAAATTGCATAGTCCGGCCACCCGTTTCTATTGTATGACTCATCGTTAAAACGTAGTACTGATGTCGACGCATAGAGCTAAAGTGTACGTTAATTGATTTAAAAAAGTGACAAAGAGTCATTGCTTTCCTGACGGAATGCACTGTAATTCCATCTTGTTGGAACTACAATTGAGTCTGGTAGAAAACCATTTTCCAATATAAAGCAACATAATAAAAGAAGACCGAGGAAAACGTGACACGATCAAATAAATCAAATACTGAATGTCGGCTCTATCGCTGAATGCTCAGAATTCTCTGGACAGACATGGTTACCAATACCGAAGTTCTGAGGGGAGCTAGACTTGACAGGGAACTGTTATCAACTATCAAGGTTCGGAAAATTTCACATCTGGGTCATATACTGCGCAGGGAAAAGTACCACCTTTTCCAACTGATATTGGAGGGGAAAGTTGAGGGACGCCGAGGGCGCGGTAGGAGGCAAATATCCTGGTTGCGAAACGTGAGGGAGTGGACCGGCATCCGAAGTGTGGAGGAGCTGTTCCAAGCGGCGCAGGACAGGGACAGGTTCGCTGAGGTGATCGCCAACGTTGGGGGGACAGAACATGGCACTTGAAGAAGAAGAAGAATGTCGGCCAAGTAAGGAGTCAGAGAAATCGACGCGCGTGCATGACACGATATATGAATGTTGAGGAATCGAGAGAAATATATCTGGAAAGAAAAGTGTGGCAGTCCATTCTTTCTGCCTTCACCTTCGGGGCACCGGCGTGATGAGTAGTTAGTTAAATTTTTAATTATTTCTAATTAATTTATAATGGCTTTTGAAAACACTAATGAATTCAACAAATATAAATAATACAATTAATTTTCGTATGAAGCATTTACGATACTTTGTGGTTAAACATTTTTAATTTATAGACATAAAAAAAAACACTTTGTATTTAACCACGGTATGGTTATTATAATTGACAATTATTCGATCCGGACACATCTCTAGATTCCTTCACATTTATACAGCGAGGCATACATGCACGTCAATTATTCCGACTTCTAACATAGCCGAACCTTAAAATTGCTCAACTAGTAGGCATCTATTATATTAACCATAGCGTGGTAAAATACTCGTTATAAAATATCTTGTGGTTTTATTATTTTATATCTATAAATCTAATATAAAAAATACTTAATATTGATGAAAAACGTTACTTTTCTAGAAGTTTTATAATATTTTATGCGAGGGACACATTTTGCTGGGGCATTATCAAATGTATATTTTTAAAAATTATTAAATAAACCGATGTTTTTTATATCTACTTCCAGTTTGTCTTTATTTCGACCGCGACCGGTTTCGCCAGGCTCGTTGGAATCGACAGACTAGTCAGGTATGAGGTAATTTTGGGCAAGTGCACTTGTTCATACAGGATTTATAAGACTGTGCTATGAAATTAGTGTTACATCACAATTAATAGTGTTAGGCGTCATTACGTTAAGGAAAAAAGGGCTGCTACTAATTTACGTAATAATGTTATTTTCAAAGATAATTTAATAACAGAAATATAACTTTGAACAATCTTGAAATTTTATAAATTAAAAAAGCAATTAAAAATAAAGAAATTATTATAAATAATCAAATAAATTTATCGTCAGTTCCAATTTTCAATTTAATTCCTTTGTTGTAAGTTAATACGTGGATCTGAACCCCAATAAGAACTTAAAATTATTATGTTAATTTTTAAATTTATTCATGATATCTGTTATAACAAAAACATAAACGTTCCAAAATAAATCTTTATAACATCTGTCAAAACTGACCATATTTGATAACAATTTTATAATATTTTAAATATCTATATTATATAAACTGAGGAAAGGCTGGGTAGTCCGAAACCAGCGAGCCTGGAGAAACCGGTCGCTGTCGAAATAAAGACAAATGTGGAAGTAGTTATAAAAAATATCGTTTTATTTAATTATAATTTAAAATGAACTTCCATCAAGAGATTTCAGTAAAATGATTTGACTGTCATAAACAAATACATTAAGACTTGAAGGTTGTTGATTAATGTATAAATGAAAAACGTTTTTGTTTTAAAGGTAAAGCGTTTTTTACTTCCCACGCCGGATTTGTGAAATTAGAGTGGTGACGGAACGTTGATATTTTGTACAAATCCGAGATAACAAAATGTCGAAATAATCCTGCACCGCGTTTGGGTTTTGTACTAACAATATATTCGGGTTTGATTGTAGATTGCAGTGGACTAATAATACTTTTGTTATCTACAAAACGTTCCGCATTTGCGATTGTACAATGTACGTTAAAAATTCTAAAATGTTTACAAGCCGATCTGTTTTGCTATGGCTTTGATCTTCAATATATAGATAGAAGTATTTGATACGGTTCTTATCAATTAACATTTAATAATGCATTAAAACGATACCAAAATTCTTACGCTGTGTTTGGTCTGATAGAATTCACGTGACAATATTAATGACGATAGACTATATACGAGAATTGTGGAAAAACAAATCATGCACCAGCTCACACATCAATGCTTGTTCGTGATTATTTGGCCAAAAACAACACCGTAATCATGCCTCAACCACCGTATTCACCAGATTTGGCTCCCTGCGAATTTTTCCTATTCCCCAAAACTGAAGAGACCAACGAAAGGAAAGCGTTTTGCCACAATTGATGAGATAAAGTCAGAAACGAAGAACGAGCTGATGGCCATACCGAAAAGCGCATTCCAGAAGTGCTTCGAAGATTGGAAGAAGCGCTGGTATAAGTGCATTATAACTAAGGGGGATTACTTTGAAGGGAAAAAAATGAATATTGATGAATAAATAAATATTTAAAAAAAAAATCGAAATTCACCTTTTCTTTTGAACAAACATCGTATATACCACACGTCATGAGAATCAACAGCTGAAAATTGTAAACAGTAATTAGATAAAATCAATCAATCAAATAAGTTTACTTCGTCAACATACATTACAAAATTATTTTTTAAGGCATTTATTGAGAACAGGTAAAATAATACATTGTGTATAGTATACTACCAGAAACGCATGAGAGATGGCTCAACATTAGAAAGACAGGATACTCTCCAGAATTAAGAGTATTTGCCTTCTGAACGTATTTTCACTAATATGAAAGGCGTCGATCCCCGAGGAGACCGCGTTCAGCAGATTAATTGCTCTTCCCACCGGTGTCACCAGAGGCAGGGTGGTTCTCTAATGCGTTCCTGGTATTATGTTGTATTTTTATAATATTTTATCTGTACTCAATAATAGATGCCTTAAACTTTTTCCTCTTTGTAATCAAATCAAATCAAATCAAATCAGTTTATTTCATCAACAGACATTACAAAATTTATTTTTAAGGCATCTATTGAGAACAGGTAAAATAATATATTATAATAATATATTATATATATATATATAGTATACTACCAGAAACGCATATGTCTTTTGGGTTAATAAGCTGATTAGAATTGATTTGATTTAATCAAACATTTTTCTTCAGAATCTACAAAACATGCGTGCGACCCATCCTGACGTACGCTGTAGAGACGCGGGCTGACACTGTGCGAACCAAGGGACTACTAAGAACATCGGAGATGAAGGTCCTAAGATCAATTACTGGAAAAACCCTCCGAGATCGTGTCCGCAACGCAGACATAAGAAAAACCAGCGAAATAGAGGATATCGTTCAGTGGAGTAGATCCAGAAGAAGATACTGGAGGGACCATGTAGCCCGAATGGATGGTGACAGACTCGCATATACAGCCGCCTATGAAATCCCTTCCGGACACCGCCCACCTGGAAGACTGCCTAAGAGATGGAGGGACAGCTGGATCTCATCATCCGACGAGATATGATTTCTGTGTCACAGATCGTCAGATCTATCAAAAGAAGAAGAAGAAGAAGAAGAAACATTTTTCTTTTCAGGAGATGTTTTAAACCATATAACATGGCTTGGTGGTGGTGGTAGATTATTTCCGTCGCTTAATCAGATTAACACAAATAAAAGTATGTACGAATGTATAAAGCAAACAAAAAGGGGGTTCGCGGTGTGAAAAGATTGAGCGGGCCTGACCTAAACAAAGCCCACTTGTAAAGTAAATTAATTTTGCGATGTAGAATCCTGAACGTGAACAATTAATCCATTTTTATTCTCGCACTCCGGCGGAGTCAACATTTTTCGGTTTATTTATTTTCGCAACCAATTTTGTAATTAAAGTTGAAAAGTTCGCGAAATATTCGGGCGTATCGTTTGGGAAATAATTCGCTGTTTATGGGAACGGCTAGATTTAATTTTTAATTTCGCTAATGGACAGGAACGAGCCCGTGGGACGCCGGGACGGTGTCAAAATATATAAACATGATAATGATAATGACTCTTTCATTTTTAATTTCGCGGAATTTCGGAGGGGCGTCGTCCTAGAGGCATTTCAGAGAGATTGAATATTCATCTCATTCATTTCATTTGCTGGAGCGTTCAATATTTAAGGCATACATTTTCCATAATTAATACGAATGAAGACGTCTGTTTTCTAGAAGTTTTTTTAAATTGTTTCTTTAACCGTCGCGTTGCCATGTGGTAAATTGAGTTTCCACTGCCAATTTAAAGTTGATTTTCTTAAAACCTATGGACCCTAATATTATAAAAAAAATTGTAATCCTCCATTGAAGTATTTTCAATATTTCGTAATAAAAAAAAAGCAAAAAATTAATTCCTTCATCCCAAAAAAAAAAAATTTCTAAGACTGCCCTCACCTTCATTCATGTTAAGGTAGAATTTGTTTTGCTAATATTTACAACTTTATCAAAAGTGACAAATACTTACTCGCTGTTTTGAACGTATTATAAATTATATCTTTGACCTTTTCAGTATGTACGTAATAATACCACTGTGGACGGAAACGCAGGACGCAACTTAATAATATCAGAACTGTGAAAATATTAACACTTTACCAAAAGGGACAAATATTAATACGTACTCGTTGTCTTGAACGTACTATACATTTTGCCTAGGTGCCTTTATCCTCGCCCCGCCGGCCGAGGCGCGCAGACAAGTATATACCCGATGTCCAGTCGCCCGTATGCTGTGACGCATTACATATCAGAAATCGCATGGTTCCAGAAAAAAATTAATAATGATATGTTTTTCAAATAATCCATGTTTGTTATAGATATCGATCTATTCCTAATGAAATTCCCTACAAGATGACATAAATTAAATTTTGATTCATCTAGTCATATGCTTGATATTTAGATAAAGTTAGCGGTAAACTGAACTTACCACATGGGAGCGAGCGTTTTGTTTTGAACACGGTACGTTAAGGGTTAACAATGATGTAAAACTTCATATTTATTATTCTTTTTGTCCTGTTACACCTCCGTGGTGCATAGGGCCTCAAGGAACCTTCTCGACCCGACTCTATCGCATGCCTGATGCCTAACATCATCCCAAGTGAGGCCTGCCACCTTAACCTCGTCCTGCAGGGTTCTTCTCCAGGTGGCTCTAGGTCTGCCTCGCTTTCTCTTTCCCCCCACAGGGGACCAGTATAGTGCGCCCTGAGCGATGCAGGCTGGGTTCTGTCTGAGAGTGTGACCGATCCACTGCCATTTGCGTCTAGCGACATTATTAATTACTACGAAATTAGATGTCTGTTTTCTAATAGTTTTATTAAATTGTTTCTTGAACAATAATACAGAACTCCTTATATAATAATTAATACGAATAAAAACGTCTGTATTCTAGATGTTTCATTATATATTATGTGGATGACATCTTTCGCTGTCTAAGGCATTCTTTGTTCTTTATTCGGAAAGAATTTCGGCATTTCTACACCACGCTTGCCATGCAGGTTGGTGTGTATTATTGTGTGCCGAGAAATTACGAGTGACCCAAAGAGCCATGGAAAGAGCCATATTAGGAATAAGCCTAAGAGACAGAGCCAGAAACGATACGGTGAGAGAAAAAATTAGAGTCACTGACATCATCCATCGGGTGTGGACTCTAGAATGGCAATGGGCAGGTCACCTAGCCAGAAGCTCAGATGAAAAGTGGACAAGAAGACTGCTGGCTTGGAGACCATGGACGCCAAAGAGAAGTGCAGGGCGACCGCAACTACGGTGGTAGGATGATCTGAACAGATGACACTTCGGAATAACCTGGATGCAGTCTGCACAGGACAGAATGACATGGAAGCGAATGGAGGAGGCCTTTGTCCAGGAGTGGACGGGAATAGGCTGAGGAAGAAGAAGAAGAAGAAGGCATTATAAAATGTGAAAATCCAAATAATTGATAATGTCTTAGACCGGTGAAACATATAATTTACATAAAATATAATAAAACATCTAGAAAACGGACGTTTTCATTCGTATTAATTATTTAGAATATTTATTATATTTTACGGTAATGAAATGTTTCGTCTTGGTAAGGCATTATCAAATATTTAGATTTTCACATTTGATAATGCCTTAGACAGACGAAACATGTCATTCACATAAAATATGATAAAACTTCTATAAAACACGCGTTTTTATTCATAATAATTTTTACTTTAATATGGAGTTTTTCATTATTGTTCAAGAAACAATAAATACATATATTTTGAAATTTTATTAAGATATTTAATAAAGGAAATGTGGCGAGACTATAGGATGGCCTATTTTAGTAGAACGATATATTTTTAAAAACATTGTATTTTCACGACACTTTTTGCCCTTCATAAATGTTTCGGACTTCACCAGTGTAGAAATTTTAACCGTCAATTGAAAAATAATCGTTACTTATATACTAAATGAGAGGAGGGGGTGAAAGGATTTAATTATAGAGGTAGGAGTAATTGTTATTTAATTAGGATTGTAGGAAAACGGGAACAAATCAAATATTACTCTTTAATAAGTATATTTGGCTGTTTAGAATGTCAAATGCAAATAAAAGAAGTGAATGCAGTGGGAATGAAAGTGTAATGAACAAAATAAAAAAAGGATCATAAATATGGTTGGGATACGTGAATAGAATGAATGAAAAAATAATGGTAAGAAAGCCGTAAACAGAACTGGAAATATATGAAAGCAGAATAAAATATGGCACGATCAAACAGTCAAATACTATTTGTCAGGAGGAGTCGGAGAAATTAACGTGCATGTATTACACGATGGATGAATGTTGAGGAAGTGAGAGAAGTATATCAGTAGAGAACAATGTGGCGGTCTATTCTTAATTATACTTTTTTTTAAAATTTAAATTAAAAACATATTTAACGTTTTTTTAGATTAATTATGTTCGATTAAACATATTTAATTAAGGCAAATTATATAACGAAGAGCAAACAAAATACAATTTTAGTAAGTTAGGGTTGAAAATTCTGGGAGTCAATACTTTTGCGTACCTTTCAAGGATAATTGCGTGATAGTCCGAAGTCAGCCAAAGTTAGTAGGTATAAAATAATATACGAAGTTTATTTTCTTAAATAAAATCCTCACACCACGTCCAGAATCTCAGAGCTAAATTAAAGTGGCCCGCCCACGTGTCAAGGATGAGGTGTTTGCCATAGTTGGGATTATGTTTCCAGACCAATTAGTTAGTAGTTGGGTAGTTACTCTAATCCCGCTCCCACCCCCTTCACACATCGTCACGTTTCTGCTCGTCCGACCCCTGACCCCAACCTCGCACACAACACCCCAAACAGTACACTGCCGAGCAATATTACAAGGGAGTATACGAGCAAAGCGCACCTTTCGAGGTGAAATGTCGCCTTGTGATTTGTTACCCGACGTGTAATAATGTTAGCATGCTTCTTCTTCTTTTAGATCTTTGGTCTGTTTCTATAGTCAGGCTAGCCTCTCTTGGGAAGTTGACTCCCAGCTATCCTTCTATCTTTTTGGCAGTCTTCCGGGGGGACGGTAGCCAACAGGAATCTGATGCACCACAAAGTATGGGATTCTGGAGGGATCCATCCTCTGCACGTGCGCATTCCAGTATCTTCTGCGTTGTATGCCTCAACGTAATTTATTAATTAATTATGCGTAATTTATTTATTAATTAGACTCGCACATTCTTCTCAATGATCTCATTTCTAAGGCATTTATTTTACTGTCATCCTTGGAACTTGTGCCAACACTTATGTATGGAAGAAAAGCTTGGAGACGGCAAGATAAGGAAAACGATATATGATAGAATACCGAGAAAGATATATAAGGCAGATTATTGCATCATAAATCACGGGACTCGTCCTCGTAGAAGACCTCCTAAAATATGGAAGGACAGCATGGAATCTACCTCACAGGAGGAGCAACACTCTGGAGAACAGACCGTATAGGTCTACAACAAGGAAGAAGAAACATTGAATGTCGGCCTCGTGAGAAGTCAGAGGAATCGAGAGAAATATGCCAGGAAAGAAAAGTGTGGCTAGCCCTTCGGGGAGACGGCGTGATGGTTAGTTAGTTAGTTAGCTAGTTTGGATAGTTAATGAAATAAAATCTTCGAAATACTACGCAAACTTGCATAAAAATTAATGTAATTTTGCATAGAATATGTATGCAAGCTTTAAAAAACATATCTTTATTCATAACTTTATTCTCTTTGTATCTACAATCGGAACTGTTTCCGTTACTTCCATGTTCTGGCATGTTAACTCCCTATCTACGAGTAGTACGATTCAACAGTTTCCGGTGATAGAAGACGAAACATGAAGGTGTAATATTTATAAGCTAATGTATATAATCATTGTATAATATATCACAAATTTAAAATAATAGAGCAATTAATGAAAATAATTAATCATAATATGAAAAAAATATGGACTTATATTTAAGAGGACGACAACTCTCCGATCCGTTGTGGGAACGACACTTCGAGACAGAGAGAAGCTACACAGAGATGAAAAGAAATAATATAGACATGTTTCGGACAAACAGTCCTTCTTCAGTAAAGATACATGTTTATAAAAATATTATAAAATTGTTGTTGTTTACATGATTTGACAAATATTATAAAGGTTTATAAATCTTTATAACATCTGTTAAATCATGAAAACAACAACAATTTATAATATTTTTATAAATATGTATCTTTACTGAAGTAGGACTTTTTGTCCGAAACATGTCTATATAATTTAAACTTTTTAATGTAAGTGTTGTGTATACAAAGTGTATAAAAAGAAAAATAGAAATAAACCATCATTACAACACAAAGTATGGCGTATATAGAAGTAATATCTATACGAAGTAATATTTGCCGCGCTGCAGAACCAACCTGCCAATGGTTATGCCTGTGGGTAGGGCAATCTTATTGCTTAATCGGATCGCCTCGGAGGTCGACATATTTCGTGATAGTGTGAGTTGCCTCAGGGATGCAATATCAATGTTATGATTATTTATAATTCTTAAACTTTATTTATTTATTTATGTGCTTTTATGCTTCTCTCTTAAATTCTTATAATGTTATTGTAAACGATCTGGAAATATTTCTGTAATGTTTGTAATTTTTATTGAAATAAATGAAATGAAAATATCTCTAATTTCAAAAATGTTGTGATTGTATAGAAATTTAACGTGTAAAAATTTTTGGCACAATGAGGTAAAGATTCAGAATAATTGAGTGATTGATCAGAATAAATTAGCATCTCCTTTATTATCTGAACTTTGCTATCGCGCTAAAGAGGAATGCGGAAGTAAAGAGCCTAGGAAAGCTATTAAACTTCATTCTAGATACCTAAGAAATCTTATTTGAATCCTCTCCAATATAAGCAAAGTACCTTGTCTTGTCCGGGGTTATCACTAAACCAATATAATTTAACAGCCTTAGGGCGGGAACCATTGGATCTCACCACATACCTTTTAGTTGGAAATCGTTCCGCTTGGAAAATTTATCCAGAGCTATGCAAACCTGATTGCATAAATCAGCTAGAGCTTGCAGCGAGCAAAAATGTTGCATTTGCTTTGATGTTCTCTTAATATTATCGTCCAAAGGATGCGGTCGAAGCGAGTTTTATATCTAAATATTAGTTTGAATTTTAAATGAAAACTTGCATTCAAAGAAATCCATTAACGCTGGAATTAGATAAAGCAAAAAACTTTCTAAATTTAAATTTATGATTAAGATGTAGGTGTGGGTCATTTAACTTTTGTATTTATCAAAATAAAGTAGAAGCATGGAACTGGCAGAAGAAGGATGAAAGCAGAATAAATGCAGTAAAGATGAAGTCCCTAAGTCGTTTGCGTGGTAGAACGATATAAGACAGAATATCAAATGCTGATATAAGAAAGTAATGTAGAGCGGAAGAAGATATTATGAACAAAATTACGAAAGGATCGCTGCGTGGTTCGGACATATGGAGCGCATGGATGGAGAAATAATGGTTAAGAAAGTATACGTTAATGATGTAAATGGAGAACGGAGTCGAGGTAGACCGAGGAAAACATGGCATGACCAAATTAATCTATTTTAAAGGTAGGACATGTTAGAAGTCGGAAGAATCGACGTGCGTGTATGACTCGCTGTATAAATGTGCAGGAGGTTAGAGAGGTGTGTCAGGATAGAGTAGTGTGGCGGTCAATTCTATCTGCCTACCCCTACGGGGAAACGGCGTGATGGTTTGTTGTTGTTGTTGTTAAGTAGAATTGAAAGCGAATTACTACAAAGGTGCCAAGGAGTTGACCCGTAAAACAAAACAAAAAATGAGAAAAACTGTTAATTGTAATATGTGTCATGTCATTTTGGCATCTTTGGGGTGAAGTTTGAACCATGTTATATTATTTAATCACTGTGTACCTTAGCACAGTTATTGGCCTTTATGCTTTACACCAATTGGGATCAAAAACTCTTTCTGATACTTGATATTTCATTTTAATGATCAGCCCTGAATTTTAGATGGATATATTTTATGTAATTACAGAAAAGGCTAATGATCGAAACTGTAGCATCTCACCAAACCTATGCGAATGTAAACTTACTAGATCAAAAGTCTAATATTTTTGAAAACAACTGTTTTCTTGAAATTATCACTTAAATTGAATTTTATGTTTATGTATTTGAATTGCTCGAATTATGTCTTATTTAATTATAAAATATAACCTAAGAAAATTAAAAAAGTTCCTAATAAATAATTACTATTCCTTTATCTATGTATTATATATTATAGACGTCAGTGAGAATTAACGAACCAGAATGGCGTTGGGCGCGTATTGCGCACTTAACGAGATTTCGGTGTTACTTAGCAATTAACGTGAATAAATGAAAAAAAATACTAACTAACTAACTAACTAACTAACCATCACGCCGTCTCCCCGAAAGGGTAGGCAGAAAGAATGGACTGTCACACTTTAACCGATGCGGCACTCCATCCTTCTCTTTTCGCCCCGCGGGAGACGCGGTGTGATGGGTTGCGAACCTCATCGCCACCAATAGGCATCTCCCGCGCGCACTTCGATCTTCCAACATCCACAAAATAAATCTAAAACAAATAATATAAAATACAATGATATAAAATAAAATAACAAAATAAAAATAATTTAATACAAAATGTTATTTTTAGATGGGGCATATTTGTCTATTTAATTTATGTTCCACGAATCAATTTAGCACATAATGCAATAACACATAATGTTTTTCCGATGTTGCACATGTTGACCTGGACGATCCAGACTTTTGTGTTTCTTTAATTTATGTTACACGGATCCACCGTTTTTTAAATTAGCTGTTATATGATTTATTTAATGTTCCACGTATCCACTTTTTTTATTTGGCAGTAATTAGGCACTTAAAACCAACTAACACCAGCAAGAACTTTAAAAGAATATTGAAGAAATTATTCAAATTGTCATTGGAACAAAAAAAAATTACTAATTATAAATAAAGGTTTTGATCTAAAGATACTAACAATATCTTAAATTTTTATGGGATTCTATAAAATATACTAATAATTCTGGAAAACAGAAGTTTTTATAAATAGACAATTGATGTATTTTATAAATAGACAATTTTGGTAATCGTGTTTGAAACGATCGCTTAAAAACTTCTAGAAAAGTTATGTTTCTATCAGTTTTTAATATTTCTTTTTACTTCTATAATATTATTTTGGTGAACCCAGTCTTTCGTGGCATGGTGGTTAGAGCTCTGACTTCCAAGTTCGAAGGTCCCGGGTTTGATTCCCGGCGATGGCAGTATGATTGTCACACTGTCGTTGGTCTGGTGTAGAATTCACGTGACAATAAAATGGCGATAGATTGGCTACCTATCACATGTCATAAGAATCAATATAATAGCTAAAATAAATTGTATACAGTAATTGGGTTCAAACAACCTGTTGTGTCCAAGGAAAAAAATAAGAAATGCAATGGTGATCGGCTATCATGTATGGATGATCAAGGAATGACAACATCGAAACACCGTAAACAACGATCCCAAAGATCCACAGAGATGCAAATCTTCAAGGTCTTTGAGATAAAATACGAAATTAAGAAATTTGGTGCTGAACTAAAATTACCAGCATCACGGGTCGTACAGATTAATTGAAGTTACAGCCAGACAGGGCAATATCAGATGGACATCTAGAATACTCCAATGAAGAATAATTTGACAAAGAAAATGAGTATCGGGAAGCCACCTAAAAGATGAATGATGATATTCAACATTTAGAATGTAAACAAATACTTGTAGACAAATACTGGATTAAACCCATTGCGGGTTAGTCATTTTTAAGGATTAATTGTATCTCAATAGAGACGAAGATGTAAATTGTTTTTTTTTTGGACACAGAATATGGTGTTCGAGGCGCTTATGGGACTTGTGATTGGGTTAAGCGATCGCTTTATGTTAACAACATTCCCCATTCCGCCCTTCTTACGACCACCACGTCTGACAAATTTTTGGAAGATGTATATATGGTGTTCTTCTACCGACCCTTATGTATGGAAGCGAAGCATGGAACTGGCAAAGGAAGAATGAAAGTAGAATAAATGCAGTAGAAATGAGATCTCTTAGACGAATGTGTGGATATTCTGTGTATGATAGAGTGTCGAATGAAAATATAAGAAGTGAATGCGGTGCGAATGATGGTGTCATGAACAAAATAATGAAAGGATAATTAAGATGGTTTGGACATATGGAAAGAATGAATGAAGAAAGAATGGTAAAAAAATTATATGTTAATGATGTAATGGTACCAGAAATAGAGGAAGACCAAGGAAAACGTGGCACGATCAAATAAATCAAATATTGAATGTCGGCCATGTGAGGAGTCAGAGAAATCGACGCGCGTGCATGACACGATGTATGAATGTTGAGGAAGCGAGAGAAATATGTCAGGAAAGAAAGGTGTGGCAGTCCATTCTTTCTGCCTACCCCTTCGGGGAGACGGCGTGATGGTTAGTTAGTTAGTTAGTTTTTGTATATATGCCACCATGTTGAGAAACACTTTACATTTTTTAGTTCAATCTACACTAGCGTCATCCATTAAGATTAGGTGATGATGATGACATTGCCTGAAAAACTAGCCACCTGGATGTAAAGGACAAGACAGGGATTAGTGGAGAATAATGAAAGAGCCCATATCCAGTATACGGAAGTATACGGAAGATGACTGAAGAAGAAGAAACAAATAAACAATTTTTTTACTTAATTTATCCCACGACATCAATAAGTAAAGTCATTTTTAGGCAAAAACCAAAAGTTCGTACAAACATCGAAACAACCGCGAAAACTTTCGAAATCCATTCAAATGTTAGTACTGATTCTGATGGCTTTAGGAGAAAATCCCTTATAAAAAGTTTCCGTTTCATTCCTCTTCAGGGAATCGACAGAGAGAGAATCCCGCTCGAATGTTCTGATCCCGCCTGCGTTTACCGGATTCGTCCCGCGGGAAAAGTTCTAACTCACAGCGCTATGTGCGGGGAAAACGCAATGAATTCGTACAACTCTTTTTATTTGCGCCATAAAATAAAGTGTACGCAATTATTTCCTTGGTTGTTGGAGACAGTGCTTAAATTAATGGTTTGAAAAAAAAGTTTTCAAATGTTGTGCGATAGATTGACCCTTTAACACGGTGATGGGTAACGAATGATCAGTGAAGTGCAAGTTTATTCCTGTTATGGAAGTCGCGCGGTAGTACTTATTATACATAATAATTATATGACGTTTAATTCACGAATAACACTAATTTCGCATTTATCTTCTTCTTCTTCCTGTGCCGTGTCAGGTCCCCCCGACGTTGGCGATCACTCCGGCGAAAACCTCCCTGTCCTGCGCTGCCCGAAACAGGTCATCCACCGTCCTCATTCCGGTCCACTCTCTAATGTTGCGCAGCCAGGACATCTGCTTTCTGCCAACTCCCCGTCTTCCCTCTATCTTGCCCTCCAATATAAGTCGGAGGAGGCGGTACTTCTCTCCACGCAGCACGTGACCCAAATATGAGACCTTTTTCACTTTGACATTCGACAACAGCTCTCTCTTGGCTCTTGGCTCTCTCGCATTTATAAGTAATTCTAATTTCGCCTTGAATCATGTGTGACGATAAATATCCAGTACATGGTATGGCAGTGCACAATGGTGTTCTTCTACCGACCCTTATGTATGTAAGCGAAGTATGGAACTGGCAAAAAAAGGATGAAAGTAGAATAAATGCAGCAGAAATGAGATCTCTTAGACGAATGTGTGGATACTCTGTGTATGATAGAGTGTCGAATGAAAATATAAGAAGTGACTGCGGTGCGAATTATGGTGTTATAAACCAAATAACGAAAGGATAATTAAGATGGTTTGGACATATGGAAAGAATGAAATAAAAAAGAATGGTAAAAAAATATATGTTAACGATGTAAATGGAACTAGAAATAGAGGAAGACCGAGGAAAACGTGGCACAATCAAATAAATCAAATATTGAATGTCGGCCACATGAGGAGTCAGAGAAATCGACACGCGTGCATGATACGATGTATGAATGTTGAGGAAGCGAGAGAAATATGTCAGGAAAGAAAAGTGTGGCAGTCCATTCTTTCTGCCTACCCCTTCGGACAGATGGCGTGATGGTTAGTTTGTTAGTTTTTAGTTTATATCTGAAATATAATTATAAATGATCGCTAAGATGTTTTGAATACATTGTATGAATGGATGACGAATACTGTGATGAAAAGCAGTATACAAGAAGTCGACAGAGGCCGATGAATTGAAGGCATATCCAAAGTTATCAACTACTAACATGTGTGTTTAAAAAAAAACGATGGGCATACGTATCACGACATATGAATATGGTAGACATTTCAAAGGTTTATCGTAGAACAATATCCATTTGCCTATACTTGGAGGGAAATTAGTTTTACAAAAGGTCTTACCTTGATAAAGTCGAAGGTTTTGGTCAGCATAACAATTGCTGCAGCCCTTTCTTGCCACACCATCCGCCAAAACTGGGTTACAGTTTCCTCCGTTGGACCCTGGGTCACGATGTAGGCTTTAGGCTTCAGAAGACTCTAGAAATATAAAGAAAAAAAATATTCATTTACCAAGAACATGGTTTTAATATCTCCCGACTGGGGTAATCCGTTCTAGGAAGGCATTTTTTGCACTCTATATAATCTCAATATAGTTAATGTTTTTGATTGAAATTTCTTGGTAGAAGTTCATTTTAAATAATTAAAACACAAAAAATTTGATACAAAATTTCTTTATTATTATGTATTTAGTGTGCTTCCACTTGTGTTTATGTTCGACCGGTTTCGGCAGCTTGCTGCCATCTTCTGGTACCTACATCAAAATTTATGTGGTGTATATAATAAATGATAGGGGTCGGGGTTAAACATTTATTTTTTCCCTGATTCTCAATAA
Organism: Lepidostoma basale; assembly: GCA_022606425.2. Taxonomy (NCBI): domain Eukaryota; kingdom Metazoa; phylum Arthropoda; class Insecta; order Trichoptera; family Lepidostomatidae; genus Lepidostoma; species Lepidostoma basale. The sequence goes on from JAHDVF020000237.1 coordinate 49,572, forward strand.
TGTATTACTGTTATTAAGTTGTAGTTGAAATGATTCTAACTAACTAACCATCACGCCGTCTCCCCGAAGTGGTAGGCAGAAAGAATGGACTGCCACACTTTTCTTTCCTGACATATTTCTCTCGATTCCTCAACATTCATACATCGTGTCATGCACGCGCGTCGATTTCTCTGACTCCTCACATGGCCGACATTCAATATTTGATTTATTTGATCGTGCCACGTATTCCTCGGTCTTCCTCTATTTCTGGTTCCATTTACATCATAAACATATTATTATTTTTACCATTCTTTCATCATTCATTCTTTCCATATGTCCAAACCATTTTAATGATCCTTTCATTATTTTGTTCATGACACTATCATTCGCACCGCAGTCACTTCTTATATTTTCATTCGACACTCTATCATACACAGAGTATGCACACATTCGTCTAAGAGATCTCATTTATACTGCATTAATTCTACTTTCATCCTTCTTTTGCCAGTTCCATTCTTCGCTTCCATACATAAGGGTCGGTAGAAGAACACCTATAATGGAAACCAAATGATTCTATATAATACAAATTTAGGGTTAGTTTGTTATTTTAATATTATCGATCAATCGATGCACGTACATTCACCACTCCTCTATCCATTGTAAACAATATAATTCAATACCAACGTTTATTTAACTTCTAGGTACTTTTTCTTCTTTTTTTGTCCTGTCACACCTCCGTGGTGCATAGGGCCTCAAGGAATCTTCTCCACCCGACTCTATCGCATGCCTGATGCTTAACATCGTCCCAAGTGAGACCTGCTGCCTTAACCTAGTCCTGCAGGGTTCTTCTCCAGGTGGCTCTAGGTCTGCCTCGCTTTCTCTTTCCCCCCATAGGGGACCAGTCTAGTGCGCCCTGAGCGATGCAGGCTGGGTTCCGTCTCAGAGTGTGACCGATCCACTGCCATTTGCGCCAAGCGACTTGTTCTCTAATTGGCTTTTCGCCTGCCATGGTCCAGAGAACAGCATTTGCCATTTTTGAACGGCATTTTTGAGCGAAGGTACCTATTTATATAAACACCTGGAGTTTACCAATAACGTCTGAGGTAGACTTCCAAGTCTCACATCCGTACAGCAGTACGCTTTTAACGTTACTGCTGAATACTTGGAGCTTGAGCTTTCTCGAAATGACTTTCTCGAAATGAATTCTAGGTACTTACTTACTTTCTAAATAATATGTAATCTGCCGTAATTATCTTTGTTTCAGATCTCCAGGGGGAAATTCCACGACAGCAGTAGCCGGGCCACAACACATTTGAAATATTGAAACTTAATTATCTCAAACACAAAAATCACATTATATAGAATGATTTCAAGAATTAGCCACCCTAATAATTGTTTTTTAAATTATATAGTAAACAAACTAACCCAAAACTTACATTATATAGAATCATTTCAACTACAACTTAGTAATACATTATTTAGAATCAGGGGAAAAAATGTTTAACCCGCACCACTATCATTTATTATATAAACCAAATTAATTTTGATGTAGGTACCCTATCCTTATCCTATCCTGTATCTCAACCCCATTGCCATATCGGTCCCCACGCAAGGCCACCGGCCCAAGCCCAAGGCCACTCTTGTCCCACTTGGTTCCATATCCAACCGGCCCCCAAACGAGGCCACTCCCTGTCACTGTCCCTCAGTCTCCACCCAAGACCTCGGCCTCTTTCCAAGGTCATCCCCAACCCCTCCACACTCCCTCCTACCCGGGTTGTCAGGTCCAAATGTCGGACACAACCCACTACATCCTCCAAGTAACCCTCCCCTCACCATCCAACAATATCCAACTTCATCTCCAAGAAAGAAATTTCCAACATGTGGGGGAGCAATAGCCTCTGAGCTGGTACTCCCGAAAAGACAATACCCAAGATCCAAGATGTAGGTACCAGAAGATGGCAGCAAGCGCCGAAACCGGTCGAACATAAACACAAGTGGAAGCACTCTAAATACATAATAATAAAGAAATATTGTATACGAGTATATATTTTTTGTTTTCCTTATTTAATCTCAATATATAAATTACTTATCTAGAGAACAATTAATGAACAGGGGGAATACAACATATCTTAAAGTGTAATAATTTTAAATTAATTGTCTTATAGTGTATATATTATCAATCAACCAAATCAGTTTATTTCATCAATCGACATTACAAAATTAATTTTTTAGGCATCTATTGAGAACAGGTAAAATAATATATTGTGTATAGTATACTATCAGAAACGCTTGAAAAATGGTTCGACATTCGGAAGACAGGATACTCTCCAGAATTAAGAGTATTTGCCTTATGAACGTACTTTCACTAAGAAAGACGTCGATCTCACACGATATCTTGCATGCTCATTGCGCAACAGATTCAGATATCTGGTAAGATGCTCGAATTATGTCTTATTTGATTATAAAATATAACCAAGAAATTTAGGAAGTTCGTAATAAATAATTACTATTCCTTTATCTAGGTATATTAATACACGTCAGTGAGCATATATAATACAAACCAGAAAGGCGTTGGGCGCGTATTACGCACTTAACGAGATTTCGGTTGTACTCAGCAACCAACGTGAATAATTCCCTTACAAATCGAAATACGTCTTGAAAAATCAATACAAATATTCATTTATAAATTTTCATCTTAAGATATTCACAATATCTTAAAATTAACATATTATGTGATTCTATAAAAGCAAAACCGAAACAGTAAATTATATTTATTGCTTAATTTTGAAACACTGTAAAAACAAATATAAAAATTGATTTATTTGTTTACATGAAATTGTCGCGAGTTATATTGGGTCTGTTGGTTCTTTCTTCTGCTTACCCCTTTGGAGAGATGTTAGTAAGTTATTGGGTTCAAATAATCTGTTTATAAAGGTGGAAAGGAAAACGAAACTACCATTTAGAGGTATAAGTGGCATCCCAAGAATTGTTATATACAAAAAAATTCGTCAAGTTAATTTTGCTTTAAGTATTGAATATTTTTTCTTAAGATTTAACTACTCTCTTTCAATTCTTATGTAAAAACCGTTTACTTTACAGACTCCATTAATTTGATTGGCAGTTACAAACAGTTGAGAAGTTTTAATGATGTAATCTAATTAATTGATTTTCTAAGAAAAAGCCAATGAGATTGCTTAATTATCTAGAACGGTGAAGTTTGCGCGCCCTTGGAATCTTTGGAAACAATAAATCCTCATTGAAGATGACATTCTTTCCATTCGTTTTTTTGACAGTTATTTTTTCTATGAACGCTTTTCAACTGTAATTTTTTTGATTTCACAATAAAAAAAAATTATGGATTAATACGTCAAAAATATTTAAACAAGAGGTTTAGAATTTGGAATATTTCACATAAAGAATATCAGATAATTTATTGCCTATTAAAATGAAACATAAAAATGTTGACATGTTTTCACTTATTTCAAATGACCGTGCAATTTCTTGAAGGGATTTGGCCTCTTTTGAATGAATAGAATTACACTTAATTACTATGAATGAAATTGTGTGTTTTCTAGAAGTTTTATTATATTGTATGTTAATGGCATGATTCACCTAGCTAAAGAATTTTCAAATGTGTTACACACATATTTCACAATGCTTGATAGGCTAAACATGTCATCCCATAAAATATAATAAAACTTCTATAATATAACTAACTAACTAACTAACCATCACGCCGTTTCCCCGAAAGGGTAGGCAGAAATAATGGACTGTCACACATTTACTGATGCGGCACTCCATCCTTCTCTTTTCGCCCCGCGGGAGACGCGGTGTGATGGGTTGCGAACCTCATCGCCACCAATAGGCATCTCCCTCGCACACTTCGATCGTCCAACACCCACAAAATAAATCTAAAACAAATAATATAAAATACAATGATATAAAATAAAATAACGAAATAATAATAATTTAACACAAAATGTTCTTTTTAGATGGTGCACATATTGTCTATTTAATTTATGTTCCACGAATCCACCGTTTTATTTTATTTTTTATTTAGCACATAATGTAATAACACATAATGTTTTTTTTTCCATGTTGCACATGTTGACATGGACGATCCGGACTTTTGTGTTTATTTAATTTATGTTACACGTATCCACCTTTTTTTAAATTAGCTGTAATTAGGCACTTAACCAGCAAGAACTTTAAAGTAATATTGAAGAAATTATTCAAATTGTCATTGGAACAAATGAAAATTTTATTTTTACACCTGTCAAAATTCTTTATAAAAACGATAAAACTTCTATAATATAGACGTAATAAATAAATAAATGTTCTTATTGATTATTTGATATGAAGTTTGACACCATTGGTCAAGAAAAAATAAATAGAATAATAATTAAATAGACCGTTTTTTTAACTGCTTCCATTTTTGCCTTTATTTTTCGTATCGTTTTATTTAATTATTATTTAAAATGAGAGTTTGAGGCACAGTGCAGAGACGACGTCGCAGAGTGGAGGAGGAGAAAGGAGAGACCACTGGGAGACAGTGACGGCTCCATTACAAACGCCTTCCCCTGCTCCAGATGCCCTAGAATATGTGTAACACAACCGTGAAGGACCTTGTCCGAAAGGCGTGCAAGATGGATCGGCCATGTAATACGTCAAGAAGGTCTCTTGCATGCAATAATGGAGGGTATGACCGAGGGGACAAACTCTAGGGGACGCCCACGCCGAGAGTACCTGGAGGACCTGTTGGTGGACGTACGCTGCTCATCATATGCAGATCTCAAAAGAGCCGCACAAGACAGGGAAAAATGGAAGAGAATAATGGAGGAAATTGCTGCAAACCAATCCCAGGGTTGAAACCAGAGAAGAGAAGAGAACCGTGAAGGACAGTCTTCCTCGGACACGAGGGACAGACTTTAAAATGAACTTCCATAAAGGGAGATATGCGAGGTCGAGGTTCTCGTTACGTGGAGAAGGCAATGGAGAAGATACTGGTATGCATACATTAGGAGAATGGATCCATCCAGACACCCTTCATTGTGTTGCACGGCCAACTCCATGATATACGACTTCCGGGTAACCACCAAGAGACATCTGGGATTCAACCTCGATGTAAAATCAATATTAAATAATTAATACGAATGAAAACGTCTGTTTTCTAAAAGTTTTGCTATAATTTATGGGAATGACAGATGAAAACATGCACACAGATGTGTTCACTCGTATTAATAAGTAGATTTACACTTTGAATTATATTTTCACAACACTTCATTAATGATTATTTATTACTTAGTAAGGAACACTCACTTTATTAAAAAAATTTAAATTAAATACCAAATATGTTTCAAACTAACCAGCCCTATATCAGTAATATTAAATAAATGTTCTTCGTATGTATGGAAGCGAAGCATGGAACTGGCAAAAGAAGGATGAAAGTTGAATAAATGCGGTACAAATGAGATCTATTAGACGAATGTGTAGAACTATGTGTATGATAGTGTCGAATGAAAATATAAGAAGTGAATGCGGTGCGAATGATGGTATTATGAACAAAATAATGAAAGGATCATTAAGATGGTTTGGACATATGGAAAGAATGAATGAAGAAAGAATGGTAAAAAAATTATATGCTAACGATGTTAATGGAACCAGAAATAGAGGAAGACCGAAGGAAACGTGGCACGATCATATAAATCAAATATTGAATGTCGGCCATGTGAGGAGTCAGAGAAATCGACGCGCGTGCATAACATGATGTATGAATGTTGAGGAATCGAGAGAAATATGTCTTTCTGCCTACCCCTTCGGGGAGACGACGTGAAATTTAGTTAGGTAGTATGTTAGTTAAATATTTGAAATATTGTAATTTTTTTCAATATTTATAACTCGTACGAGTATATATAATATCACTGATGAAAGGCTGGTTAGTCCGAAACTTGTTTGTTATTTAATTTATATTTTTTTAATAAAGTGAGTGCTGTATATTAAATATATAAAAAAAAACATTAAACATCTACAACGCAAAGTTACGGCGAACACAGAAGAACTTCATTAATGACTAACATTGAGGAATTGTATTTATAACTATACTTACATATTCCTCTGTTGTGGGCACTCGAAGTGGAAATATTTGTTGGAATTAAAGAATACCTTACAATTTTTACAAGATCTGCATCATGGAAAACCATTTATCAACTGCGCACACTCGTAGACAAATCTAGTGACAACTTGACAAGATGGCGGATTTTTCAGTGTGCAGTGACGCACTGGACATGCGCAGTGAAGGAATCTATGTTGCAATAATACAGTGCTCAAACTGCCACCTTCAGCGAAGAGTATCCGGTTATTCAGCAGTGCAGCATGGCTGGCGGACTTCTTGGCCAACGCTATAAGTGACAAGGTTGCCATTCACACGAGTAAGAATATTCCATATCTATTTTGTTAAATAATATTTATGGTTGACGCGTATATTAAAGGCGCAGAATATTACACGCGATAAGAGATGGAAAGCGTAAAGACGTTATTTTGTGTATTTTTTTTTATACAACAGGTTTTTTGAACCCAATAACTGTATACATATTTTTAGTTATTGATTCTAATGACACGTTATATGTCGCTAATCTATTGCAAGTTTTTATTGTCACGTAATTTCTACACCAGACTAATGACAGTGTGAGAATCTTTTGTGTGGCAGTCATAACTGTTACAATCTGCCACGAAGTCATAATTAGTGTATTTTTTTTTGTGTGATTCATTATGAGTGTTTGTTTTTATGGATGTGAAAATTTACAAGAACTTTCTTCAGCAAATACGCGAGTTGCACACGTCGATAAAGGATCACACGGAAAACTTCAAAATATTTAATTGTTGCAAACAATGTTTCTACCTATATTCTAATACTGTGGGTCACTGAACCGGCTCTGTTTGTTTTCGCCCCACTCTTCTGACTACTTTAGACGTGGTGATGCCGAAGATCGCCGAGGATTCCCGATGGTGCCATTCGGTTCTTACCTCGTTTCTGTGTTTTATATGCTGGATCGGGGATGTATCGTTGATAGAGATTTCATGCACCGTGCCACATATCGTATTGAGAAGAACCGTATGATGATGATGATGGAAAATGATGTGTGGATTTTTATAGCACCATTTTCGTGAGAGATCACTTCACGGGCGCTCTTCGTCCGGAAAGCGTTTCTTAAAAAGGAATGTTTTAAGAGCAAATTTGAAGCTAAAGACAATAAGTTTGTTTGGTGCTTCTTTTGAAGATCGTAGAGGTGACTGGTATCATTAACTTCCCTCGGTTATGTGAATCCGTCGCTGCAAGCAGTACCGCCTGCGTTTGATGCTGCATACGCGTCACAGGTTCTAATAAATCTTATTTTTCCATTTAAACCCTTGTTCTGTTCCTATTATTAGGCTGGCCTCTTTTGAATATTGACTCCCAGCATCCCTACATATTTTGGTGGTTTTCTGGAAGAAGGTAGCCAATAGGAATCTGATACATCACAACGTGTGAGATTCTGGAAGGATTCATTCTCTGCACGTGCCCATGCCAGTGTCTTCCGCGTTGTGTACCCCATCTAACAATATCTTTCGCTTTGCAGATTTCGTGGATTGCCGTGTTCTTCACTCTATCTCGAAGGATCTTGCCTGCTATTATCGTCAGCGTCCGCATCTCTGCCACCGGCGCCATGAAGAATACTGACGCGAAGAACAAAATGTCATTTACTGGGAGTGTTTGCTGCCAAGAGGTTCAAGGATTCACCAAAGATACATCCCATACAGGTAAGAGTGCATCCTAATATTGGGAGATGTTGTTTAATCATTCATGTTTTCCGAACGAAAATCTTACGATGGCCATAAATTACATAATTTTTAACGACGTTACGACGTAAACGCAACTAGAAATAGATGAAGATCGAGGTGGCACGATTAAATTTCGTGTATAGATTAAATAAACCATTGAATGTCGGCCACGTGAGTGATCGGAAAAATTGACGTGCGTACTTGACTTGAGGAACCGAAAGAAATATGTCAAAAAAGAACAGTGTGGTGGATAATTCCTTCTGAGGGACGGCGTGATTGTTGGTAAGTTAGTTAGTTTTGGTTCCTTAAGGGAAATCCTATGATTGCCCAATAGTTCTTTATTTTTTATGTTTTTCTTCTACCTTGACGGATGATATGATGATCCACCTTAATTCCTTGTACAGCATCATTTAAGATGAATAGAATGAAGTTCAGAGACGGTTATTTTCCGTCGTTGAAAATTGTTCTTCCGATGTTGGGTGTGTCAAAAAAAAATCATTCCAGTTTCTTTAAAAAATTTAATTCAAACATGAAGATAGACGAAGGAGCAATCAGTCTGCTGAACATGATCTCCTCAGACAACGTTGTCTTTTTTGTAAGTAAAAGTAAGTTCAGAAGATAAATATTCGTAGTCTTGGTTTTAGAGAGAATCTTGTCATCCTTAAGTCGAACCATCTCTCATGCGTTCCTGGTATTTTATATATTCTCAAATATATAGTTTTGGCCGAAACACTACGATACCTTAACATTTTTAACTGTTAAATTAAATAACTTTGTTTTTGTATCACAATAGTATTTTATTTTATGTGACAGCTGTTTCATCAACCTAAGTTGACATCATCAGGTGTTACAATAATATATCAAATGTCCAATTTTCGTGATTTTTGAAATCTTTATGTTTATTTGTTCCTAAGTTCTTGCTGAAATTGAGTTAGGTACCTAAATATTTTAATTAAAATAACGGTTAGTTACTATTTATAGGAGAAAATATTAAAGGTGGAAAATATAATCATAAAATAATAATAATAATATAACAGTAATTTTAAGCAACAATTACACATAGTATAGAGTCAAAAACGATGAAACATAAAAGGCGGGCCAGACTGTGTAAACATCGGTTTCCAACCAACGAGCCAGACTATCTATCTCATTCTACGCCGGGTAAAATAATGCGAGGAAGAGAGATAAACGTACCATGTTTGTTGAATAGTTTGAAAGGATAACCGTATGCAGAAACATCCGCGGTTTAACTAAAATCGACGTTTTTACTACGTCTAGAACATGGTTTAAGTTTGAGTAATAACATTCTGTATACAAATTTTGGTTTCAAACCAGCTTGTTTATCACAGTGTGGCCCGCCTTTAATAAATTAAAAACAATAAACACTAACAGGAAGTAAGTAGATTACATTAATAGGAAAGGTGACAAAAGTTGAAGGTAGTATTATTATTATTTAGCTAGATTGTAAAGCGGAAAAGTTTTTAATGTACTATATACTAATGGGGAATAAGAAGGAATTTGGTTATTTATTACATTTAGTTAACATTTTTTAGTCCTTATAATTTCAAAATTTTCTAATTTCTCAAATTTTTTAGGATTATTTGTAATATGTAAAATTTTTGTGTTTTTGGTCTCGAAATGATGGTCAAAATTCACATAATGATTGACCATTTCTGAAAAATATATATATATATTTTTTTCAAATAAATGTTTTAAACTCTAAATATAATATAATATGTTTGTAACGTCTTTGAATAAAATTAAACGAATGTGAGTTTATTTGAAATTCTGACCTATCAATTAATTCAGATAGATAATGATACAATTTTTTTTAAAGAGGAATAGGTTCATGGTTAAAGGGGAGGAATAGACTTTTATTGTAGGTAACTAACTAAATAACTAACCATCACGCCATTTCCCCGGAGGGGTAGGCAGAGAGGATGGACCGCCACAATGGCCTGTCCTGGCATACCTCTCGAGATTCTTCTACATTCATACATCGTACCATGCACACACTTCGATTATTCCGACTTCGAATGTGGCCGCCTTTTAGTAATTGATTAATTTGGTCATGCCATGTTTTCCTCGGTCGTCCTCGGCTTCTTTTCCCACTCACGCTGCTTGTGTACAACTTTTTACCATTCTACTTTCATCCATTCGTTCCAAATGTCCAAACCATCTCAGGGATCCTTTTTTAATTTTATCCATGATACAGTCATCGGCCTTACATTTCTTTCTTATTTCATCGTTCGGTACTCTATCATACAACGTTTTCCCGCACATTCTTCTTAGTGATCTAATTTCTACGGCGTTTATCCTGCTTTCATCCTTCTTTTGCCAGCTCCAAGCTTCACTTCCATACATGAGGGTTGGCACTAGAACTCCATTGTGTACTGCCATCTTTGCTTCTGTGGATATATTTCTATTTACAGTAATGACTTTGAGTGCGCCATTTATTTTATTCCCAGCACCAACCCTCCTTTCGATGTCTTTCTCCATTTTTCCGTCTCTTGTAAACATGCTTCCCAGATACGTAAATTCAGTAACTAAATTATTGTAGGCAAAAATATAAGAATTATACTTACATCTATAGAAGAGGCATTAATGTAGTCGGAATCGGGTTGTCCTTCTATGGTGTCCAGCACCACTCTGTTGTAATCGACTGAAACAATACAAGCGTTATCGGATTAATACTCGTAATAATGCTTTAATGGGCTTAGCGGTGGGATTATTGCCAAATGCACTTTGCTAGTACCGAAAATAACGTTTCAACCGCAAATGTAAACATATTTATAAACATTTAAATTTATATTTATAATTTACCCAATACGAATGAAAACGACTGTTTACTAGAAGTTTTATCATAGTATCATGTATGGGAATGACATGTTTCGCTTTCCTAAGGCATTATCAAATATAGCAAAAATCAAGCTCCATTTGATAATGCCTTATAAAGGCGAAACACGTCATTTCCATAAACTCAAATAAAAAATCTAAAATACAGACGTTTTCATCCGTATAAGTTATTTAATATGGAGTTTTACATCATTGTTCCAGAAATAATACGAGAAATACTCGTACTTTATTTTTTTATTATATACTAACAAAGCCGATCCAAAAATGCTAAGATAATAAGCCGATCCAAAAGTGCATAATGGTGTTCTTGTGCTGACCCTTATGTAAGTGAAGCATAGAACTGACAAAAGAAAGATGATAGTAGAATAAACGCAGTAGAAATGAGATCTCTAAGACGAATGTGTGACAAATCTGTATATGATAGAGTGTCAAATGCAAGTATAAGAAGTGAATGTGGTGGGAATGAAAGTGTTATGAACAAAATAATGAAAGGGTCATTAAGATGGTTTGGACACAAGGAAAGAATGAGTGAAGACAGAATGGTAAAGAAGGTATATGTCAACAGTGTGAACGGAGCTAGAAATAAAGAAAGTCCGAGGAAAACGTGGCACGATCAAATCAATCAAATATTAAATGACGGTCACGTGAGGAGTTGTAGAAATCGACGTGCGTGCATGACACGATGTATGAATGTTGAGGAAGCGAGAGAAATATGTCAGGAAAGAAAAATGTGGCAGTCCATTCTTTCTGCCTACCCCTTCGGGAGACGGCGTGATAGTTAGTTAGTTAGTTAATTTTTATTTTTTTATATATTTATTAAGAAAACTTTTTTCATGCTTGAACTCGAGAGGTAATTCAGGATAGGACAGTGTGGCTGTCCACTTGTGTGGCCTGTGTCTTTGGCAAGCTCTTGACTGGCTATATTTGCAGTGTAAACAATTGCTCTCAAACTATGGCATTCGAAAATTGCAGCTCATATTTGAATATATCTTATAAACCTAACTAACTAACTAACTAACCATCACGCCGTCTCCCCGAAAGGGTAGGCAGAAAAAATAGACTGTCACACTTTTGATGCGGCACTCCATCCTTCTCTTTTCGCCCCGCGGGAGACGCAACATGGCCAACATTCAATATTTGATTTATTTGATCGTGCCACGTTTTCCTCGGTCTTCCTCTTTTTATTTACATCATTAACATATATTTTTTTTACCATTCTTTCTTCATTCATTCTTTCCATATGTCCAAACCATCTTAATGATCCTTTCATTATTTTGTTCATGACACCATCATTCGCACCGCTTTCACTTCTTATATCATACACAGAGTATTCACACATTCGTCTAAGAGTTTCATCCTTCTTTTGCCAGTTCCATGCTTCGCTTCCATGTTCTTCTACCGACCCTTATAAAAATTAACAACTGACCATAAAACTTAACATTAAATTTAACACACATATATTGTAAAATTACGATTTATATTATTAACTAACTAACTAACTAACTAACCATCACGCCGTCTCTCCGAAGGGGTAGGCAGAAAGAATGGACTACCACAATTTTCTTTACAGACATATTTCTCTCGATTCCTCAACATTCATACATCGTGTCATGCACGCGCGTCGATTTCTCTGACTCCTCACATGGCCGACATTCAATATTTGATTTATTTGATCGTGCCACGTTTTCCTCGGTCTTTCTCTATTTCTGGTTCCATTTACATCGCTTAGATATAACTTTTTTACTATTCTTTCTTCATTCATTCTTTCCATATGTCCAAACCATCTTAATGATCCTTTCATTATTTTGTTCATGACAACATCATTCGCACCGCTTTCACTTCTTATATCATACACAGAGTATTCACACATTCGTCTAAGAGTTTCATCCTTCTTTTGCCAGTTCCATGCTTCGCTTCCATGTTCTTCTACCGACCCTTATAAAAATTAACAACTAACCATAAAACTCAATAGCGGAAAAAACAGTCTTTTAAATTATAAAAAATACATTGATTTATTATATTTAAATCACCACTACATCATATTGTTGTCACTGTATCATAATTAGGAAAGCAATATCAATAGTATATATCGTTCTCCCGATGATGACGATGATGAAAATAAACTGGAAAAATTAACTTTTTAATAAATAAAAATATTTGACGCTCTGTAAATTGACTACCGGTTTCGATTCAATTATAGCTTCGTCAATCGACATTTTAAATTACGTAAAAAATTTTGCCTTTCACATTGCGTTAAAAAGATCTTCTGCTTAATGCTTAAAAATACAATATTCATAGATGGCGTAAGTGTGTAGATTGAAAAAACTACCATGTAAATAGTGGTATTACAGATTAACATATATTTAATTTCCAAAAAAATTGTCAGACACGGTGGTCATAAGAAAAAAAGGTGGAATGGGGAATGTTGTATTACATAAAGCGTGCGCTTAACCCAACCAATGACAGGTCATAAGTCCTGTAAACATCTCGATCAACCATATTCTGTTTACAATTTTTATCTTCGTCTCTATTGAGATACAATTGATTCTTAAAAATATTGGAATTAGTTAAATTGTTTTTTTTTTGGTTGAACGGTTCCTACTTAGTATGTATTAAGAGCACAATGGCCGTTAGCGCTGGTACCGCCGGAGTCATGATTTTAATTTGAAACGCGTTCCATTTTTAAAATTATTCGAACGAGTTGCCCTACCGTGGCTCATTTAAAATTTCTGAGGTGGGAGTTCGGCGAAAAATTCAATTTGCAAAGTAAATCCGATCAAGTTTCCAAAATTTGAGCATTTTTCGATACACGCACACAGGTTTAGGCGAGGAATAATGGCGCGAAGGCAGCGAATAAAGAAAACCAGGGGATATGCGAGAATAAAATTGTTTCATGATTACTTAATTTCACTCTTCACATACTCGAAGGTACATGCTTCGGGTGATTCTTAATAATTACAATAGGGCATGCCCATTGATTGCGTTAAAGCCCCTCATTTGCATCTGGACCCACTATCGCCTCCATGGAAAGCTCCAGAGCCCGATGGGGGGCGGTTTCGCTGGGAACCTATGGAATCACTAAATACTTTACGGAGCTCATTATTTAATTATATAAGAAAACGTGGAAAACGTGCCACGATCAAATAAATAAAATATTGAATGTCGACTACGTGAGGAGTTGGGGAACTCTACGTGCGTGTATGACACGATGTATGAATGTTGAGGAAGCGCGAGAAGTATGTCAGGAAAGAAAAGTGTGGCAGTCCTTGTTTTGTGCCTATCGTTTCGGGGAGATAGCGCAATGATTAGTAAGTTTTTTTACTAATTTATGTAAATTTAATGAATTAATGAAAAAAAAAAAAACTGATACAAAATTTCTTTATTATAATATATTAAGTGGGCTTCCACTTGTGTTTAACGTCGATCGGTTTCGTCAGCTTGCTGCCATCTTCTAGTGAAAATGGCAGCAAAATTTTAATTAAATGAAAATCATACAAAAATAGGTATACTGACTTCTACAACAGTATACAAAACAACACACAATAATATTAATACAATTCAGAAAAAAGTCATTTTAGTTAAAATCCACTAATGTTCGACCGGTCGAAGACACAAATATTATTATTATTTACAATGAACTTCTACCATGAAATTTAAAAAATAAAATGTATTTTTTTATAATGCCATACATTATTATTATTAGTATTATTTTGTTGAATCGCTCTTTACATCATGATAGCGCAAGCCAAATCGATGTAAAGGGTATAGCTATCATATTGATTTTAATGACATGTGACAGGTAGTTAATCTATCGCCATTTTATTGTCACGTGAACAACCAGACTAACCACAGTGTGACAATCACACTGTCATCGCCGGGAATCGAACCCGGGACCTTCGGGGTGGCTTCAAAGCACTTTCCACTCGGCCACGAAGGTCGTCTAAGCACATACATTGTATATAATACAAATTGTTTTGTTTGCGGTTTTGATTGTATATTTATTATGCCGCTTATCAGAGCCCCAGGGCTTTGCGTAGCATACTTTGAGAACAGTAGAACTTTAGAGAATGCGGTTTTCTTTCCACCCAGCAGATGCACAAATATGAGATCTTCCGAATCTTCTAATGTGTTTCATTTCCTTTTTGCGGTTCCTTCAAGGGTTGTAGAGAAGGGCTTCGGGTTACACGTACAAACGAAATTGCGTATAACGATAATGGGTATAGTATAACGATTGCAGGGGTGTAACGAGCTCCCCACTGTGCTCACTCAAACAGAAGAGAAAAGAAAAATAAATGTCTACAATTGCGCAGGAAGATGCGTTTGCGCAGGGTGTGCTATGTGTAGTTGGATAAAACATTTGACTAACTACCATCACACCGTCTCACAGACGCCGAAATTGGAAATGTATGGGGAAGAAAAGAAATTTTTAATGATTTTTTTAATTTAGAAAAAAGTATATATCTTTATTAAAAACTGTCTAGAACTTATAAATCAAAACAAAAAAAACATTAAACTAGCGTCGGTGATAATTGGCAAGGTTGTAAACAGTGGGAACCACGCGAATTGTTTCGCCGGTCATCCAAATTTCAAATAGTAGCGTACTTTTTTCCGAAGTGAAAGTCGTTTTTTTAGTTCTGTGTGAAAAAAGATAAAAAAATTCAAAATGAATAAATTTGTTGAAGGTGTGTACTATTTTATTATATATTTATTTAGTTTTGATTTAAAATTTTATCATTTAAAGTAGACGCTTAAAAAAAATGCATAAAATCTATGATTTTTTAACCTTTTTCCGCGATAATTTGGACTTCAAAAAAAAAAAAGCGCCATTGTCCACGATATAATTGTTATATATGTATTATTTGTACTATCTACTATAAAGTAACATTAAAATCGTAACCCTTTACAACCCTTTCTTCATACATTATAATTGATTTTATCTTTTGTCTCTCCAGGTGCCAGTTTGGGTCGTTCGAGCGGAAGATTAAATATAACTCGCATGGAGCTATTTTTAGAGTTAAAAATGGTCATTTTTTTACAACAGGCACATAATAAATGTGTCAAATATTTAATAAATTACATAAAAACAAAATTAGAGTACGCTACATGTTCCAAAAACTGTGAGCAGAGTATTTTGTCTCAAATTAAATGGACTGTTCAAAAAATATTATTTAATTGGAAAGAAAGTAAATATTTTCTTCCGTTATTTACTAGAAAAAATTCAAGCTGGCTTGATAAAACAATTGAGCATATCAAGAAATTTCGTTGGCAATACCTTCAATCTCTCGTGGATCTGGACGCGTACGTCCTAAAAAAATGTTTGATGCTAGCTCTTCGAAAATGAAACGAAGAAAAGTAGTGGATCTTGTTGAAAAAAGAACAGCACAAGAACTGTCGTATGCAACGCAATTAAGCTTACGCATATCTGGAAATCATATGAGTGCAGACATTGTCAAAATGGCGACAAATGTTACTCCAAAGAGACTAGGAAAAATGAAGAAATCATTAACGCCGAATGTTGTCTTAAAACCATATACTGCAGAAGAAGCTTTAGCGTTGATTATTGATTGGAAGCTTACAAAAGAACAATACACAACATTACAAAGAGATGCTAAAAAACGAAATGCAAACATTTACCCGAGCTATGACTCAACATTGAAGGCTAAACAAGGGTGCTATCCGGAAAGAGAAGAATCTACGATAGTTACTGAAACATTTGCAGAAATAAAATTACAAACTTTTTTAGATCATACAGTTACAGAGGACTTACAAGAAATACGTCAGAAAGATTGGAAGACATTTAGGAAATTCCACACAAGAAAGACCTCGAGAATAAACACTAATACGGACCTAATAAATAGATTATGGGTTTCATCTGATCCCGTAATTTCAAGTTTCCGGAAACTTCCGCTTGGAAAAAGTCGTCTTCTTTCAAAAGAAGTTTTAAATTTGTTAAGCCTACCACAATTAATAACAGTGCACGATTATGAGGACAGTCATACAGAAGTAATTGAATGAAAATAATTTGTTTATAAAATGCGTTTTTCCTGTCACATTTTTTTCTTACATAAATTACCCGTTTTGTTTACGTTCATAATGCATATAATACCTATTTTTAATGATTTGATATAGTATTTTTCCTCAATAATATTTGAATAAAATAAATTGTAATATTTTAGAAATGCTTTTATTCAAAAAAAATCTTTTTGACATCAAATTATTTTTTTCCCCCTAAATTGTCGAATTCGGCGTCTGTGCGTCTCTCCAAAAAGGTAGGCAGAAATAATGAATCGCCACACTGTTCGTTCCCGACATACTTTTCTCGCTTCCTCGATCTTAATTAATTTAATTTAATTTTATAACTAACTAACTAACTAACCATCACGCCGTCTCTCCGAAAGGGTAGACAGAAATAATGGACTTCCACACTTTTCTTCCCTGATATATTTCTCTCGATTCCTCAACATTCATACATCGAGCAATGCACGCCCGTCGATTTCTTTGACTCCTCACGTGGCCGACATTAAATATTCAATTTATTTGATCGTGCCACGATTTCTTCGGTCTTCCTCTATTTCTAGTTCCATTTACATCGTTAACATATATATTTTTTACCATTCATTCTTTATTTATTCTTTCCATGTGTCCAAACCATCTTTCATTGTTTTGTTCATAACACCATTATTCGCACCGCATTCACTTCTAATATTTTCATTTGACACTGTATTATACACAGAGTGTCCTACTTGTCCTACTATTTATTTCTTACTTTCATCCTTCTTTTGCCAGTTTCATGCTTAGCTTCCATACATAAGGGGATTTAATTAATTAATTTAATTTATTTACACAAGGATCACAAACATTACAGATGCTTCAATCAAAGTCGTCTGCAACCCCATAATTACATGCTAAGTATTATTTTTTTTCAATAACATAAAAAAATGACAAAGACTATCAGAGATAGTAATCACAACATTGGTATTGTATCCCCGAGGCAACTCACACTTTCACGAAATACGCCAACCTCCGAGGCGACCCAATTAAGCAATGATATTGCCCTACCCACAGACATAACCATTGGCAGGATGATTCTGCAGCGCGGTAAATAAAACAATTTGTGTTGTCTTTGACGAAGGTAATTATCAGGGACAAATAGATCTACATCACGCAAGACATCCGAGTTATGTACGAGTATACAGCCGCCAATCAACTCAAAGATGAACTCCCAAGTACACACGTCGATTTCCCGACTTGACGTGGTCGAAATTTAATATTTAAGGGAGTAACATGTTTCACCATGTCACCCTTATTTAAAAATATATAAAAATATATATATATATATATATATATATATATATATATATATATATACATATACATATATACATATACATATACATATACATATACATATACATATATATACATATACATATACATATACATATACATATACATATACATATACATATACATATACATATACATATACATATACATATACATATACATATACATACATACATACATACATACATACATACATACATACATACATACATACATACATACATACATACATACATACATACATACATACATACATACATATACATATACATATACATACATGTTGTTACAGCAGTTGCTGCTGGTTGTTGCTGGATACATACATGTTGCCATACATATATTTTTTACAAAACCCAATTGGGTTAAATGGATACATTTTCATACATTTTTAGATCTTACTTGTAATTTGTAGTGAGACTCCTTGTGTCTTTTGGTAGTTCATTGCAAAGTTTCAGTCCATTGTTCAATATCTTTGATTGTCTTGTCTTAGTTCGTGCATTCGGTAAGTGGTATCTGTCACAGTTCCTGGTTCAGTGTCTGTGTACGTTTCAATTTTTGGTTAATTTGTAGCTGCTGTCTGTTGTCTCGTCCATGGTCACTCTACGTACAATTTTCAAGGTCTCAAATATCGTCTGATATGTCCATTTGTTTTGTTTGTCTATACTTGTATGGTTGGGGTAAGATAGTTAATGTTATAAGCTAATTTTATTATATTATTTTGTTGTCTTTGGAGTCTGGAGATGTCTTTTTAGTTTCCTGTCCCCCAGAAGGGAATTATATAAAATATGTCAGTCGGCTTTTAACATACGCTTCGTACATCATAACTTTTTCTTTTCTTGATATGTAATTTTGTATGAAATAGAGGTCCTGGGGCATTTGAAATTGTTCTAGCAAGGTAAAATAGGTCAAATCATTAAAATATAATTAGAAATATAAAATTAAAGTCACTTTCGACATTAAACACGTTTATTTTCTTTTTGAAGCGTTTACCGATGTTCTTGAATTGTAAATGGAACAGAAATTAAATTCAAAACGAGATGAAACTTGATGTTTCATATTAATTATCTACGCTTACCAAACCATAGACGAAATGTGACCATAGAGGTTTGCGAGATAGAGATGTTCTTTGACAAGTATTTAATTATGGAGGTCGAAACTGTACAAGGGTTCAACTACTTCCAAGGGCGGAAGGTGAATTATTTAGTGGGTAAAAACTTCTTCGTATTATTTTTTATTTATCCAACCGATTATTCAATTGTTGAATCTTGTAGCAAAAAATAATTATAACGAAAAAATGACATTTAACACATTGTACGCACTAATAGACATTTATAGTTATTTTATTTAAATAGTGCACAATGGTTTTCTTTTACCGACCCTTATGAATGGAAGCGAAGCATGGAACTGGCAAAAGAAGGATAAAAGTAGAATAAATGCAGTAGAAATGAGATCTCTTAGACGAATGTGTGGATACTCTGTGTATGATAGAGTGTCGAATGAAAATATAAGAAGTGAATGCGGTGCGAATGATGGTGTCATGAACAAAATAATGAAAGGATCATTAAGATGGTTTGGACATATGGAAAGAATGAATGAAGAAAGAATGGTAAAAATTATATGTTAATGATGTAAATGGAACCAGAAATAGAGGAAGACCGAGGAAAACGTGGCACGATCAAATAAATCAAATATTGAATGTCGGCCATGTGAGGAGTCAGAGAAATCGACGCGCGTGCATGACACGATGTACGAATGTTGAGGAAGCGAGAGAAATATGCCAGGAAAGAAAAGTGTGGCAGTCCATTCTTTCTGCCTACCCCTTCGGAGAGACGGCGTGATGGTTAATTAGTTAGTTAGTTAGTTTTTTTAAATACATAATTTTTTATCTTTAAGTACCTTTTAAGTATCAATATAGAGTTGTAGAGTGTAAAGGTTAGAAAAGTGTCATATTCGGGTAAAAACAGACGTTTTATTTCGTATTGATTATTTAATATGGAATTTTATATCCTTGTTCAAAAAACAATACGTAAAATATTTTGTTTCATGCAGTGTCTACATAGGTCGACTAAATTCCAATCGAATTTCATCCAAAGATTTATAATTCTAGGTAAAATGTATTGAAGTAGAAGATGGGTTCTGGAGTGGAGACGTGGAGACATGGATTTGGACGTCCCTCAGCCGGCTGGACCGATGAGGATTGCTGTACCTAGATGAATAAAAGTGGCAAAGGATAGGGGGCAGTGGCGTGCTTTGGGAGAGGCCTACGTTCAACAGTGGACAATTGACGGCTGATAAGTCAAGTAAGTTAATATATTGAAAATCCGTAAAACCACAATTTTGAATGTTGATATAAGAACGAATGTAAAGCGGAAGAAAGTATTATGAACAAAATATGAAAAGATAACTGCGTTGATTTGGACATATGGAACGCATGGATGAAGAAATAATGGTTAAGAAAGTATACTTTAACGATGTGAATGGAGCACGAAAACTGAGGAAAACTTGGCATAACAAGATTAATCAAATTTAAGGTCGGCCATGTTCTAACATCGATTCTTCTGACTTCTAAGTTGGAAGAATCGACGTGCGTGTATGACTCGACATGTGTCAGGATCGAGTAGTGTGGCGGACTATTCTTTCTGTCTACCCCTTCGGGAAAACGGAAGGATAGTTTATTTTGTTTCTCCTACAATTAAAAAGCAATTACCCACATATTCGGATATTATCTCATTCAATTATTGTAGTATGTGTATTAGGAATGCTTTTGTAATTTGCTACTTTAAGTTTTAAGATAGTAAGTATTTTTTTTATCTAAAACATGCATTTTATATTTTTAAAATGTGTGATTATAATTAACAGTATTTAAATGATAAAATGTATCTATTTTTAATATTATTTCTTTAACAATGATGGAAAACTCAATATTAAATAATTCATGCGAAAGTAAACGGATCATAGCAGGCAAGACACTGAGGGATCGCGTGAGGAACACCAGTATAAGATAGATATGTGAGGTTGAGGATATTATAAGATGGAGCAGGCAGCGAAAAAGGGACTGGTACGGTCATGTTCAAAGAATGGACACCACCAGACTCCCCTATATTGCATTGCATAATCAACCTCATGGGACTCGTCCTCGTGGAAGACCTCCTAAAATATGGAAGGACAGCTGGGAATCTACCTCACAGGAGGAGCAACACTGGAGAACAGACCACATAGATCTACAATAAGGAAGAAGAAGAAAGAGGAAGAAATAATACGTCTGTTTTCTAGAAGTTTCATTATATTTTATGGGAATGACAAGTTTCGCCTTGCTTAGGCATAATAAAATGTTTCATATTAATAATACTTTAGCAAGGTGCAACATGCCATTCCCATATAATATATTAAACCTTTTAGAAAACAGACGATGTCATTCATATTAAATAATGATCAGATATTCAGATAATTTGGTTTTAACTGTATTAACAGTTTGTAAAATTATGAATTGAAATTAATTATTTGACAAACTGCCACTGCATTTTGTTATCATTACCGCAGAGGATATACGAGTATGAATGGATTGAAGCTGGGGTAGAGATTAATGTGTAACATATAATAATAATAATAAATTGGATGATTTGCAGAGCGCCATTTTTATGAATTAATCATCTCAAGGGCGTTCTATCACAACATTCATGTAATCTATTGATGTATTTTTTCGAATGTATATAATTTGGTTAATTTGAATAAACGCGTCTGAAGATTTATTATTTGGAATTTAGTTTAGGAATGCTTGAAACCAATTCTTTACAGCTTCAAAGAGATGGGCATCTTGTTACCCATTTCTTTAAATTAATCAGGGGATATTTCGAGACCTCGGCCATGCTAGAGGGTGTTGGTCTTTTTGTCCCTGATAGATTTCTCCGACAGCGGCAGAACAGATTGTTTTCCTCCCGTCAACCAGAACCATTCTGCCTCTGGTGACACCGGTGGGAAGAGCAATAAGTCTGCTGAACGCGGTCTCCTCGGTGATCGACGTCTTTCATATTAGTGAAGGTACGTTCAGGAGACAAATACTCTTGACTTTAGAAAGTATCTTGTCTTCCTAATGTCGAACCATCTACAATATGTTACTGGTATTATGTTGTATTTTAATAATATTTTACCTGTACTCAATAGATGCCTTAAATATTTTGTTGTTTGTAATGTCTTTTGAGTTAATAAACTGATTTGATTCGATATTAAACGGGAATAACATAATTCTCGTTGCTAACGCATTATCAAATGTATTTAAAAATATATCATTTGATAATGCCGTAGCAAAAAAGGACATTTGATAATGTGTTATCATGACGAACCATGTCATTCCCATAAAAATATAATAAAACTTCTAGAAAACTGATGTTTTCATGCCAATTAATTATTAATATTGAGTTTTACATCGACATTCAAAATACAATATAGGTACATATATTATTTGAATCTATTTATTGAAGTATAACGATACTTGAGTACGAACTTCGTGTCAGAGTGGCAAGTTATTTGACTGCCACTCCGAAGGTCCCGGGTTCGATTTCCAGCGATGACAGTGTGATTGTCATACTGTCATTGTTCTGATGGAGAATTTACATGTCAATAAAATGGCGATAGATTAGCTTCCTATCATACGTCACGACAATCAATATGATAGCTATACCCTTTACATCGATTTGGCTCACGCTGTTATGATGTAAAGAGCAATTCAACGTTATATTATAATATTATACTCTACAGCATGGTTTCTCAATATTATTATATCATCAGTACTTAATTATAAAGGATCATTTCAAGTCCCAGAGGAGTAATAAGAAAGGATAGAGAGGATTAAATGTAATCGCATATTGGTGTGATTATATAGGTATCTTTTTATAGACGATTTATTTGTTGTGTTCAAGTATGAATTAAGTAGAGATTACGTTGATTATCTTGTTAACGTTTAGGTATTCAAGCCTTCATATCCTTTTTAAATATATACCCACACGTAAACAATAGAATAGAAATTTAATAATCCCTAAAGCAAAGATGGCAGTACATAATGGAGTCCTAATTCTACCGTTATGATTAGATGTGAAGCTTGGAGCTGGCAAAAAAGGATGGAAGTTAGATAAATGCCATAAAAATGATATCACTGAGAAGAATGTGCGGAAAACAATATACTTGACGACCTTCGTGGCCGAGTGATAAGTGCTTTGACTTCCACCCCAAAGGTCTCGGATTTGGTTCTCGTCGATGGCAGTATGATTGTCACAGTGTATTTGGTTTGGGGCAGAATTCACATGACAATAAAATGGCGATATATTAGCCACCTATCACATGTGACGAGAATCAAAATGATAGCTTTACCCTTTACATCAATTTGGCTCGCATTGTAATGATTTAAAGAACGATTAAACAAAATAATAATAATAATACTATATGATAGAATACCCACGACGGAATATGATAAAAATGTTAGGCAGATTGCATCATAAGTAAAATTAAAAAAAGGATTCATAAAATGGCTTGGACATATGAAACGAGCTGACAAAAGAAAAATTGTTAAAATGTTGTACACAAGCAATGGGAATGGAAAGAGAAGCCGTGGAAGTCCAAGGAAAGCATTGCATGACCAAATTAATCAAACACTGAAAGGCAGCCACATTCGAAGTGGGAAAAATCGACGAGCGTGCATGTTACGATGTACGAATGTAGAGGAATCTAGAGAGGTATGTTAGGACAGAGCATTATGACGGTCCATCCTCTCTGATTACCTCTCCGGGGAAACGGTGTGATAGTGAGTTGGTTAGTGAGTTGATAATGCTTTAGAAGGGCGAAACAAGTGATTCCATCTAAAATTTAATAATATTCCTAAAAGACTGATATTTTGCTATTGAGATTTAATGTATTGTGTTCTTCTTCCTCTTCTTCTTCTTTTGATAGATCTGACGATCTATGACACAGAAATCATGTCTCGTCTGATGATGAGATCCAGCTGTCCTTCCATTTCTTAGACGGTCTTCCAGGTGGGCGGTGTCCGGAGGGGATTTCATAAGCGGCTGTATATGCAAGTCTGTCACCATAACATCTATTGTGTTATGATAAAACATTTTATTTGTTTTTATGTGTTATGTAATATACTGTCATAGCAGATAAACAAAGGGCGAATGGAGAGTTTCTAGCGCCATAAAACGGAATACTCCCCAGCTAAGGGAAGGAAGCCCCCACTGAAAATCCTCCAAAGAAGGCGATGGGGAACCACTCTGGGCAAACTCCCCAGGACACCGGGAAACTGGGGACCTGACATGGCACTCCAAAAAGAAGAATATGTATTCGATCACTTATCATATATTTGTTTGATAGGCCTCACAAGCATCGAAATAACATTTCCATCATATTCAAATTTATTATATTTCATAAATCAAACCAGTACTTGCCGAGATACGATCCGTTTTAATCCATTGATGACATGTCACTTCCGATCAAATCCACATCAGTTTTGAATTGCTTAACGTGTTAGCATACGGGATACGTGACGTAATATCGATTGTGACGTCAGCTGGTGAGTCATTAGGCAGTGCACCCTTCCACCCAGCGATGTCCCACCGACATAACGGCCAGATATAACTAGATTAATATAACAAGATAGCTAACAAGATTGTGTGCCAAGATTCGATGAAGAGGTGATCAGTGACGGTCAGTGAATTAAAAGAAAAAAAAATATGTTAAGTTTAATTGTTTTTTTTTCATGAAATCAATTAATATTTTAATAAATATAATTTAACATTTGTAAATTTGTATTTGAGGTAAATAAAATTGAGCAAGTAAGATAGTTCACATGTCTCGTTACGGTCATGACGGAAGTCAACGATATGCACGCGGAGTTGTAACACAGAGTTTAAAAGGCCTACGAGATGCAGCCTCCTTGCGAACGTTCCTATTTATACAGTCAACACCATCATCAAGCCAGACAGATAAGACAATGACTCTTAAAGAATAACAAAGGATCTACTGGTTTGTGAATAGGATAATTAGAACGATCCTGGGACCCAGACCCGGTGTTGCAGCGGGAACTTGGAGGCATAGGATCAACCAAGAGATCCGTACGATGACCCAACAGCCCCTTTTAACGAGCACCGTGAGAGCCGGTCGCCTAGCATGGATTGGGTATATATGCCGAGCCGAAGAGACCAGAGCAATCAAGACCCTGTACACGTCTAGACCGGCTGGAGTAAGACCTCTGGGAAGGCCTAGACAGCGCCTAATGGACAATGTTCTGGCTGACCTGGTTAGGTTGGGTGAATCGGACTGCTGGGAACTTCCAAAAAATTTGTCAAACATGGTCATAAGAAAGGTGGAATGGGGAATGTTGTAATTACATAAAGCGTGCGCTTAACCCAACCAATGACAGGTCATAAATCCTGTGAACACATTGATCAACCATATTCAGTTTCCAATTTGCATCTTCGTCTCTATTGAGATACAATTAAATCATTAATAAAATCAATTTAGTTTTTTAGTTTCTTTTTGAATCCTTTGAAATAAGCTGGCATTAAAATTTTTAGAAAAATTTTACATATAGGAGGTTTAAATTTTGAAGGTTTTAACGATAAATTTAAATAATGATTTATTTAAAATACGTTCATCATATTTTATCCTCTCACCCCTCACAGCATCCAGGGCCGATAAGATATTTATATGGAAAACGTTTCCTGGTGATGGAATTAATCATTACTCTGTCCAAGAAAACCAAATTCAGCACTAACATTAAAATTAACCGCTCAAAATACGATTAATCATCGTCAAAGCATGTATATTGGTTTAAAAATTCAGGAATGAATGAATTATAGTAAATTTGAAATTTATTGCAATTTCATAAGGCAAAAATGAACGGCGTAAAAATGATATTACTGAGAAAAAGCTGCTGGAAAACGATATATGATAGAATTCCGAACGACGAAATAAGTAATGTATAAATGTAGTGTAGTGGAAGCTAGACAGTATGTCAGGATGACTATTATTATTATTATTATTTCATTCAATCGATTTTTACATCATTACAGGGCAAGCCAAATCGATGTAAAGGGTGTAAGCTATCATATTGATTCTTGTGATGTGTGATAGGTAGGTAATGTATCGCCATTTTGTTGTCACGTGAATTTTACACCAGACTAAAGACAGTGACAATCACACTGCCATCGCCGGGAATAGAACCCGGGAACTTCGGTGTGATAGTCAAATCACTTACCACTCGGCCACGAAGGTCGTCATAGGATAGAGCAGTATAGCGAACCATCCTCTCTGCCTACCCATTCGGGGAAAAGTCGTAATGGTTAGTTAATAAGTTGGTTCTAAGGAATATGACTACATCATAAGTAAAATTAAAAAAATACATATCTAAAATGGTTTGGACATATGAAACGATGGATGAGAGGAGAATGGTTAAATAGTTTAATACAAGCAGCGTGAATGGAAAGGGAAACCAATGTTCACTCTTTTTGCATGCTGCTTGCATTCTTGATATGAAGCCCACGAACACAGTGAAGCTATGAGCGAAGCGGTGCGCAAAGCGGCGCGCAAAGCGGCGCGCAAAGCGGCGCGCAAAGCGGCGCGCAAAGCGCTGGACAGCTACAAAACTTCACACGTACGTAAATGTAAACATAATCAAATGAGAGTGCACACAGTGAAGCGAAGCCGTTTGCGAAGCGTAAGCTACTTACGCTCCGCTCGAAGCAGCACCGCTTTGCGCGCCGCTCTGCTCATAGCTTCACTGTGTTCGTGGCCTTCATATCAAGAATGCAAGCAGCATGTAAAAATAGTGTATATTGGTTTCAAGAAGCATTCACGCTGCTTTTATAAAACTATTCAGCAGTGAAGCTATGAGCGGAGCGGCGCGCAAAGCGTTGCTGCTTCGGTTGGAGCATTAAGGAGCTTACGCCTCGCTTCACTGTGTGCTCTCTCATTTGATTATACGTGTGTAGTTTTGTAGCTGTCTAATGCTTTTAGCACCACTTTGCGCACCGCTCCGCTCATAGCTTCACTGTGTTCGTGGCCTAAGACTTGCAGATTTTCCAAAATTCATGTCCTTTACTAAAAAATTGTTCAATTGATGCGTAAATACATAACGGGACATCATATAAGTTGTAAACCTAGTTATTTTATTTTTACAGAGATATACATACATGCATACCTAGATCATATTATGAAATATCGAGCGGAGAAGAGGCATGGAACGCAGAAGAACGTCATGGCTGGGATACATCAGGCAGTGGAGTGGATTGCTGACTGTGGGCAGCCTCGTACATGCTTTAGAGGACGAGTGAAACGAGGTAAGTGGTAGCAAATATCCAATCTTTTCTTCTTCTTTTTGCCCTGTCACACCTCCGTGGTACAAAGGGCATCAAGGAACCTTCTCCACCTGACTATATCTAATGCCTGATGCCTGATATCACCCCAAGTGAGGCCTGCTGCCTTAACCTCGTCCTGCAGGGCTCGTCTCCAGGTGGCTCTAGGTCTGCCTCGCTTCCTCTTTTCCCCCTTAGAGGACTTGTCTAGGGACCTGAGCGATGCAGGCTGGGTTCCGTATCAGAGTGTGACCGATCCACTGATATTTGCGTCTTGCGACTTGTTCTCTAATTGGCTTTTCGCCTACCATGGTCCAGAGAACGACATTTGACAGTGTTTGGGGTCAATAGATGTTGAATATTGAGCGAAGGCACCTATTTATAAACACCTGGAGTTTTCTAATAACGTCCACGGTAGATTTCCAAGTCTCACATCCGTACAGCAGTACGATTTTAACGCTACTGCTGAATATTTGGCAGCTAAATATCAAATAATGTACATATATTCAGCAAGAGAAAGAAATAAGATAGACATAAAAAAATTATTAGAAATAATGTTTACTAGATTCACATCACCGAAAAGTTAATGATTGTTAAAATTAGTGCGAGGGTGTCCGCGTGCGTATGGGATGACGGTCGACAGAGAAAAGAAAATTAGATAATAATAATACATATTTTACTTACAGGGTATGACTTTCTGGTTTTGATTCTTTTCTAAATTAGTCTTCTTTGTGGCGTGTCTGCAAGAGTGACTGTCGACCTTCACTGCCGTCTGTAACAATGAAAATATTACAATTATTTACGTAATAAAAGCAATAATGATAATGAAGGAAACATAATGAACACACCTTTAGCGGGAAACGGGTAACACAAGACTACTCGTATATTATACTAATACAAAGGATATTTCAAATAATTAAATCCATATAATAACTTAATTTCTTTAGAATTTAATTATTGTATGGTATCATTATCTTTCCATTAGGAAATTTCGTTCTCTCAACGAAATTATAATTATGTTTAATAATAAGGACTCAACAACATTTGTTTAAAACATTTAAAACATTTATCTAAGAACTAACAACAACAACCACAAACCATCACGCCTTTTCTCCGTAGAGGTAGGCAAAGAGAATGGACCGCCACAATACTCCTGGCACACCTCTCTAACTTCCTCTACATTCATACAGCGAGTCACACATGCATGTCGATCATCGTCATGTCATCGTCGAGTCATTCATCGCCGCAGTACTTCATTTGTAGATCTTTCTGTCCATGATATTTTCAACATTCCTGGACATATTTTATTATAACATTCTTCCACATATCAAAGATATCTAGTTTTTTGGTGTGGTGTCGAATAAGACGGGTGGTACGAAGATATGTATTTTCATTCGAATTTGGATGGGTGGGTTTCTGTTGCATAGCCCAAGTTAAAGTTTTGTGGAAGATATTTCGGGCCATTTCTCTTCTTGTTCTTATATCCTGACTGCGGTCCTATCATTCATCCAACATTTTAGGTTATTTTTATATTTAAAATTGTTAACCCTACTGCTTCTTGTGACGCAAGATAGGAGGTATATACAGATATGTTATGATAATAATAATATAATAATAAAAAATTTGATAATTTATAGAGTGCCATTTTTATGAGTTACTCATCTCAAGCGCGCTGTAAGAAATGCTTCGTTTTATGAACTAGTTAAGATTTAACATATTTAGAATGAAGGCTGTACCCAACGCAGTCGATCAACCCTTCTTATCAGGAAAGGATAATTTGAATAGGTGTGTTTTGAGTCTCGATCTAAACTCTGACTGATTCTCAATGCACTTAAGGTCTGCTGAAAAATTGTTCCAGGCTGAAGGGCCAGCTACCGCGAAGTCTCGGTACTTTCAATCTACCGATCGCCGAAGTTTTACCTGATCGCAATGTAGACTGTCTGATCAGATATATAAGCTGGTGCCATACCATGCAACGCCTTGAAGACCGTCCAGCAGAGCTTGTAGTGTTCTTGAAATAATTATCAAGAATTTTGTAAGTCGTATTTTTTTTGTATTGTTTTTTATTTTGCTGAATCGATCTTTTTATCATTTAAGTGCGAGCCAAATCGATGTAAAGGGTATAGCTATAATTTATTCTCATGACATGTGATAAGTAGCTAATTTATGATGTAAAGGGTATAGCTATAATTTATTCTCATGACATGTGATAAGAAGCTAATTTATCGTCATTTTATAGTAACGTACATTCTATACCAGACCGAAGACAGTGTGACAACCACACTGCCATCGCCAGGAATCGAACCCGGGACCTACGGTGTGGCAGTCGATGCACTTACCACTCGGCCACGAAGGTCGTCAATCATTGGGCCCTCCCCTTAGAAGTGGAGAAGTGTTTAAAATTATTATTATATTCTCTCTCTCTGGTTTCAATCCTGGGATTGGTTTGCAGCAATTTCCTCTATTCTTCTCTTCCATTCTTCCCTGTCTTGTGCGGTTCTTTTGCAATCCGCATATGATGAGCAGCGCACGTCCACCAACAGGTCCTCCAGGTACTCTCGGCGTGGGCGTCCCCTAGAGTTTGTCCCTTCGTTCATACCCTCCATTATGGCATGCAAGAGGCCTTCTTGTCGTATTACATGGCCGATCCATCTTGCACGCATTTCGGACAAGGTCTTTAGCAGGTGCCTTCCTCCTTCGATTCTTTGGAGAACCTCCTGATTTGTAATGTGGTCTCTCCAGGAAATTCCTAATAGTCTTCTATAGGACCACATCTCGAAAGCCTCTAGTCTCCTCTAGGAATGGGGAATGTTGTATTACATAAAGCGTGCACTTAACCCAACTAATGACAGGTCCTAAGTCCTGTAAACACCTCGATCAACCATATTCTTTTTCCAATTTGCATCTTCGTCTCTATTGAGATACAATTGATTCTTGAATTGATAGCCCGCAATGGGTGAAATCCAGTTGTTCGTCTACAAGTATTTGTATACATTCAAAATGTTGTAAAAAAACAAAAACTGGTCAAAAAATTATAGCATATAGATCGGAGTGACATCTCCAGGTGGTTTCTAGCAATGCGCTAAATGGCGGTAGCCTTTCACATTGCGTTAAAAAGATCTTCTGCTTAATGCTTAAAAAAATACAATCTTCATAGATGGCGTTAGTGTGTAGATTGAAAAAACTACCATGTAAAGGGTGGTCTTACAGATTAACATATACAACTTCCAAAAATTTGTCAGACATGGTGGTCATAAGAAATAAAAATGTGGAATGGGGAATGTTGTATTACATAAAGCGTGCGCTTAACCCAACCAATGACAGGTCATAAGTCCTGTAAACACCACGATCAACCATATTGCTGATGACAACAAAATTCTCAAAGTCATAAATACTTCAGAAGATTGTCTTCTTCTTCAAGCTGACTTAATATCATTTAGTGAATGGTGTGTACGAAATGACCTAAAATTGAATACTGATAAATGTAAAGTTATGCGATTTTTTCGAAAACATAATCCAATAGATTACCCTTATAACATTGACAATATACAGTTATCAAATGAAACTACCATACGTGACCTAGGAATCACACTCGACTCAAAATTATCTTTTACCACACATATTGAGCTATCTGTCAACAAATCATATAAACTTCTGGGCTTTATCAATAGAATCTCATCCGACTTCAAAAACATTTCCACCCTCAAATCACTCTATTGCGCCCTAGTTCGCCCACACTTGGAATATTCTTCAGTAGTCTGGTCCCCATACTATGAAATTCACATTTCTAATCACAACATCGTTTTCTAAGGAAAATTGGTCGAATGCTCAGACTTGACAGAGAGGAATACTCCTATTCTGACTTGGAAAAGCTACTAAATATTTCACCATTAGTTGATCGCAGAAATAAAAATGATATAATCTCCTTTTTTAAAATAATAAACTCACACTTTGATGCACCCTGTCTTCTCGAAAATATAAAATTCAATGTACCCACCCGGAATCTAAGGCAAATTAAACTTTTTCACGAAAATCTCCATAAAACAAACTACGGATATAATGCACCTATACCTAGAATGACTAGACTTGTAAACTGTTGTCAAGACTTAGATTTTTTTGGATTAAATCTAAATTCTTTTTTGTCTAAACTTAAAAAATATCGACCTCCATCAAACCCTTAAATTGTCTAAACCAGATGCAGCTTTTACTATTTGTTTGTCACTGAGACTACTTGTACCTTGTAATCCTTCCACAATATAATCAAATATGTCGTTGGCTAATTGCAGTCGTGTTCTTGTTGCTCATCTCTAGTATACATATCTATTAATCTTTCTTCTTTACTCTCTTCCTGATCATCCTCTTAACTTGTCCTAGGCTAATTGTTTACTGTTACTGTTTTAAAATGTTCCTAGATTTAAGTAACTTATCTGTATTATGAATAATGTATTGGAATTAATTCCGTCAACAACAAAATAAATAAATAAATAAATATTCTGTTTCCAATTTGCATCTTCGTCTCTATTGAGATACAATTGATTATCTAGTCTCCGTTTATCTCTTTCGGATAGGCACCATGTCTCGCAGACGTACATCAAGATACTCCATACATAGGTCTTGATTAGGAGTATTCTCAGTTAAATCGTCAAGTCCATTAAATTGTTCAAATATCATAACAATTGTGTGGATATTTGAGCCGCCACTGTAGTACAATTAATGTAATGGTAACCCCACATTGGGCCGTTACAGCGTACTGAAGACGTAACCTTCTGATTACTCGAGTAATTATTTCAGTTAATTACATATCTCGTTTGGCTAACGTCTCTTTTTATTCGTAAGAGCAGTGTAGATGAAACCGAATAAGAACTTTTATATAAACAGTTCCAAATATCAAATATCAATATATGGTCTATTTAAAAAAATAAGTGCATGTTTTATATTTGATTCGAGAAAATAAACTGATGATTTTTTTATTGCCCTTAAAAATTTAACAATCAAATTTTTTGGCTGAAACACTGTAATACTTCAAGATTTTGAGCTGTTATATTTATAGCACTGTATACGTGTAAATGATAATAAAAAATGGGTATAATAAAATAAATTTTGATATTATAACAAACAGTGTTTTCTGATTTTGAAAATTTGGTTTGGTTCATGTGGTGCGGTGCTCCTGTAAATTTTGAGATATTTCGTGTTTAAGCGAATTATTTTGGTCAATTTAACTGTTGCCGCACATTATAATAGTTAATTGTGACACGTAATACGTTTGTACCTACTGTTTTGCTGTTAAAATTATATTAGTTTTATCGTTTTTATAATGAATTTTGACAGGTGTAAAAATAAATTTTTCATTTGTTCCAATAACTTATTATCTTTAAGTTCTTGCTGGTTAAGTGCCTAATTACAGCTAATTTAAAAAAAAAAACGGTGGATACGTGTAACATAAATTAAATAAACACAAAAGTCCGGATCGTTCATGTCAACATGTGCAACATCGAAAAAAACATTATGTGTTATTACATTATGTGCTAAATAAAAGAAAACGGTGGATTCGTGGAACATAAATTAAATAGACAATATGTGCACCATCTAAAAAGAACATTTTGTGTTAAATTATTATTATTTTGTTATTTTATTTTAAATCATTGTATTTTTTATTATTTGTTTTATATTTATTTTATGGGTGGACGATCGAAGTGTGCGCGGGAGTTGCCTATTGGTGGCGATGAGGTTCGCAACCCATCACACCGCGTCTCCCGCGGGGCGAAAAGAGAAGGATGGAGTGCCGCATCAGTAAATGTGTGACAGTCCATTCTTTCTGCCTACCCTTTCGGGGAGACGGCGTGATGGTTAGTTAGTTAGTTAGTTAGTGTTGTAAATTTGTCAGTCAAAGTTAGCAATTTATTTGATAAACGTTAATATATATTTTTAAATACTATATATTTTTATTTTTTAATAAACTGAAAGCGTTGACGGTGGTGATGAATTATTTGACGGTGGATTTCCATACACGAACTATGTATTTAGGTAGTATGTTTACAAGAGATGGGCGAGTGGAGAGGGATATTAAAAGAAGGGTTGGGGCAGGCAACAAAGTGAATGGTGCACGCAAAGTTGCCATCGCAAACAAAAACCTATCCGAAAAATCTAGATTGGCAGTGCACAATGGTATTCTTCTACCGACCCTTATGTATGGAAGCGAAGCATAGAACTGGCAAAAGAAGGATGAAAGTAGAATAATTGCAGTAGAAATGAGATCTCTTAGACGAATGTGTGATACTCTGTGTATGATAGAGTGTCGAATGAAAATATAAGAACTGATTGCAGTGCGAATGATGGTGTTATGAACAAAAATTAATGAAAGATTCATTAAGATGGATTGGACACATTGAAAGAAGGAATGAAGAAAGATTATAAAAAAAAGTATATTTTAACGATATAAATGGAACTAGAAATAGAAGAAGACTGAGGAAAATGTGGCACGATCAAATAAATCAAATATTGAATGTCGGCCACGAAAGAAGTCCGAAAACCGACGCGCGTGCATGACACGATGTATGTATGTTGAGGAAGCGAGATGAATATTTCAGGAAAGAAAAGTGTGGCAGTCCATTATGTTTGCCTACCCCTTCGAGGAGATGGCGTGATGGTTATTTAGTTAGTTTAATAACTAAAATTTTGCATTCCATTAAATTTATTTCTGTTAATTTAATGAAAAAATTTGGTAGCTTAAAACTTCCACGTAGTTTCAGGAACGGTTATTTAAAAAAAAAACATTATTACAATAAAAAAGTCGTTAGGGTGTAAACAATAATATAATAATTATGGTTTATTGTGTCGTCATAATAAATGGGTGCAACTACAATATAACATAAGCCAATTTTCAGTAGCTTGACTTAATTAAACAATATTATTGCATCATCAATTACTCTTTGTACTTACACTAAACTGATAATTTAATGTTATTTTGAATCTAGAATGTAATTACATTATGATTTGCGGCTTGTAGATTCCAGGGATCAACCACCTTGGGAAAACTACGCTTAGTGAGAACTAGTGATGGGAAAATTATAAGTTATGTCGGTATCGAATTTAATAAAGGATAAAAAATATATTATTTGATATTGGACATATATCTTTTGGCTTCCAGAGATTCAACTCTTATGGCTATTCTTCTTTCTTACAACTGTTTGACATTATTAATAAAAATAAAACGGTATTTTTAAGATGTAGCGTAAACTATAATAATACTTATTTATATATTTTTATATTATGTAAATAATAATAAAATAAAACAATGTTTTTTAACTTCTTCCACTTTTGTATTTATTTCGACAGCGACCGGTTGTCGGACCAGTCTGTCGATGCTAGCGAGCTTGGCGAAACCGATCGCTGTTGAAATAAAGACAAAAGTGGAAGTAGTTACAAAACATCGTTTAATATAATTATTATTTAAAATGAACTTCCATCAAGAGATTTCAGTAAAATCATTTTATATTATTATTCAATTTATTCAAAAAATTATAAACATTACAGAATAACAAATCCAAATCGTTTATAATCACAATATACAAAAATAAAATTAACAATTATAATTAAAATATTTACAAAAAATATAACAAGAAAACAAATGAGAGCAAGTCAGAAAAAAAAAACAGAAGACAATTAAACAAATATATATTCGAGAACAATAAGTAGGGAAGCAAATAACAATTTAATACATAAGAGATAGATGCTTTCTGAGGGTAGCCTCACTATCGTAAAAAATGTCCACATCCGAAGAGATGCGGTTTAATAGTATTATTGCCCTGCCCACGGGCATTACCTTATGTAGATTGGTTCTACACAGTGGCAGGTGAAATAATCTATGTTGCCTTTCAACACATTCCCTCCAACACATTATGCAGGAAACATTCGTGTCGCAACACATGACCAATCCATCTTGCGCGCTACTCCGCTTTGATGTTCAACACGGGCCTACTCTCTTTAACTCTGCTGAGAACTTCTTCATTTGTAATGTGGTCCCTCCAAGAATCATGGGCAACTAGTCGGTAGGTCCACATCTCAAATGCCTCCAGCCTTTTCCGCTCTCTTTCGCCCAGGCACCAAGTCTCGCAGCCGTAGAGTAAAACACTCCACAGCAACGTTTTTATAATACAATAATAATAATATCTAACTATCTAACTAACCATCACGCCGTCTCGCCGAAAGGGTAGGCAGAAAGAATGGACTGTCACACTTTAACCGATGGGGCACTCCATCCTTCTCTTTTCGCCCCGCGGGAGACGCGGTGTGATGGGTTACGAACCTCATCGCCACCAATAGGCATCTCCCGCGCACACTTTATCGTCCAACGCCCACAAAATAAATCTAAAACAAATAATATAAAATACAATGATATAAAATAAAATAACAAAATAAAAATAATTTAACACAAAATGTTCTTAGATGGTGCACATATTGACTATTTAATTTATGTTCCACGAATCCACCGGTTTTTAATTTAGCACATAATGGAATAACACATAATGTTTTTTTCGATGTTGCACATGTTGACATGGACGATCCGCACTTTTGTTTTCAAAAAATGTATTTTGAGTTTATTAATATTGGCAATACTCGTATATAAGCATTACATATATCGATTAAAACAAGTGTTCTTAATCATTTGATGCTCTTAAACTACGGAAAAGGTACAGCAGTTTAATAATCGATACCTCTTCTCACTATTGCGCTCCGCCTCTCTATTATATTTTGTATTGTATATTTCAAAAGCAATAAAGCACAATGGAGCGATCCTTTATTGAATTTAAATATCAAATAAGGATTTCAATAGATTCTCAAGGCACGGTTAATCAATACTTATAGATATTTTCGAAATTGAATGAGAGCCTTTGAATTTAAGTTTGCTAAGTAGATATTTTATAATAATATCAAATTCTACCATTAATTTGAAGGGGGCGGGCAAGAAGGCTGTCTGAAATTATATTTAATAAATTCCATAATTTTTTTATCTTTTTATTTATCTGGTTATTACAATAAGTACGTTTGTTTAACAATTTAACCCCCACTGTGCGACTGACTTTATTTGCAGTAAAAAAAATCCGACTGACTACTCGTACATTTGCAGTACAGACAGATTGCCCCAATTCATAATAATATTATGCACGATTAAGTAGTACGGAGTATCTTGATGTACGGCTGCGAGACATGGTGCCTATCCGAAAGGCGTGCAAGATGGATCGGCCATGTAATACGACAAGAAGGCCTCTTGCATGTCATAATGGAGGGTATGACCGAGGGGACAAACTTTAGGAAACGCCCACGCCGAGAGTACCTGGAGGACCTGTTGGTGGACGTGCGCTGCTCATCATATGCATATTTCAAAAGAGCCGCACAAGGAAGAATGGAAGAGAAGAATAGAGGAAATTGGTCTCAGGATTTAAACCAGAGAAAGAGAGAGAGAGAGAGAGAGAGAGAGAGAGAGAGAGAGAGAGAGAGAGAGAGAGAGAGAGAGAGATCGATGTCTTTCATATTTGTGAAAGTACGTTCGGATGACAAATACTCTAGGCTTTGGAGAGTATCCTGTATTCCGAATGTCAAACCATCTCTCATGCGTTCCTGCTATTATATATTTATTATATTTTACCTGTTCTCAATAGATGTCTCAAACTATAAAAATTGTTTGTAATATCTTTTGAGAAAATAAACTGATTTCACTTGATTTGACTAACTAACTAATCATCACGCCGTCTCCCCGAAAGGGTAGGCAGAAAGAATGGACTGTCACACTTTTACTGATGCGGCACTCCATCCTTCTCTTTTCGCTCCGCGGGAGACGCGGTGTAATGGGTTGCGAACCTCATCGCCACCAATAGGCATCTCCCGCGCACACTTCGATCGTCCAACACCCACAAAATAAATCTAAAACAAATAATATAAAATACAATGATATAAAATAAAATAACAACATAAAAATAATTTAACACAAAATGTTCTTTTTAGATGGTGCACATATTGTCTATTTAATTTATATTACAATTTGAGTGGATCAGAGAATGGAGATAATATTATTATAAGGATACAGTAGTGTGGCGGTCCATTCTCTCTGTTAACTCTTCCGGAGAAACGGCGTGTTTGTTTGTTTGTGACACAAATAAATAAATCACAAACTAATGTGTTTAAGCAATATTGATGAATATAATCCGGTTTCTATTAGGATAAAGAATGACAGAGCATTCGTTCGAGTAGGAAGGGTCCAGGTAACCCTTTGATTGGCCCAAATAAACCTTTCGTAATTTAATTCCACGATCTATGCATAAATACTAAAGTGTCGTTGGGGGTTACCCGTGCCGGACGAGGGTTAACTCAGGTCAGGGGTAAGTATGTTATAAATTAGATCACGGGCCGCGGGTATTAAATGATCAAATTACTTAATAAAACAGATGTAATTTATTTCAAGCCTTTACGTTCGAATTTTAAAAGTAGCTGCGTGATCTTATTACAAGAAGCCCTTAAGACGGAATTATTCCTATAAATTATTTCCAAAGCCTGTTTTTGAGTTCATGCTCGATCTTAAAAGCAAGCGGATTTTAATAAATATCGGTTCTAATAGCCCTTAATTAATTAACACTTATGTATGGAAATGAAGGTTGAAGATGGCAAAAGAAGGATGGAAGTAAGATATATATCGTAGAAATGAGACAATTGAAAAAAATATGTGGGTAAACGATGTTATTATTATTTATATAATAATTAAATTTAAAAAAAGTTTTTTTAACTACTTGCACGTATTATTTTTTGTCAGATTCATTATGCGAGTATAATGTATTTTTTGTGTCTTTAATAATTATTTAAAACTCTATATTAAATATTTAACTAACTTACTAACCATCACGCTATCTCCCCGGAGGGAGAGGCAGAAATAACGGAACGCCACTGTTCTGTCCTGACGTATTTCTCTCACTTCCTCTATATTCATGCATCTTGTCATGCACGCACGTCGATTTCTCCGACTCCTCACGTGACCGACATTTAATGTTTGATTGATTTGATCGTGCCACGTTCTCCTCGGCATTCCTCTTTTTCTAGCTCCGTTTACGTATACCTTCTTCACCGTTCTGCCTTCACTCGATCTTTCCATGTGTGCAAACCATCCTAACGACCCTTTCATTATTTCGTTAATAAAATTTTTATTCGGGATTAGGAATATAATAGAAAATAATTCAAATTTTGAATGCTTCTGTTCTAATGACGATATTCCTTTGCTTTATCCACCAGTGAGGTGATTTGCAGGCAACAGTAAAAGAAAAGTGGGAGAAGTTTTTAAAACACATCGTTTAATTTTATTATTATTTAAGATTAACTTCACCCCATCAAGGAATTTCAGTAAAGTTAGATTAGATGAGCTATATTAGAGTATTATTTTTCTTGAAGGTAACATCGGACATAGCAAGAAAAGGAGAATAAAATGGTGAGATTTTTTTAAAAACACGTATAAAAGATGAAAAAGAAAGTGAGATAAATGTATCTCAATCGTAACGAATAAACGAAACTATATTTCCTATTTCCTTTGTGCAGAAGTGCGTACATTTCCACTACGTGTTCGGAATTAATAGACATATTTTCTGTATTTCGTACACTGTGCACCTACCGGAAATCGGAAAGTTCGGCGGTTTCCCAAAGGAAACCACCCACACCCCTTAAAGAAATACTAGTCTAAAATACGCCATCAATATGAATATACGATTTTTTACTAGCAAAGATATTTTTTCAACTGACTTCTCTTCTCAGTCATATTTCTCATGATTGAAGGTCGTGTCAATTCTGTAAACTATTGACCATGACACGCCATACGCTCCTGTCACACGTTAGTCTCCAGGCTGCAGCTAATGAGTGACCAGTCAGATCCCCGAGAGAAAAAACAAATAAATTATAATTTTCGAAACACAAATACTTGAGTAAATAGCTGTATAAATTTGAATTTGGAATTCCTAACCAAAGAGAAGATATTTTAGATCAAAGTTGCCAGTACGGCAAAACGCCAATTTCATATGTAAGGACCTAATATAATTATTATTTATTAGTTCTTATTAATAAAAAAAAATATTAGTACTTATAACAATTAGCCCAGGTTAATTTTTAATTTAAATTATTGTATCGAATTTTAAATGCATATCCTCCGAAACATGTCGTGTTTTTTAATATTTTGCGGATTATAAACAAAGTTATTTTAAATTTTCTAAGTGTATTGCTATAGAATTCTACAGTGTTAATGTCTTAGCTTTCAAAAAGTTAATATTTTTATGTATTATATTTTTCTTCTTCTGGTATTTGACACCACCTACATGTACGAGTATGGTATAATGACATATTTAGTATATCCATTTTATGTATAGTAGCGTAGGAATACAACATGTATTATATCAAACCATCGCTCAAATAATAATCACCGACCTTTTTAGGATGAGAATGGGCTGACCCTCTCAGCGAGCGGTCTCCAAGTCCATTAGCCAGAGCTAACGAGCTGTCTTCAGCTAACATATCTATTCCAGGCTTTCCGGTCCCGGTCTCTACTATCAAACATTTAAGTCCTTTTTCATTCTAAGGGCCTTCAAGAGTCCAGTGATCACTATTTTATTTTAACGTTTTATACGGTGTGTTCCGATAAAGTTTATAAGTAATATATATTATTTTAAATTTAAAATTGCTTCTTTATTTACGAGAACCATTAATTTGTGTGAATTCTTAATTCAACAATATTTTTAACATCATAAAGTTTTTGTTTAAATATTTATTTTTTATAACTAATAATTATTTAAATAATAATCAAAACAAATCACAAATCGTCATACATTCTTCTTTCTCGAAAACCATCACTTTAGATTTAGACACATTCATCACCAAGTCACTCTTATTGCATGCCTCATACATCCTTGACACTAAGACTTGCAAATTTTCTTTACTGTCAGCGATTAACACATCATCGTCTGCATATAACAAACAGCTGACTGACAAACAATTCATCTTAGCACCATCGTCTATGCCTTCCAGTTCTTTCATACACTTGTCCAAGTATAGATTGAACAACCACGGGGACATCACACAACGCTGTTTGACACCTTTGGTGATGTCAAACCAAGATGTGACAGCCCCATTAACCCTGACACAAGCGGTGCTTCCCTCATAGAGGGATGCGACCGCGCGTATCAGGTTTTTTTTTTTTTTTTGTGCCCACTCCATACTCGGCCAAGACCTTCCAAAGTTTTTTCCTATCAACTCGGTCATAGCATGACTAAATTAATCAATTACTAAAAGGCGGCCACATTCGAAGTCGGAATAATCGACGTGCGTGCATGGTACGATGTATGAATGTAGATGAATCCCGAGAGGTATGCCAGGATAGGCCATTGTGGCGATCCATCCTCTCTGCCTACCCCTCCGGGGAAATGGTGTGATGGTTAGTTAGTTAGTTATATTCGAAAGTTTGAATATACGTCTTCAATTTGTGTTGTGTAATTACATTTAAATAATAATTTTATTGAAGGTAAAGGCGTTAACACTGTGGAATTGCATTGCAATAACCTTGGAATTAAAAACGCTGTTTAAATTAAAGTAGAACATAAACAGCGTTTTTTTTCAATTCCAATTCCGTTCTATGATTTATTTTCTTTCCTTCATGGTAAAAATGTATATATAAAAACGACGTGTACGGAGCTTGAAATAGAGAAAGGCCGAGAAAAACGTGGCACGATCCAATCAATTAAATATTAAATATCATGCAAAGAGTCGGATAAATCGGCGAGACATGACACGATGTAAGAATGTTGAGTTATTGAGAGAAGTGTGTCAGGACAAAACAATATGGCAGTTCATTATTTCTGTCTACCCCTCCGTTTAATCAGGGCAATTTATGACGGTTGTTCTTGTCGTGTAGTGCACCAGGGCAAACTTTCTGAGGCCATCAAACTGAGTGCGGGAGTGCGACAAAGATATATATTATCACCTCTACTCTGTTTCCTTTGAAAAACCGGTTGGATGCAGAGCAAAAGCTGTGTAGACTTCACGAGGAAGCAGCAAAAGTAGGTCTCAAAATTAACATGTCCAAGACAGTAGACTTACGAGTGTCCACAAGTGACTCCACCCCAATCTTGCTTCACGGTGTCCCCCTTGTGACCACGACCAGCTTTAGCTACCTCGGTAGTATTATAGCAGGCTCGGGAGGTACGGAGGAAGATTTAGCCAGCAGACTCAATAAGGCAAGGGGAGCTTTCACTATGCTTCGCCCTGTATGGCGTTCCAGTATCATTTCGAGAAAGCTCAAGCACCAAATATTCAGCAGTAGCGTTAAAAGCGTACTGCTGTACGGTTGTGAGACTTGGAAATCTACCGCGGAAATTATTGGAAAACTCCAGATATTTATAAATAGGTGCCTTCGCTCAATATTCAAGATCTATTGGCCCCAAACAGTGTCAAATGTCGTTCTCGGGACCATGGCAGGCGAAAAGCCAATTAGAGAACAAGTCGCTAGACGCAAATTGGCAGTGGATCGGTCACACTCTGAGACGGAACCCAGCCTGCACCGCTCAGGGCGCATTAAACTGGTCTCCTATGGGGGGTAGGAGGAAGCGAGGCAGACCTAGAGCCAACTGGAGAAAAACCCTGCAGGACGAGGTTAAAGCAGCAGGCCTCACTTGAGATGATGTGGGTTTTAGGTAGAATTAAACACAGCCGGATTGTCAATGCATTAAGCCATGCAGAGAGGGTATTCCAGGCGAACGGACCTGCCACCGCGAAAGCCCGATCTCCGAAATTTTTATTCAGATTTTATTTTATTTCTATTTTAAATAATTTGCCGTGTTACAAAATTATAATCAAATATTGTTAAATGATGTAAAACTCCGTATTAAATAATTAATAAGAATGAAAACGTCTATTTTATGGAAGTTTTTTTTTTTTCTTTTTTAAGCCACATTTATTGAAGTGTTATTAATTGTTTTGCTAATGTATTATGAAACATTTAAAAATTCCCTAGCAAGGCGAAACATGTAATCTCCATAAAATAAAGAAAATAGTAAGCTCAAGATATGTGTCAGGATTGAGTAGCGTGTA
The DNA here is from genome assembly GCA_022606425.2 of Lepidostoma basale. Taxonomy (NCBI): domain Eukaryota; kingdom Metazoa; phylum Arthropoda; class Insecta; order Trichoptera; family Lepidostomatidae; genus Lepidostoma; species Lepidostoma basale. Next base: position 92,021 of record JAHDVF020000237.1, read on the forward strand.
GGTACACTCTCTCTCTTCCTCCTCTAGCGGGGAAACCGCGTGATGGTCTGTTGTTGTTGTAAAAAATTAAGCAAAGTTCAGTCTTAAGTCAAGACTTAAGCATAACATGAAATTGAGCTAGTTTATGTATTTAAGCCCTTATTTTTTTATTGCAATTATAGCGATATGGAGAGGTTTGATAAACTCAGGGTTTGATTGGTTTTCATGAGTTAGGTTAGATGTTATTTAATATTACAAAAGAAAATTTTGCTTATTATCTGGGGCTATTTATATTCTGTTTGATTATTTGGTTCTTCATGCCATCTATTCCTAAGTCCACGCCCTTCATCACTGCTTACCCTCATCAGGAGATTATAATAGGGTTATAATAGGAAACCTCTCTATTAACCCTTCCTAGAAACGGTCCATTACGAATATATTAACTGTTATAACAAACATTACCCACGAAATAGTATGTAATATGCGTTTGTAAGAATATGAGGGAGTCTCAAAATGTTCATGTTAAACTAAAAAAATTCTCGAAATTGAATACAAGTCTTCATATGAAGCACTCGCTTTACGGTTAGACATTTTGAATTAATAATAATATAAAATAAATATCTTCTTCTTCTTCTTCAGCCGTCTCTCCACTGCTGGATGTAGGCCTCTTCTAATTTCTTCCATTTTTCTCTTCTTTGGGCTTCTCTTATCCACCTGCTACCCGCGACAGGGACAATATCATCGGCCCAACGTTTCTGAGGCCGGCCTATTCCTCTTTTCATGTCCCATGGTCTCCATCCTAGGACTCTGGGTGCCCATCTGTCTGTTCCCTGTCTGGCAACATGACCTGCCCATTGCCACTTTAGCCTGGCAATACGATCCACCACGTCGACAACCTTTGTCCGGCGTCTGATTTCTTCATTTCTGATTCTATCTCTCAGACTTATGCCTAACATTTGTCTCTCCATAGATCGCTGTGTACATTTTAATTTATATATGGTCCTCGCAGTTAAGGTGATAGTTTCCAGACCATATGTAAGCACAGGGAGGATACATGTTTGATGATAAAATAAATATATTGATGTTAAAATTATATTAGTTTTATCGTTTTTATAAAGAATTTTGACAGGTGTAAAAATAAATTTTTCATTTGTTCCAATGACAATTTGAATAATTTTTTCAATATTATTTTAAAGTTCTTGCTGGTTAAGTGCCTAATTACAGCTAATTTAAAAAAAACGGTGCATACGTGTAACATAAATTGAATAAAAACAAAAGTTCGGATCGTCCATGTCAACATGTGCATACTCGAAAAAAAAACATTGTGTTATTACATTAAAATTATATTACATTAAAAAAACGGTGGATTTGTGGAACCTAAATTATATAGACAATATGTGCACCATCTAAAAAGAACATTTTGTGTTAAATTATTTTTATTTTATATCATTGTATTTTATATTATTTGTTTTAGATTTATTTTGTGGGTATTGGACGATCGAAGTGTGCGCGGGAGATGCCTATTGGTGGCGATGAGGTTCGCAACCCATCACACCGCGTCTCCCGCGGAGCGAAAAGAGAAGGATGGAGTGCCGCATCAATAAAAGTGTGACAGTCCATTCTTTCTGCCTACCCTTTGGTTAGTTAGTTAGATGGTTAGTTAGTTAGTTAGTTAAAATAAAAAAACCCTCAAAATATTGGAAAGTATTCACCCTCAGAAGAAGAAGAAGAAGAAGAAACGCAGTACTAGTTCATTTGATGCAATGTAGATTCATTCTGCTAAATTGCTGACTTAAATGGGTTTTAATATTTTTAATATCTATTTGGTTAAACAAATTAATTAGATTATTTTGAAGGATTAAAACACTTTGTTTTTTAATGTATACAAATACTTGTAGAAAAAAACTGGATTTTACCCATTGCGGGTAAATCGTTTTTAAGGATTAATTGTATCTCAATAGAGACGAAGATGCAAATTGTTTTTGGAAACAGAATATGGTGGTCGAGGCGTTTACAGGACTTATGACCTGTCATAAAGCGATCGCTTAACCCAACCAATGACAGGTCATAAGTCCTGTAAACGCCTCGACTACAATATTCTGTTTCCAAAAACAATTTGCATCTTCATCTCTATTGAGATACAATTTAAATTGTAAATAAAACACCTGTTTTTCACCACATGAGTTTTATATTTTACACGAGTAGTTCCGGAAGCTATAGATGCTTCCATCTACACTGTAATCCCAGATAATTTTTGGTAATTTGTTTCGCCATGCGAGGGCATTCTCAAACTGAACATTCTCAGTTTGAGAATGCCCTCGCAAGGCGAAACAAATTTGTCCCAATTTATATAATTTATATGAATTAAATCCAAGTAAAACCACTAAACAATAGTGTTTACGATTATGAATTAAAAATGGAGTTTTACAAAACTAATACCTCAACCATTAATTTTTTTAATTTGAATATGAATGATAGCTTGGCATTGATGTGAAGAAGAAATAGAACGAAAACTCCTTCGAAGAACCTTATTGTTGGTTATTCAGCTAGATATAAGAAATTTCAAAGCAGCATGCTGTGTTGTTCGAAATTTAAACAATACAATAATTCACTTCACCCGCTCCGCCGTATTCAGTATGCGGATTAATCGACCTCCCTTAGCAGGCAAGGTAATTACAGCTAATATTCAAAGGGTACCTATGTACGTTAGGTAAATGTGTTTGTGGGCTAACGTTTATTTGGTTAACATGAATGACGTTTAGAGAGATGGAGTTTGAGAAGTGAGAAGGATAAAGTGTATTATATTTCGGGTTCTAACATACCATTACATCCCCCAGTTTCTCTTTAGGGATGTGCACATCGGCTTTATTTTAAAATAACTGTTAGAATTAAAAAAAACTGTTATATTTTTGTTTTTTGAATAAAATAGTACAAAATGATTTAAACATAGAAATAATAATTAAATAAAATGAAAATTAAATAACATACTCGTAAAATATTTAAATTCAGTAATAATAAAAACAAAAGTACCATTTTCTCAAACGTTATATATGAATATGAAAGCTTTAATAAAATTTCAAATCCACTGTATTGAATATGAATCTTCTTAAATATCTGTAATATCAATATTTAAATTCAGTAAATTTTACATAAATATTTGAAGACTATTTTTGTATAGAATCGTGTTTACCACAACTGATCTGTATGTATAAAGGACTCGGTTTGCAATAGTGTCACCAGTCTGTAGATGCCAGCGAGCCTGGCGAAACCGGTCGCTGTCGAAAGAAAGACAAGAGTGGAAGTAGTTAAAAAAAACATCGTTTTATTTAATTATTATTTAAAATGAACTTCCACCAAGAGATTTCAGTAAAATCATTTGATTATCTTATAAACATAGAAATACATTTTGATAAAATTAAGGCGTTAACACTGTGGAATTCCATAATATTTTCCACTATTCAGACTATTTTTTTCGACGTGTTTAGAAGGTTTTACACCTTCATCATCGGGAGAATGATATAAGACGATGCGTGATACGATGAATAGATGTTGAGGAATCGAGAGAAGTATGTCAGGAAAGAACAGCGTGGCGGTCCAATCTTTCTGCCTACCTCTTCAACGAGTCGGCGTGATGGTTAGTTAATTAGTTAATTCATTTTTCTGATAATGAACGTGTAAAACTGGAAAAAAACTCTTTTTACAAACAAAAAAACATGGAGAGAATGGACTGCCAGATTACTCTATCCTGACACACTTCTCTAGTTCCTCCACATTCATACAACGAGTCATACAAGCACGTCGATTCTTCCGACTTCTAACGTGAACAACTTTTAAAATTGGATTAATTTGGTCATGTCATATTTTCCAACCTTGACTCCGTAATCCATTTACATCGTTAACGTATACTTTCTTAACCATTCTTTCTCCATCGCAGCGATACTTTCATAATTTTGTTAATAAAACCTCTTCCGCTCTACATTTCTTTCTTATATCATTTGAGATTCTGTCGTTCATCGTTATAATACACATACGTCCTAGGGACCTCATTTTAAATTCATACATTTATCGGCAACAATAATAAACCACGAGCCAAGAAAAAATACTAAAATAAGCAGAAAGACAAGATTTTTTAAACTGCTTTTCCACCCTTGTGTCGATTTGAAGTCACGTCACTATTTCAAATGCTGAAAACTTAAAACATCATTATTCTAAGTTTGGTTTAAGTTAGTGATAAGAGACCACCTTTATTCTCCCCTTCAAATAGGACATTTCTATTGAAGATTATCATAAAACTTTAGTTAAGTGTGCTATTTATATATTTAAAAATCTTTTAGAAATATGTGTATTATGTGATTCATGATATACTATATGTAGTAAACTATTTGACATTATGCATAAAAAAACAACGCGTGGTTTAAATAAACTAACTATCTAATTAGCCGTTTCACGTAAAAAAAATAGAAACCATATTTTTTTAAACGTCTTTGCATTATCAACTTTTAAACAATTTCAATAACTAAATAGTCCATTGTTTTGGCCGAAACACTACGATTCTTTATCGTTTATTGTACGTCCAGGTTTATTGTAACACCCGATGATGCCAACATCGGTTGCTGAAACAACCGGTTGCTAATTTGAATAACTTCAAATCAAATATTAGATAAGTATGGAATATCTAATGATGAAGTAAAAAAGGAATATAAGGCGGATGAATAAAATGAAGAAAGGGCCACTAAGATGATTTGGACATATGGAACTAATGGATGAGGGAAAATGGTAAAAAAGATATAAGACATAAGTAGTGTGAATGGAAAAATAAGTCTAGGAAGGCCAAGGAAGACATGGCAGGACCAAATTAAAAAATTACTGAAAGGCAGCCATGTTTGATGTCGGAAAAATCGACGAGCGTGCGTGTCACGATGTGTGAATGTAGAAGATGCGCGAGAGTTATGTCAGAATAGAACAATGTAGCGATCCATCCTCTCTGCATACCGCTTCGGGGAAACGGCGTGATGGTTGGATCAGTTAGTTAATAAGATTAAAAATACGTCTGTGTTCTAAAAAAAATATGGTTTATGGGAATAAGTGTTTCACCTAGCTATGGCATTATCAAATTTTGACATTTGATAATACCTTAAAATTAAATAATAAGAAACTTTGTATTTAACCACGGTATGGTTATTATAATTGATGCCAACTAGTTTCTCTTGGACCCAAGCTTCATCAGGGCAGTATAACAACAGTTGTTATACTGCCCTGATGAAGCTTGGGTCCAAGCGAAACTAGTAGGCATCAATTATAATAACCATACCCTGGTTAAATATAATGTTTAATTTATTTATTTTATAATTATTAAATGTCTAACCACGAAGTGAGTGATTCGTATTAATTACTTAATATGGAGTATTAAATAATTGATCGAGAAAAAATAAACAAATATTAATCCTAAGTACCCCTTAGACTTAACATCGCATCATTCCATTTCGTATATACGTAACAATTTTGTACAAGTCTATCGTTAACATTTATAAACTGAAGAAGGATGAGAACTATCCTTAACTTGTTTATGAAGAGTATGATGACGTGAATAATAAATATAACTAACTAACTAATAACCATCACACCGTCTCCACGGAGGGGTAGACAGAAATAATGAACTGCCACACTTCTCTCGATCCTCTACATTGTATCATCGTGTCATGCATGCACGTCGATTTATCCGACTCTTCACATGACATTTTGACATTTGAGATTTGATCGTGCCACCCTTTTCTCGGCCTTTCTCTATTTCAAGCTCCGTACACGTCGTTTATATATCGTCGGTTCAAAGGTAAAACTCATTATGTGACATTTAATTTTTTTTTTTTTTTGCAATATCTGTATCAGACTTGTGAATTCTACGTCAGAAAACAATCACCAAGTGTTTTTATTAAAGAATAACTGTTATTATTTAATAAATACACTTGGTGATTATTTTCTGACGTAGAATTCACAAGACTGATACAGAAATTGCAAAAAAATAATAATTAAAAGTCACTTAATGAGTTTTACCTTTGAACCGACGATATATACATTTTTACCATGAAGCAAAGAAAATAAATCATAGAACGGAATTGGAATTGAAAAAAACAACGCTGTTTATTATTTTATTTTAAATTAAACAACGTTTTTTTTATTATTATAATTCCAAGGTTATTACAATGCAATTCCACAGTGTTAACGCCTTAACCGTAATAAAGTTATTATTTAAATGTAATTACACAACACAAATTGAAGACGTATATTCAAACTTTCGAATATAACTAACTAACTAACCATCACGCCATTTCTTCGGAGGGGTAGGTAGAGAGGATGGACCGCCACAATGCTCTGTCCTGGCAAACCTCTCGCACTTCCTCTACATTCATACGTCGTACAGTGCACGCACATCGATTATTCCGACTTCGAATGTGGCCGCCTTTACGTAATTGATTAATTTGGTCATGCTACATTTTCCTCGGTCGTCCTCGGCTTCTTTTCCCACTCACGCTGCTTGTGTACAACTTTTTAACCACTCTACTCTCATCCGCCAGAACCAACCTGCCAATGGTTAAGCCTGTGGGTAGGGCAATCTTATTGCTTAATCGGATCGCCTCGGAGGTCGACATATTTCGTGAGAGTGTGCGTTGCCTCAGGGATGCAATATCAATGTTATGATTTTTTCTTATTCTTAAGCTTAATTAAGACGAGATACGCACAGCTTTCAGTTTTGGCCCGCGCTGTACAAGCGGGTATCCCGCAGAACATCGGACCCTCCTACAGGAAGTACAGCGGAGCATAGAGGTGAGATTGAGTAGATTAAATGTGGTCTGGCACCCCCTTGTTGTTGCCGTATTTAAATGCAAGTCCCGGATGGACCGGGGACAGGCCCAGGGAGTGTACGAGCGAGGCTGATAAAAGGGCGCCGCTACGCCCTATAACAGCCTCGGGTATGTGGCGGGAACTTCTATGTTCCTTTTTTTATTCTTAAGTTTAATTTTTTAATGCTTCTCTTTTTATAATGTAATTGCAAACGATCTGGAATTGTTTGTCTGTAATTTTTGTGATTTTTATCAAAATAAATGAAAAATCAAAATGAAAAAATTCATTCGTTCCATATGTCCATCTCAGAGATCCTTTTTTAATTTTATCCATTATTTAAAGATAATAGTTTTCTTTCGTCAATTGATGTGATTCCTTAATGCATTTATTATCCCGAAAATTTGAGAATTGTTTAAAAACCTCGTTTTCTTCAAGGATCACTTTATTCTGAAGAGGCTGATCCCGCTAAATCCTAATGGGAATCCTGTCTCAATATCCCTGAATGGAATCGCCTTCGAGATGAGTGAATTTCCTTTTGAGGTCGCGATTGTCTAGCTCGGGTCCGCCGGACCGCTGCGGAGGTCCTCCAGACGTATCGGAAGCGGTCTCCGAGACCTCGTCTCGATGAATGGACCCCGGAGACTGGGGATAACCCGATGAACGTGACAGTTGAAAAGCGCTTACGTTGAATAGGGTTGCCACTTAAAATAAATTAAATGCTTCAATAACAGACATTTGGTTTGGTCGAAAAGCAAGATCAAAAAATATATATCTCTTCGTGTGAGTGACAAAGAAGCTTTTTCACAAAATGAAGCTCTTATATTTAAAACAAAATATTTTTAGATAACGAAAAAAGACGCAAAATGTTTTAACTCGTGTTAACATAATTTATTTATTTATTTATACATAATACACAAATGACACATACCAAACGAAAAACATTTAGGTGACTAATTTGGACACAAAACGGTGTTACGAAGATAAACAACTACATGAAACCAAAAAATCATACATATCGGAAGGAACCCAAATATGTCGACGTCAATGAGGCAGTACTCTTTCCAGAATTTATAATATTTTTTTTTATGAATACTGCCTCAATGACACTGAAAATGTCCAAATGCGAGACGATTAGATTCAACGTTCGAATTGCTCTTCCTACTGGCATCACCAAAGGCAGTTTGTTTCTGCGTGACGGAGCAAAGAAAAATTGATGTCGGCGCTGTCGCAGGTAAAAATACCTATTTGCTCCAGAACATAGGGGTTCTCAATAGAGGCCCGAATCAGTTTGCAAAATTGCGTTGACATTAATCCTTCTCTCCTTGGTTCGAGGGAGTTATATCCCAGCATACACAAGAGAAATGCCGTTGGATAGAGCCAAGGATAAACCTCGTACTCTCTCATGTAGAGGGCTCTCAAGAATTTCTTTTGAACCCTCTCCATAATCTTTAAATACAGTGATTTTTTATATTGTAATTTAGTTTATTTATTTAAATGTTCTTCCTTTTTTTTTTGTACAGGCGTATGTAGTTGAACTCCTCCTAAACGGTTAGACAGATTTTGATGATTTTTTTTGTGTGTGTTTGAGTGGATCCCTGAATGGTTTAGATTCACAAATAGACCCGGTAGGTGACCGTTAAAACCTCCTGGGAAGATCGTGAATAATTATGCTTCTGAGAATAATTCCAAGTTATGTTAGTTATGGCGCTGATGTCACATTCAGTGGTATTTGATTTAAGCATGCGCAAATCACTTGCGTTGTAGATTGGCGTAGATTTAAAGTTCTCTTCACTGTTTTGAGATATTCTATGTACGGAGTTTTGGCTACATGGACTCTCCATTATCTTCTGATCTATATCCTCTATTTTGCAAGTTATTATTATGTCCTTCATCTCATTCTTAGCAGGTTTTTGGTTTTTGATATTTGAATTACATTTGATGTGAGTAAAATGCTATAAGAATTTATCTAATTAAAATCACTGGCAACCCTGTACGTATTCAAATTTGGAATGTAATATCGCTTGAATACGATACACAGGCGGGTAGTTTTCATATAGGGCGCGACTATACGAGACCATTCACGTTCCACGGTTTTGCAGCGCTGCATTATATTGTATCAAAACCACGAGCCGCCTTTGACACTGACAGGCAATCAATGAACGTTGGAAATGTATAGAATAATTAACCGAATAACATATTTCCACTACGTTTGGATTAAACGAACAGGTTTATAGGACAATAATCCATAAGCACAGTGGCAACATAGCTTTGTACGAGTACATTGTTATCCAATGACTTATCTACGGTTATATTGTTATCTGATGACTAATATTCGGTCATATTATTATAATAATATGACCGAATATTAATGTAGTATACTAAATAATTATTTATCGTAGTATTGTTATCCGATGACAAATATACGGTAATATTGTAATGCAATGAACAGCTAGGGTAATATTGTTAAAGAATATTTCTTTTTTTGAATGTATACTTATACTGGATTTCACCCACCGCGGGTTATCAATTCATGATTTTATTGTATCTCAATAGAGACGAAGATGCAAATTGGAAACTGAATATGGTTTTTCAAGGTGTTTACAGAACTTATGACCTGTCATTGGTTGGGTTAAGCGCACGCTTAATGTAATTACAACATTCCCCATTCCACATTTCTTATAACCATGTCTGACAAATTTTTGAAAGTTGTATATATTGTACACCAGATTTCACATGTCAGTAAATGCGCCATCTATGAAGATTTTGATTATATATGTTAATCTCTAAGATTAATCTATATATAATCTACATACTAACGCCATCTAAGAATGACTAATTTACAGTAATATTGTTATCCGATGACTAATAATTGCATGATGTGTTGAAGGGAATGGTCGAGGGATCGATTGGCAGAGGACGACCGCGCCAGGAGTACCTAGACCAGATTTGCCGAGATATGGGCTGCACCTCTTATGCGGAGTTGAAGAGAGTTGCCGAGGACCGAGCGGAGTGGAAGAGGAGATGAGTCGCCTTGCTGCAGACCTATCATTAGATTGAGACCGGAGAAGAATAATATATGGTAATATTGTTATGCATTGATAATTTACGGTAATATTGTTAATATACTTATTGTTATCCGATGACTAATATTCGGTAATATTATTATGCAATAATTATCTATCGTAGTATTGTTATTCGATGACTGATATACGTTTTTTAAATTTTTATTTATTTATTTATATATATTTTTAAAAAGACTAACACCAAAGATTTAAATCAATGATATTAGAATTTATTTTACAATCTTCAATGTGACCAGAAAATAGCTCATTATTATGAAGAAGGAATCTGGTCGTGTCCAGTCTCGAACCCAAGTCCCCTTGATCAGAAGCCAAGCGTTATATCCTCTAGACCACCACCCGGTTATATTGTTATGCAATGAACAGCTACGGTAATATTGTTATCAGATGACTAATATATGGTAATATTATTACGCAATGATCACCTATCGTAATATTGTTATCCGAGGACTAATATATGGTAATATTGTTATGCATTGATAATCTACTGATATATTTTTATGCATTGATAATATACGGTAATACTGTTATGCAATAAACAGCTACGGTAATATTGTAATCCAACGACTAATATTTGGTCATGCATTGATAATCTACGGTAATATTGTTATAGAATGACTAAGTTACGGTAATATTGTTGTCAGATGACTAATACGAGTATATGGTAATATTATTACGCAATGATCACCTATCGTAATTTTGTTATCCGAGGACTAATATAATATATGGTAATATTGTGATGCATTGATAATCAACAGTTATATTATTATGCATTGATAATCTACGGTAATATTGTTATGCATTGATAATATACGGTAATACTGTTATGCAATAAACAGCTACGGTAATATTGAAATCCAACGACTAATATTTGATCATGCATTGATAATCAACGGTAATATTGTTATAGAATGACTAAGTTACGGTAATATTGTTGTCAGATGACTAATATATGGTAATATTATTACGCAATGATCACCTATCGTAATATTGTTATCCGAGGACTAATATAATATATGGTAATATTGTGATGCATTGATAATCTACTGTTATATTGTTATGCATTAATAATCTACGGCAATATTGTTATGGATAGATAATATACGGTAATACTGTTATGCAATGAACGGTAATATTTTTATAGAATGACTTATTTATGGTAATATTGTTATGCATTGATAATCTACGGTAATATTGTTATAGAAAGACTAATTTACAGTAATATTGTTATCCGATGACTAATATACGGTAATATTGTTTCGCAATGATCACCTACGGTAATAATGTTATCCAACGACTAATCTACGCAAACCGTTGCTTTTATAACCACAAAACTTGTTTCTTGAGAACAAGCGCAGTTTTATATTCACGCCCTTATTCATTTGAAAATCTGAAAGACAGTTGGAAAGCGAATTCCTGTTTTGAAAATTTCTCCTTAATGTTCCACCTTTATCACCTGGTTCCCTGTCGCATTTACCGATTCACAATTTACGGTTCGGAGATTGCTGAAGAAAAATCCACAATATATTTCTTGTCCATTGTCTGCTACTTGTCTCAATGCACAGGGTGGTTTAAAAGTATGTAAACGAAAACATAGTTGATAAGTTACAGAAAAAATCATTAACAATAGATTTTTGAGTGATCGTTAAAAACAACGAAGATATTATAAACAACCAATTAAACTTAACTTCTAGTCCCATAATTGATATTTTCCCCTGTGTCATAATTCCAACCAAACAACAATTTACCCTGCCGTTAAATTGAATTCCCCCCACCTCCACTTTTTCACTCGTTCATTTAGCTGTTAAAATTGAAGAAGAAGGGAAGTTTTGTGTCCCGAAAAATGTTTGTGAAAAGAGCAAAAAGTGTTGTTATAATACAATGTTTCCAAAAATTTATTCAAATGTGAATCCACTAAGCACACAAAGATAATTATTTACCCCGCAATGTCGTTTCCATGTTCATTTTCGATCATGAATATTTTTTGCATATTAATTATGTATAAAAATGTTATTTAAATTACTTTTAAAAGTTAAACATAATCTACTTGTGAAATAATTTAAAAGTCTGATAACTGAATAATGTTAATTTTTTTGTAAACAACACTTTATTAAAAAATAAAATAAAACTAACTAACTAACTAACCATCACGCCGTCTCCCCGAAAGGGTAGGCAGAAATAATGGACTGTCACATTTTAACCGATGCGGCACTCCATCCTTCTCTTTTCGCCCCGCGGGAGACGCGGTGTGATGGGTTGCGAACCTCATCGCCACCAATAGGCATCTCCCACCCACACTTCGATCGTCCAACATCCACAAAATAAAACTAAAACAAATCATATAAAATACAATGATATAAAATAAAATAAAATAACAAAACAAAAATATTTTAACACATAATGTTCATTTTAGATGGTGCACTTGTTGACATGGACGATCCGGACTTTTGTGATTATTAGATTTATGTTAATCGCATCCACCGTTTTTTTTTTAAATTTGCTGCAATTAGGTACTTAAAGCAATCAAACACCAGCAAGAACTTAAAAATAATATTGTAGAAATTATTCAAATTGTCTTTGGAACAAATGAAAATTTAATTTTTACACCTGTCAAAATTCTTTATATAAACGATAAAACTTGTATAATTTTAACGTTAAAACCGCACAACCGTATTACGTGTCACAATTAACTACTATAAAGTGCGACAACAGTCAAATTGGCCAAAATAATTCATTTTTACGCGAAATATCTCCAAATTTACGGGGAACCACATGAACTAAACCAAATTTTCAAAATCAGAACCAGAATAATAAAAATAAAATTACTGCAAATATGTTTCGAATACAGATGTCCTTCATCAGTGTAGCTAATATCTTCTTCTTCTTCTTCGATGGCCCTACAGCCCATATCGAGCCTTAGCCTCCAGTATTCTTCGCCTCCAACTCCTCCTGTCCTCCGCTTCGACCCTCCAATCTGACACTCTTAACAATCTTGTTCCATCTCTCCCAACTTCATCCTCCCATCGCAGCCTTGGTCGTTCAATTGGTCTTCTACCACCTGGGTGCCACTCCAGCAATCTTTTTGGGGTTCGCGATGACGGCATCCTCTGCACGTGACCGGCCCATCTCAGTCTATTCAGTCTGACCTGTGTGGAGAGACTGGGAGCTTTGTAAATATTGTACAGCTCGTCATTATGCCGCACTCTCCAGCCTTCACCGTCATTCACAGGCCCCAGAATTCTGCGCAGCACCCTTCTCTCAAAAGTATTCAGTCGCTCTGCAGATTTCGCTGTCATTGTCCACGCCTCACACCCATAGGTCACTACTGTTCGGATGATTGTTTTATACAGGGTGATTTTGGTTTTCCAGTGTACGTTTCTTGATTTGAGCGCTGGTAGTAGAGAGAAGAATGTTTTGTTACCAATTGTGATTCTTCTTTCGATTTCCTTGTGATCTTCGTTTTTTTTTGTTATAGACGAACCCAGGTAAGTGAAGTCCTCCTGTAGTATAGCTAATATATACCAAATAAATAAAATAAAAATTTCACGAATGTGGTCAGTTTTGACAGATGTTTAAATGTTTTTTTTTTTCAAACGTCTCTGCATTTGTTAAAACAAATATTTTGAATAAATCAAAAATAGCATTTTAAAGCACTTTAAAACAATTAATTAACAAAAGAAAGAACACGAATACGTATAGTTGAGGATGAATAGTTAATACGAAAAAAAGCATACTTCTTCTTTTCCTTAATGGAGACCTTGCGATCTGTTTAGATAGGATATCAAATTTGATCCTGTGATGACGTCCAGCTATCTCTCAATCTTGGTGATCGACGGTCCTCTGGAGTCTCGTGCATCACAATCTTCGGAATCCCCACTGGATCCATCCTCTCGATGTGGTCTCTCCAGAATCGTCTTTGCATTATCCGTATCATTATGTCATCAATTTAGCAGGATGTTGGGTATTCTATCTCAGGTCGTAATATTTTCATTTCTGGTGTCCTTGGGAGATGTTTCGTTTTGGCATAGTCCGCTCTTATGTGAAAAAAAACTTTTTTCTTCTTTTAAAAGATCTGACGATCTGTGGCACGGGAATCATATCTCCTTGGATGATGAGGTCCAACTGTCCCCCCATTTCTAACCCTTGTCTTCCAGAAGGACGTTGTCCAAAGGGGATTTCGTTAGATGCTGTATATGCTTCTATTATCTTTTTCTGGGCGACTCCACCGAACGATATCCTCTATTTCGCAAGTTTGTTTCAAGTCTGCATTATGGACACGATCTCAGAGAGTTTTTCCAGAAATCGATCTTAGGACCTTCATCTCAGATGTTTTTAGCAGACCCTTGGTTCGTACGCATTCAAAACAAAAACCCACCCTTATATATTATTTAAATTTATTTGAAAAAAAAATGGAGTTCTGGTCCCATCACTAATGTATGGAAGTGAAGCATGGAACTGGCAGAAGAAGGATAAAAGCAGAATAAATGCGGTAGAGATGAGGTCCCTAAGACGTATATGTGGTAGAACGATATACGACAGAATCTCTAATGCTGATATAAGAAAGGAATGTAGAGCGGAAGAAGGTATTATGAACAATATTATGAAAGGATCGCTCCGTTGGTTCGGACATTTGGAACGCATGGATGGAGAAAGAATGGTTAAGAAAGTATACGTTAATGGTGTAAATGGGGTACGGAGTCGAGGCAGACCGAGGAAAACATGGCATGACCAAATTAATAAAATTTTAAAGGTTGGTCATGTTAGAAGTCGGAGGAATCGACGTGCGTGTACGACTCGTTGTATGAATGTGGAGGAAGCTAGAGAGGTTTGCCAGGACAGAGTAGTGTGGCGGTCCATTCTCTCTGCCTACCCCTGCGGGGAAACGGCGTGATGGTTTGTTTGTTTGTTTGAAAATAATATAAAAGAAATAAATTCTTAAACAGCTAGTAGTTACTTTCTTCAGAGCTCACCTTAGAGAGTCTGTTTAGTACACACGAAGTGAGTATCTACTGGCTTAACTATCGCAGGTCTAAACGGTTCCCGCGCTTATCTGCCGCCATCTTGTTCAGGTGATGCTACAATCACGAAATGGCGGATCCTATCGGAGAGCGGAGTGCTTCGCAAGGGCGCCAAATGGCGGGAATTTGCGACTTCTTTATTCGAAATCGCTAATGCACGCCAGCGCCACCTTGAAAGGGTGAGATAATGGACACACTAAAATGGTACGGAATACTGCCGAATTTTGTTGAAGCGATTTAGAAATATGTTTATATATTAGTAATATATTAAATATATTACATTATAACTATCTAAATTATGTTATAATCTGTATTATTTTGTAAAACTAGACATGTGTAGAATGTGGAATTTCATAATTATGATTTTATCTGCGTAAAAAAACGCAGCAATTAAATTGTTAATTTAAAAACAAAATATTGAATCCGGTCACGTAAGGAGTCGAAGAAACCACTGTGGAAAAAATATCAACAATACGCATTTATAGAACATCATGGTGTTCTTGTACCCACCCTTATGTATGGAAGCGAAGCATGGAACTCGCAAAATAAGAATGAAAGTAGAATAAATGCAGTAGAAATGACATCTCTTAGACGAATGTGTGATTACTCTGTGTATGATAGTGTCGAATGAAAATATAAGAAGTGAATGCGGTGCGAATGATGGTGTTATGAACAAAATAATGAAAGGGTCATTAAGATGGTTTGGTCGCATGGAAAGAATGAATGAAGAAAGAATAGTAAAAAAATATATGTTAACGATGTAAATGGTACCAGAAATAGAGGAAAACCGAGGAAATCGTGGCACGATCAAATAAATCAAATATTGAATGTCGGCCGTGTGAGGAGTCAGAGAAATCGAAGCGCGTGCATGACACGATGTATGAATGTTGAGGAAGCGAGAGAAATATGTCAGGAAAGAAAAGTGTGGCAGTCCATTCTTTCTGCCTACCCCTTCGGGGAGACGGCGTGATGGTTAGTTAGTTTGTTTTTAGGACATCATTACCTCACCAACCATTGCAAGCAAATACGCTCGTAGATCTGAAGTATAGGTCGTCGGCGTTACGATTTTCTTCTTCTTCTTTTAATAGATCTGACGCCCTGTGGCACAGAAATCATGTCTCCTGGGATGATGAGATCCAGATGTCCCTTTGTCTCTTAGGTGTTCTTACGGGTAGACGGCGTCAAGAGAGGATTTCGTAAGCGGCTGTATATGCGAATCTATCACAATCCATTCAGGCTACATAAACCCTCCGGTATCTTCTTCTGGATCTACTCCACGGAACGATATTCTATATTTCGCAAGTTTTTCTTAAGTCTGCGTTACGAACACGTTTTCGGAGAGTTTTTCCAGTAATGTTTTCAGCAGACCATTGGTTCGTATAGTGCATAATACGTTTCAAGCATGTCTTATAAATTCTGATCTTGCAGTACGCATGTGCTTGTTCTTCCAGACCAGATTCTTCACACACCCTGACACAGCAGAGGCTTAAGATCTCTCAATATATTTAGGGATTTTCCTTAAAGAACCGACAATGTGAATTACACTACCCTATCAAATTCGAAGTCAAGGCAATAAATTAGATTTAAGGGATGCTATTAAAACATAAATATTTTCGAATCGTTATTTTATGAGTTTATTTACATCAAAATGTTTTCAAGCAGTTAAAAAACATATTTACCGGCACCCCGTCGCATCACAAATATTTTTATGAAATTAAACACTGTTTTTCTTTTGAAGAAAAATATACATTAAAGATAGATTAAAACACCGTTTTTTCTTTCGGGAAAAATTAAGTTGAATAAAAACACTATTTTTACCAGGATTAATTGTATCTCAATAGAGACGAAGATGCAAATTGTTTTCTGGGAACAGAAGGTGGTGGCCGAGGCGCTTACAGGACTTATGACCTGTCATTGGTTGGGTTGAGCGATCGCTTCACGTTTAACAACATTCCCCATTCCGCCGTTATGACCACCACGTCTGACAAACTTTTTGGAACTTGTATATATGGTAGGTTTCTACACCTATTTTCACATTTTTATGTTCACTCTACACTAGCGTCATCTATATTAAGATTAGAAAGCATTAAGCAGAAAACCTTTATTAATGTACTGTGAAAGTCTATGCAAATCATACAGTACTAGATTTCGCCTGGAGATGTCTTTCCAATTTTTTGCCTGCATGTACCAGTTATATTTATACAACAACATTTTGAATGTATACGAATTCTTGTAGACAAATACTGGATTTCACCCATTGCGGATAAATTATTTTTATTTTACAAGGATTAATTGTATCTCAATAGAGACGAAGATGCAAATTGTTTTCTGGGAAAGTCCTGTAAGCGCCTCGGCCACCACCTTCTGTTCCCAGAAAACAATTTGCATCTTCGTCTCTATTGAGATACAATTAATCCTTGTAAAATAAAAATAATTTATCCGCAATGGGTGAAATTCAGTATTTGTCTACAAGAATTTGTATACATTCAAAATGTTACTATTTTCACCATTTGAACAATTTTTAATAAAATATTATAGTTATAATAAACTATATTTATTCAAATGTAAAATACGCCACAAAATGATGACAAATATAAAAAAAAAGTTTTTTCCTTTCAAGAAAAATAATCTCAAAAGTAAAAAAAAAAAGTGTTTTAATTTATAAAAATTCCTCATTATGGAATTTTTCAGTGTTAAGTCTAAGTATATCAACAATTAAATTACTTATTTTATTTAATTATATAAATAAAACAACTTTGTATTTAACAACGGTAGGGTTATTATATTGATGCCAACTAGTTTCGCTTGGACCCGAGCTTCATCAGGGCAGATAATAACTAAAGTTATACTGTTTAGTTATTATACTGCCCTGATGAAGCTTGGGTCCAAGCGAAACTAGTTGGCATCAATAAAATAACCCTACCGTGGTTAAATACAAAGTTGTTTTATTTATATAATTATTTAAAATGTCTATCCACAAAGTAAGTGCTTTATATGAAGAACTTATTGTATTGTTAATGTACAAAGTAAACGAAGAGAGACTGGTAAAGAAATTATATATGCTAACGATGTAAATGGAATACCCAGAATAACATGGCACGATCAAATAAATTAGATATTGAATGTCGGCCACGTAAGGAGTCGGAGAAAATATGCATGACACGATGCAACTACCAATCACGCCGTCTCTTCGAAGGGGTTGGCAGAAATAATGGACAGCCACACTGTTTTCTTTCCTGACATACTTCTCGCGCTTCCTCAACCTTCACGTACCGTGTCGTGCACCCATTTCGTATTCTCGGACTCTTCATGTGGTCGGAAGACTTTTATAATATAACAATTTATTAACTTTCGAATGAAGCACTTAATATGTGGTGTGACATTATTGAATAAAATAATTATACACTTTTAGTATTTGTATCTAAACCACTTTATTTGGTAACACCACCCGGATTCGCTAGAGTGCTCGTGCATACTTTCTCCTACTCCTCTTTCTCCTATCCATTTTATAATTCTTTCTTCATATTTTGTTCTCTGATTTTATGTTGAGTTTACTCTCTCACCCTTATAAAGCTCCGGTGGGAGCGAAACCGATTGGTGATATCAAATAAAGTGGTTTAGATACAAATACTAAAAGTGAATCATTATTTTATTTAATAATTTATTATATTTTAAATTGTCGCTGAGGTAGTGAAAGAAGTATGTTAGGAAAAAAAGTGTGACAGCCCATTTTCTCTACCCTACGGGGAGACGGCGTGATGGTTAGTTAGTGTTACAAATTAAATAATTATTACAATAAACTATAGATAGGGTGCTATTATGCTACATTTATGGGAAAGTTTTTTTTAAAGACCAGTGATATAGAGGCTCTAAGCGAACGTTTACTTAAGAATTATTACTTTAGCGGATAAGAATAAGAACAAATAATGGAAACGGAAACTTAACAGAATTTTTACATAAAATTTATCATCACCCCTAGAAATTCAAAAGTGTACATAATCGTGAAATATTATTTTTAAACAAGGAATTTTTAAAATTAAAACAAAACCAGGTGGCAGGAAGTTTCAAATGGTTCCAGAGGCTGCGGTAACTAGCACGAAACCATATTTTCGCTTTGAGGTTTTTGATCTTTTTTCGAGTTACGATGGACTTGTATCAAAAAAGAGTTATGAATGTTGATGAAGTTTTAATTATCATTTCGGCCGCGAGAGGAGCAGGTGAGCTGCGGTTGACACAGGGTGAATAAAAAAGTAATAACTATTATTCGCTTTCCGATAACATTTTGCACATATACACATGTCAAAATATTTTTCCAGTATGCTAAATGAATGGTAACTTTGGCAAAAAACAAATAATTTAACTATTTTTATGACAACAACAAACCATCAGAATCGTTGGCAGAGATAATGAATTTGCTTAGGTAGTTAAAGAGTTAATATGAAATTTTCATTAATATTAATTATTTAAGTGTATTTATCGTGTATTTAGGTAGTATGTTTACAAGGATTGGGGCAAGCAACAAAGTGAATGGTGCACTTAAAGTTGTCATCGCAAACAAAAACCTATCCAAAAAAGATAGAATGGCAGTGCACAAGGGTGTTCTTCTACCGACCCTTATCTATGGAAGCGAAGCAATGAACTGGCAAAAGAAGGATGAAAGTAGAATAAATGAAGTATAAATGAGATCTCTTAGACGAATGTGTGGATACTCTGTGTATGATAGAGTGTCGAATGAAAATATAAGAAGTGAATGCGGTGCGAATGATGATATTATGAACAAAATATGGTTTGGACATATGGAAAGAGTGAATGAAGAAAGAATGGTAAAAAAATTATATGTTAACGATGTAAATGGAATCAGAAATAGAGAAAGACCGAGAAAAACGTGCACGATCAAATAAATCAAATATTGAATGTCGGCCATGTGAGGAGTCAGAGAAATCGACGCGCGTGCACGATGTATGAATGTTGAGGAAGTGAGAGAAATATGTCAGGAAAGAAAAGTGTGGCAGTCCATTCTTTCTGCCTACCCCTTCGGGGAGATGGCGTGATGGTTAGTTTTTTTAAATTAATTAATAGGGAGTTTTTAATCATTGTTCAAGAAATAATATAATAAATAATTATATTGGTGATTATACGAGGCATATCTAGAAAGTAAGTGTCCTGAAGCTCTCACGACCGTATATAAAATACTAATCCAAGTTGTAAATAAAAAAAAAAAAAGTTACTTCCTTATCATATCATAAAACAAAGATAAAAAGTTTACCAACAATATTAAATATTGATTTTTTGATAAAGTAACAATAAAGTAAAAAAGTATTATATAAAAATATTTTCTTCTATATTCACCTTCACTTGTTTCACAAACGTAAATATAACAACCTTTATTTGAGCTCGAAATTAAAACTAATCCAAGAATTTGATGCCGGTAAGTTTCGCGAAGAGTTGTGCTACATTTTTAACGTGTGAAACAGGCCCATATAACTATTTTTTCAAGCCAGAAAAGGTTAATTTATTGTTTTTATGTGTATGCACTTATGCACAATTACAGTTTACTTATTAAACTTGTATAATTTTTTCATGCATCAATCGATTAATTGTTTTTATTACTTTTCTGTTTATATGGTAACAAAACTTGGTTAAAAAACCAAAGCATAATCTGGACCTGGATACATGAAAAACTGCATAATTGGAAAACTTGGTTAATTGACCATCGTAGGCTTGTTCCCTCGAAATGCCAATTATCCAGGTTCTACTGTATTCTCAGGAAGGGAGAAAAGATGAACAAGTGACTGGATGTCATCATTACTTGACAACTCACAATTACAAACAGATCATTCGTACTAAACCAAAAAGAGGAAAAATAAAAAGAAGAATTGTTTCTTTTATGTTTTTAATTGAAATTTCTCGGTTTCATTTGAAATAATGAAAACAAAAAAATAATGAAAACACTAAATACATAACAATATAGAAATTTTAAATATTTTTTTTTTGTTTTCATTGTATCTCTTATGCTTTTTAATATAAAATCCAAAAGTGATGGAAATTTTCGAAAGGCAAAAATATATTGTTTCGTACTAAGGGTCCAAGGCATAAACCAGATTCAGCGAAGTAAAAAAAAAGTTATTTTAGGAGACAGTTTTACAGAAAAGGAGTAAAAAACTGGTCCTTTGATCTGGTCTCCATAAATTCTTTTTGCTTCTCAAAGATATCAAAGTTCGTCTGGAACTTTGGAATTAATAAAAGTCTGAATGAGAAAAAAGTTTATGCACTTTGTTGCCTCTTAGTCAGCGTCTTGTTATCTGCGTGAGAAATAAGACAAGAGATTATATTTCTGGGAAGTTGGGGTAACTTTTATTTTACATCTTTTAATACAAGTTTTTAATCGCTTACCAAATTTATTTTTTATCATTATATCTCAGTATCATATCGGATTAGTATTCATTATATTATATTATACAGGCCATAACAGTATTTTTAAAACGGATTGTTCGTGGTGTTAGACACACTATAATTTAATTAATTCAATTATTGGTTCTTTGCTAAATAAAATCAGTGCTTTCCGTTTGTATAAGAGTATTGAAAGATATTTTGAAATTTTATATTTTACTGTAGGAAATACTAAAAGAATTGAATGAATCATGTAAAAAAATTGGCCTAAACATGAATCTCACTAAAACCAAGTTGATGACATCACAACCAGTACAAATCGAACTGGATAGTGCCAACATCAAGGCTGCTAGTGAATATATTTATTTGGGATACAAAATATAGCTGGGGCGAGACATTCAGACAGCACACCTAAATAAAATAGTCGGATGAAGCTGGGAAGCGTTCAAAATCTAGGGCACATTTTAAAGAATCCGAAAATATTTGTCGTCTTAAAAATAAAAATATTTCAACGCCTGTGTTCTGTCAGTGTTCATTTATGGTTTTGAGGTAGTCACAATGTCAGAAAAAAGTGCCAACAAACTGAGAGTCACACAGATAGAATTGGAGAGAGCCATTTTGGGTATCAGCTAGCGGGATACAGTCAGAAATGTGGACATACAAGTAAGGACAAAGGTCTCCGTAATACGAGAGGAGGCCTACATCCAGGGAATGGATGGCCACAACAGGGTGAGGTAAAAGATTGAGACTGCAAGAAGAAATCTGCAAGGCATTGTCAGATGGAGGAAGACAACGCAAAAAGCACTAAAATGCAGTCCGCGCTTTGCCGTTCTCGAGTACCAGCACCGCAGTCACCTTGTTCAATTTACATCTTGGTCACACAAAATATAGCTGGAGCGAATTAACCAGACAGAAGACTTGGTCCAATGCCATATCTCAATAAAGGCCTTATGCTTACTTACTTACTTACTTAGACAGCCGTTGTCGTCCACTGCTGGACATAGGCCTCCCCCATACTTCTCCACGTATCCCTGTCTTGTGCTTTTTGCATCCAATGGCCAACAATTCTTCTAATGTCATCAGACCATCGTGTGGGGGGTCTCCCTTTGTTTCTTTTGTCTTCGGGGGTCTCCATTCTACCACCCTTTTGGTCCAGCTATCGTCTACCAATCTGGCAACATGTCTCGCAAATGACCATTTAAGCTTCGTCACTCTTGCGACGACATCTGTTACTCCTGACCTTCTACGTATTTCAGTATTTTTTATCCGGTCTGAGAGTCTTGTGTTACACGGACTCTTTATGGTCGACTTGGTGAGGGTTAGCGTTTCTGCTCCATATGTCAGTACTGGAAGTAGGCATTGATCATTCATTTTGCGTTTCAGACACTGGGGAATATGGTATAATTCCATATGGTCTTCTTGAGACAGCCTGATACCGCCGAAGCTTTGTCTAATAAATAAAAATGGAATCGATTATAACAACCAATCACATTATTTATACAAGTCAGCCAGGTGGCTCGTGCTATAGACAAGGGTCATATAGCGTAGCTGTATTATTAAATCCTCCATAAATTATTCAACATCGCTCACGAAACTTCAATATCCCTAAATTATGTTCAGTCCAAATAAGCTGACAGCGAATTTGGCGCGCTGAATGACCTTTCCCGCCATCGACAACTCGAGTGTTGCCAGTAGCGAAATAAATCCTTGGGGTAGGTGTCTACCCACCAGCGGCGAACCGTAAAAACGCAAAGCTCAGATTAAATACATAAAAAATAGATTGATCTCCAAGCGGGGATCGGGAATATTTTCCCAAAAGTACAAGTCGTTACATTGAATATTTACACAAAGGCAATTAAATAAAAATGTTTTTGATTACATTCTATATTTAAAAATCTAAAATCCACATTATGGAAAAGCATGCGTACGACCAATAATATGTTCTATGATATGGAGTCCTCATGAGGCGAGATATTCTGTAATGCTGGAGAGGGTTCAGAATTTTTTTTTGAGATATCTCTGTATGAGGGAGTATGGTAGTTATCCGTGGCTTTATCCCACGGCATTTCTTTTGGGAATGCTCGCAACCAATTCTTTACAGCTTCGAAGTGATGGGCATCTCATTACCCATTTCTTAAAATTAATCAGGGGATATTTCGAGAATTCGGCCGTACCTGAGGGTGTTGGTCTTTTTGTACCTGATAGCTCCGACAGTGATAGCACAGATTGTTTTACCTACCGGCCACCAGAACCAATCTGCCTCTGGTGACACCTGTGGGAAGAGCAATTAATCTTCTGAACGCGGACTCTTCGGAAATCGACGGCGACGTCTTTCAAATTAGTGAAGGTACGTTCAGGGGACAAGAAAAGAATTTTTTTAATACATAATTTCTTTAATATTATAATTTTAGTGTGCTTCCACTTGTGTTTATCGTCGACCGGTTTCAGCAACTTGCTGCAGTCTTATGTTCAAGGATGATGGCAGCAAGAAACCGGTCGACGACAAACACAAGTGGAAGCACACTAAATATATAATAATAAAGAAATTTTGTAACATTTTTTTTTGTTTTCATTACTTAAAATGAACTCTTACCAAGAAATTTCAATTAAAAATATTTAAAGTTTCTTGTACAATGATGTAAAACTCAATATTAAATATTTAATACAGATATGCACGTCTATTTTCTAGAAGTTTTATTAAAATGTATGGGAATGACATGTTTCGATTTTTAATGCATTTTCAAATGATAATGATATCAAGATATCAATATAAACATTTGATCATGCCTTAAAATGGCAAAATAAGTAATTCCCATAAATTATAATAAAACATCTAGAAAACAGATGTTTTCATTCGTATTAAATACAATTTATACAAATAATTATCTTGTTCTACCCCTGGTAAATATGACGGTAGGTACTCATCCAAGTATTTTCCTTCGTCTCGCAGCTTTCCAAATGAACTCGAGATTAACTTTATTAGTATCGAGATCACGTAGCAAGTATAACAATGATACCGAATATAAGATGAGTACATTGTTATATACACCAGTTTCTTTTATATTTCTTTTTTTTATATCGCAATTAAAATATTTTTTAATATCCATTATTTATTTATTTTTTATTGCATTTATTTATTTATTTTAAACATATCTAAAGCATTGCAGAATTTTTTTCCAATACACTAAAGATACAAGTTAGAAATACACAATAATAAGTCATATAATACATAATAGATTAATAAAAAGAGCGAGAAACATAAGATGCATGTTTGGATTTTGTTACCGAATGTGACGTATATAAGCCAATAAATCGATTAAAGAATTCATCCTCTCTTGGTCCAGCTTTTGTTCCAACCTTTATGTTGAAAGGTTGTAACCATATCCTTAACAAACCACTGTCGATAATTATCAATTGTTCACTACTCACGGGTGTCTTTCCGGAGCTCTGGAAGATTTCCAAAATCTCTTCGGTGTTTAAGAAGGGTACCAGATCGTGTGTTGAGAATAGACCAGTGGCGATCTTATCTCCCCCCCCCCCTTTTTTTAAGGTACATAGAAGTTCCCGCCACATACCCGAGGCTGTTATAGGGCGCAGCGGTGCCCTTTTATCAGCCTCGCTCGTACACTCCCTGGGCCTGTTCCCGGTCCACCCGGGACTTACATTTAAATACGACAACAACAAGGAGGTGCCAGACCACATTTAATCTACCCCATCTTACTTCTATGCTCCGCTGTATTTTATTGAATAAATAAACATAATACTCGTATATAATACATGAACATTTTAGGAACATTATATTATTATTATTATTATTATTATATTTTTTTTTTATGTACACAACAGGTCGTTTGGACCCAATTACTGTATACAATATTTTGTAGCTATTATATTGATTCTCGTGACATGTGATAGGTAGCCAATCTATCGCCATTTTATTGTCACGTGAATTCTACACCAGAATAAGATATAAATATATAAAAGATAAAAAGAATGATACACCACAGGAATATACAGCGGGAAGAACAGGAGAGGCAGAGGAGACAAATGCGGGATAGGACCCCGCTAAGGTATTTGAGGCAGTAATCCATAATTTTATTAATCTTCAAATTCATAATAAATGAACAACATGGATTTAGATCAGGCCGCTCGACATTCACATATTAAATGGTATTCACAAACTTTGTCACCAAGGCTCTCGATAAAGGTGCACAGGTAGACTGTTCATAAAGTGATTTTTCGAAGGCATTTGATAAGGTGGACCACCAACTGTTAATTCTAAAACTTCAGAGAATGGGCTTTAGCAATCTTTTGCTGAAGCTCTTCTCTAGTTATTTGTCTTCTCGAGTGTAGTACGTATCTTATGGACTGTATCAGTCATCAGCATTCCACACTTCATCTGGAGTACCACAGGGTTCCATTTTAGGGCCGCTTCTTTTCACAATCTTCATCAATGATATATCAAATATAATTGAGTCTTCAAAATTTCCTTATTTGCTTGACTGAATGATTTAAAAAATTTCAGTGGAATTCAATCTCTTTCAGACTGCTTGAATCTCCAGCGAGCGCTAACAAAGCATCATGCAATAGAGTAAACATAATAAATTGTTCTTCAGCATCTCTAAGTGTGATCTATCATGTTTAATGACATTAAAATGATAATAAAAACTTGTTAAAGAAAGTGAATAAATAAAATATTTTATTAACTGTATAAATAAAAAACTCTGTTATAAATATCACAATTGATAAAATTTTGTCGTGACATCTGTTTCGCTAACCGATGTAAGCATCGTCAGGTCTCACAATCAACTGTCAAATCAACATTTGATATTTATAACAAAGATTTTTCTTAAGAAGAAAGATGCTTGGTTGAATATGTTGTCGATAAATAAGAATGACAGAGTTAAGTATGAAAGAGCAAAAGATTTGTATAAGGTATGCAAGAAGAGAGTGAAGTCGGTAGTGAAAGCGCGGAAAGAAAAGCTGAAGGAGGAAGAAGGGCTCAAAATGACAAACAACTTCCAAGCAAATTTAAAAATGTTTTGGAAAGAAGTTAAAAAAAGCCCGAAATCCTCCTGATAGTGGATGTGTGAAAGCAATTTTAGACAACGAGGGAAGAATGTTAACGGAGAGTAAGATCATACAAGAAAGATGGATGGAATATTTTAAGGAGATGTATGGTGGTGATACAAGCGTGATCGAAAGTATAACAGCTAGTGCGTGTGCGGGACCTATGAATGATAATATTGAAAAAAATAAGTACGAATGAGATGAAAAGATCCGTGAGTGCAATGAAAAGTGGAAAAGCTGTTGGGTTTGATTGTATTGCCATAGACTTTATTAAAAGCGGTGGCGAAGTGGTTTCTACATGGTTATGTAAGTTATTTAACCAGTGCTTGGAGGAGGGATATACGCCGCTAGACTGGAGGAGAGCAGTAATTATGCCCCTGTACAAAGGAAAAGGATCGCGTATGGAATGTGGAAACCACAGAGCTATTAGTCTTTTGAGTGTCGTTGGTAAAGTCTATGGCAGAATTTTAATAGAAAGAGTAAGAAAATTGACGAGTGACAAAGTTTGGGATGTGCAAGGTGCCTTTATGAATGGCAGAGGATGTATGGATCAAATTTTTGGACTTCGTACATTGACAGAGAAGTTTCTGGCCAAAAATCGCAAACTTTTCTGTGCATTTGTCGACTTACAAAAAGCATATGATTACGTTAATAGAGAAAAGTTGTGGAAAATATTGTCTGAATATGGAATAAGTACAAAACTGATCACGGCCATTAAGTCGCTATACACGGAAAGCACTGCTAGTGTCAGAGTAAATGGAGATCTTACAGCCTGGTTTGATATCAATAAAGGTGTCAAACAAGGTTGCGTAATGTCCCCGTGGTTATTTAATCTGTATATGGACAATTGTATGAGAGAGCTGAAAGGGTTGGATGTAGGTGCCAAAATGAGCGGAGTGTCAGTAAGCTGTCTCTTGTATGCGGATGACGCTGTCCTACTTGCTGACAACGAGCATGAACTACAAGTCCTGGTGAATTGTATGTATGAGGTATGCATGCGAAATGATCTGATGATGAATGTTAATAAGTCAAGGTAATGATTTTTGAAAAGGAAGAAACCACGACAGTCTGCAACATTAGCGTGAATGGTGAAAACTTGGAGCAAGTAGTTGAGTTTGTGTATTTAGGTAGTATGTTTACAAGAGATGGGAGAGTGGAGAGGGATATTGAAAGAAGGGTTGGGGCAGGCAACAAAGTGAATGGTGCACTTAAAGTTGTCATCGCAAACAAAAACCTATCCAAAAAAGCTAGAATGGCAGTGCACAATGGTGTTCTTCTACCGACCCTTATGTATGGAAGCGAAGCATGGAACTGGCAAAGGAAGGATGAAAGTAGAATAAATGCAGTAGAAATGAGATCTCTTAGACGAATGTGTGGATATTCTGTGTATGATAGAGTGTCGAATGAAAATATAAGAAGTGAATGCGGTGCGAATGATGGTGTCATGAACAAAATAATGAAAGGATCATTAAGATGGTTTGGACATATGGAAAGAATGAATGAAGAAAGAATGGTAAAAAAATTATATGTTAATGATGTAAATGGAACCAGAAATAGAGGAAGACCGAGGAAAACGTGGCACGATCAAATAAATCAAATATTGAATGTCGGCCATGTGAGGAGTCAGAGAAATCGACGCGCGTGCATGACACGATGTATGAATGTTGAGGAAGCGAGAGAAATATGTCAGGAAAGAAAGGTGTGGCAGTCCATTCTTTCTGCCTACCCCTTCGGGGAGACGGCGTGATGGTTAGTTAGTTAGTTAGTTATTTTTCTTAAGTAGTCCATTGTTTTGGCCGAAACAATATGATACCTTTACATTTTAAACTGTTAATTAAATAACTTTGTTTTTTGTATCACAATTGTATTTTATTTTGGGCAACAGCTGTTTCGTCAACCTATGTTGACATCATCAGGTGTTACAATAATATATCAAATGTTAAATTTTCGTGATTTTTCGAATCTTTATGTGTATTGGTTCCTATGTCAATTTGAGTAATTTCTTTGATGTAATTTTGTAGTTCTTGTTGGAGTTGAGTTAGGTACGTAAATATTTTATTTTTTGATACAGAGCCCGTTGAGATCAGGACAACCTTGAAAAGCTCATCATCTTGGGCAAAGTGGAGAGAAGGCGACCACAAGGATGACCGCTGGTCTGATCAAATCAGCGATCTGACTGGTCTCATTAGCTGCAGCATGGAGACTCACGGGTGACAGGAGCGCATGGCGTGCCATGGTCAATGGTTTACAGGATGGACACGACCCTCGATCATGAGGAATACCTCCAGTAAGTAAATCATCTGTGTTCTGTTTTTACATCACGTTCGGAATACCCTGTGTATATAATATACCTGAAAGTATGTTAGCTCAAGAATATACGCTAGTTAGGTAAACACGCGCGCTAGCAGGTATGCGATATATTTTTATTAAGTGTTATATACTGTTATGAGATCCTTGCTTCCAAAGAATTATCACAGAAGTACAAAAGATACCATAACCTTTAGCTTTTATCAGATGAAATAGAAATCCAGCCATAATCGCAAAGAATGCCTACACCTCCGGGTAAAGAAAGATATCTCATTTTTTGCAATTCAAGAGTTATTGAATTATAGAACGTCCGAGTGGTGGTCTAGGGCAGTAGTCCACAAATTCACGAATCAAGAGGCAAATATCAACATTTATATTGATTTCGATTTCTTTTGGGAGCAAAATTTGTTTCTTCTTCTTATTACTGTTGAAATTTATAACACTGTTATAATATAACATTAAAAAACTTAATTATAACACCTGATGATGCCAGCATAGGTTGGCAAAACAGCTGTTGCGACACTCTCAGTGAATAAAATTAAATTGTAATATTAAAACAGTGTTATGAATTTCAACAGTAATAATGTTGAATTAACATGGGGTTTCGGCCAAAACAATGGACAATTTTCTTCTTGTTCTTTCGGTGCCGTGTCAAGTCCCCCCAACGTTGGGGTTCACTGCAGCGAAGGCATCTCTGTCTTGCGCTACTTGGAACAGGTTCTGAACTCTTGCACAAAATTTCTGTCCACTCTTTTATGTTCCGCAGCCGGGATAACTACCTTATACTAATATTCCGACGTCCCTACATTTATCTTATTAATATCAGTTGAAGGAGGTGGTATTTTTCTCCCCCTTAGCACATGACCCAAATATGAGACCTTTCTAATTTTCACACTCGACAACAGCTCTCTATTGGCCCTGGCTTTCTGTAGTACGTCTGCATTACTGACCCTATCGGTCCACGGTATACGGAGCATTCTGCGGTATATACACATCTCGAACGCCTCCAACCGGTTCATTATATTCACTTTTTGGGTCCAGGTTTCGCAACCATACATATAAAATTTTTTATCCTTCTTTGTTGCAGTTTCAAGTTAAGATTATCGTAGCAAAGGAAGGTTCTCATTTTATTAAATGCAGCTCGTGCAACTTCAATTCTGCATTTTATTTCAATGTTCGGGTCAAACGCTTAAGTGGTAATGCTATCAAGGTATATATACCATATATAACATTTAATCATTGTTTGTCGGAGTTTCAAGTTAAGATTATCGTTGCATAGGAAGGTTCTCATTTTATTAAATGCAGCTCGTGCAACTTCAATTCTGCATTTTATTTCAATGTTCGCGTCAAACGCTTAAGTGGTAATGCTATCAAGGTATACATACCATATATAACATTTAATCATTGTTTGTCGGAGTTTCAAGTTAAGATTAACGTTGCAAAGGAAGGTTCTCATTTTATTAAATGCATCTTGTGCAACTTCAATTCTGCATTTCATTGCAAGCGTTTTAGTAATAATGATGCCAAGCTAATGCAATATTGATTCAAGTTTTTTTTAGAAAAATCAAATCAATACGAATGAAAACGAAAGTTTTATTTTAGTTCCTTGAAATTACATATAACGCCTTTCTAAGGCATGCTCCAATGGATGGAATTTTGCCTTTGTAAGGCAATATCAGATGCAACAAATTATTAAGTATTTGTTAACGATGTAAATGGAACTAGAAAAAGAGGAAAACTGAGGAAAACGTGGCACGAACTAATAAATCAAATATTTGTTTGTTGGCCGACTGAGGAGTCGGAGAAATGTATGTCCGTGCATGACACGATGTATGAATGTTGAGGAAGCGAGAGAAGTATGTCAGGAAAGACCGGTGTGACCGTCCATTATTTCTGACAATCTTTTCGGGGAGTGATGATTAGTTTAGATCAATTTCCAAATGGTATTAGAAAAAAAAGTTAAATCGGACATACCGCCCTTTACTCTCGACAAACAGAATGTTATATCATCAGGTACAGGATTAAGGCCGCCACGTAGGCGCCTATGATCCCTAGCCAGCAATAAATATGACACTAAAAGCAACCACCCAATAAAAGGCGATCAACCGTAACGCGGAAGCAATTTTGTCCTCTAGAAAGTGAACTTAACTTTACTGCGAGGTTGCGCGACGGTTTGTGTGATTTTTGTTTGTTCTAGATGTTTTTTTTTCTTATGTGGAAAAGTGAGTAGATACGTTGTTTTTCGCATCGCGATTATTTTCACGAATTGCTTTACGAAGTACCGCGCAAGTTAGAAGGATTCGTATGGATTAAAATTATTTTTGTGTACTCCGATCCATCATTATTAATTGGTGTTTTAAAACACTATTTCTCTCATATTAAGTTAAAATACGAACTGAAATAAACATCGAGAGAAGGTTTGGTACTGGTTTTGCTCCAGAGATACAGCAGCCATAAAAAACATATCTGGTTTAAGTTTGGCATATAGATAGGAGTGACATCTCCAGGCGGCTTCATACAATGCGCTAATGGCGGGGTAGCCTTTCACATTGTGTTAAAAATATGTTCTGCTTGATGCTTAATAAACATAAATCTTCAAAGATGGCGTTAGTATGTAGATTATATAGATTAATCTTATAGATTAACATATATAATCAAAATCTTCATAGATGGCGCATTGAAACCTACATGTGAATTCTGGTTTTGGACTTTAACATTTACGATATATTACTTTTCGATATATTACGATAGATTACTCGTATACCTACAACTTCCAAAAATTTGTCAGACATGGTCATAAAAAGGGTGGAATGGGGAATGTTGTAATTACATAAAATGTGCACTTAACCCAACCAATGACGGGTCATAAGTCCTGTAAACACCTTGATCAACCATATTCAGTTTCCAATTTGCATCTTCGTCTGTATTGAGATACAATTAAATAATTAAGCCAATTGGAATATAAACTGAATGCACAGAATTAGTCTTTGCAAGCAAGATGGATTGGTCGTGTGTTGCGACACGAATGTTTCCTGCATGATGTGTTGGAGGGAATGATCGAGGAATCGATTGGCAGAGGACGACCTTGCCAAGAGTACCTAGACCAGATTTGCCGAGATATGGGCTGCACCTCTTATGCGGAGTTGAAGAGAGTTGCCGAGGAACGAGCGGGGTGGAAGAGGAGATGCGTCGCCTTGCTGTAGACCAATTATTAGATTGAGACCGGAGAAGATATGTCTTAAGTACTGCAGAGCGCCCACAACCAACCAGTGACGGTGGAAGGAAGGATCATTGAAAGAGTTGATGCGTATATATATCTGGGACATATGGTCAAGCTTGGCTGAGACAATCAAGAAGCCGAAATTGAACGCAGGCAGGGTCTTGCATGAGCTGCTTTCATTAAACTATACTACATCCTTAAGTCCAAAAGATTCGCAAACCATCTGAAGAAAAATAAAGTTGACATGTGCATCTCCCAGTGCTGACATGCGAGCTGGATACAATTATGTTAACAAAAAGAGCAATACAGTGACCCAGTGACCCAGCGAGCAATAGAGAGGAGGATATTAAACATCAGTCTGTGAGACAGGAAGCGAAATGAATGGATCAGAAAAGGACCAAAGTTGCGGACGTAGCATGCAAAATAGCCTCGTTGAAGTGGAATTGGGCCGGCCATATACTGAGGAAAACCCTGTACCCTATACCCTGGAGTGGCGACGAAATCCTGGCAGACCACACACCAGATGGTCTGATGACATCAAGAGAGTGGCAGGAGGTCAATGGCATAGAGCGGCGAGAGATTTGTGGAAGTCGGGAAGGGAGGCCTTTGTTCAGCACTGGACGACTAAAGGCTGATGATAATAAAATATATTTTTCTTCTTCTTCTTCGTTTTTTTGTACCTTTGGGTTTTTTTGTAGTCAGGCTGGCCTTTCTTAGAAAGTTGACTCCCAGTCATCCCTCCATCTCTTTGGCGGTCTTCCGGAGGAGAGTATCCAACAGGATTTTTTTTTTTTTTTTAAAGATTTAAGATTAAAATACCAAGGATTTTAATCAATGATATTAGAATTTATTATTACAATCTTCAATTTGAGCAGAAAATAGCTCATTATTATGAAGAAGGAATCTGGTCGTGTCCAGGCTTGAACCCATGTCCCCTGGATCAGGAGCCAATCGTTCTATCCCCTAGACCACCACCGGGTTTGATGTGATGTGCCATTTGATGTGCCACAACGTGTGGGATTTTGGAGGGATCCATCATCTGCACGTGCGCGTCCCAGTATATTTTGCGTTGTCTGCCCCATCATACCGTATCTTCCACCTTGCAGATCTCGCGGATAGCCGTGTTTCTCACCCTTTCTCGAAGACTCTTTCCCGCTATTGTCATCGGCGTCCGCATCTCTGCCACCCTCACTTTAACTTTCGTTCTTGTGGTATGTGGTTCTCCACTCTAGTCTCAATGCTATATGTTAGTATAGGTCTGATGATGTGTGTATTATATATGTTTTTAATTTTTACTTGAACAATGATGTAAAGCTAAATATAATTGATAAAATGATAAATAATTATTCATATTTGTGAAATGTATACTTATATCTGTATACGATACTATTTGTAATATAAATATTTGTAATTATTCTGGTCAATTCTTTGGCGTATAAGATAGGAGTGATACTCCAGGCGACTTCTAAAACAGTGCGCTAGGAGGCGGTAGCCTCTTCGCATTGTGTTAATAAAGTAGTTTGCTAAATGCTAAACAATCATTCTCCATAGATGGCGTTAGTGGGTGGATTGTATAGATTAATCTTAAAAATTGATAAGTACAATCAAATCTACATAGATGGCTAACTGGAACTGACACGTGAAGATAGGTATAGATTTGGAGTATATATACAACTTCCAAAAAATGTATCATGCATGATCATAATAACAAATGGTGGAATGGGGAATGTTGTAATTACATAAAGCGTGCGCTTAACCCAACCAATGACAGGTCATAAGTCCTGTAAACACCTTGATCATCCATATTCAGTTTCCGGTTTGCGCCTTCGTCTCTATTGAGATACAATTAAAAATTTGAAATAATTATTCAACTAAGGCATTAACACTGTGGAATTCCAAAGTAATATAAACATTAAAAATACGACATATTTCGGAGGATACCTCCATCTTCAGACCTGATGATGGAGGTGTCCTCCGAAACATGTCGTGATTTTAAATATTTTTTTTATAAATAGTGGATTAAACAAAATTATTTTCCATTTCCTAAGTATAAATAATTATTACTCATGAAAACATCTCTTTTCTAGAAGTTATTATTGGAATGACATATTTTGCCTTGTTAAGACATCATTAAATGCCCTGGTATAATGATAATGCCTTAGTAAGGCGAAACATATCATTTACATGAGTTTTATTTTATTGTTCAAATAAACAATAAATATTTAAACTTGCTTTTTGGCTGTTCCAATACAAATTTAAATGAATATTATATGCATTTTCAATGTTCCATCTGTTAAAAAATGTTTTATAAATTAAATTCACTAGTTCCAACCCATGAAATATTCACGGAAGGAAATCGTAATCACTAAAAAGTTTAAACTTTTAATGTAAATCTTTTTTTTTCGCACACGTTAAAAATTTCACAGTAAAAAATAAAATATTTTCCTCCTTTTGTTTCCTACAGTACTTTCATACACCAATAATCAGGATAAAATTCAAATTCCAGAACGTTTTCGGGTATGCGCATCGAGTGCATTTTGAAATTACTTTCGGAGAGAATCGAACTCCTCTTTCGCCCTCTTGTATTTAAAATATTATCGTTCTATTTCTTGATAACATATTTTTTGTTTATTTATATTATGATTAAAATAACTGAATATAGTTTCTGAATAAATAAAATTATTCTTTGTATTACAACACTTTATATTTTCACTGAACTCAGACATGTTTCGGTTACAAGTAACCTTTACCAATGTATACAATTTAAATAATAATAAAAAAAACAGAGCGGTCACTTATATACTAAATGGAGATCGAGTTATGTATAAAAGTGGAAGGGGTATAATTAGGAATGAGGAGAGGAGAGATTTAACGGAAACATATCGAGTGGAAGGGCTATAATTAGGATTGAGGAGAGGGGAGATGTAACGGGAATATATCGAGGATGGGAATTGAATTAAAATTTTATTATTTTATTTTTTATATACTTTGTATACAATTTGCAATATGACAACGAATATATTTTACTCTTGTCAACTGCTTTCAGTATTAACCTAACCTTATTCTAGTCCCTTTGCCACGTATGATGTTTGGTTATATAATAAATTAACCTCTTCCTATATTTATTCAAAGTTCTGAAGATATATTGTCCTGGAGGCATTCTAGCGGAGAACTCAAAGGCCGCAGGGGCGCTGGGTGGGTGGCAAAGTGAACTCAGCTGAAATACATAAAGCATTCGTATCGTGAGCATAAATTGCATTTATATTTTGAATCAGTCGTGCTGAACTTCCGTTGAGTTTTTGCCACTGTGCTGCCCATTGGGAATGGACACAAATTGAATTAGAGTAATCCGATTGAGTTAACACTAGTTGGACGGTAGCGGTCTTTTAGACGCCAGGAGTTTTGTCCGTTATTTTTCTTATATTGCGGAACAGAATAAAATGCATTTACATTTGAAATTTGAAGCCATTTTCCAATTCACCATTTATTTTACAAACATACGACCCCCAAAGAGATGGAAAGATTGTTAGCACTCCACTTCTCAAGATTAACTTGACACAGGGAATAAGATATTTAAAGCTCTTACCCAAGCTAAAGAAAAAGAAGAAACAAAAATAATTTAATTTTCATGTAATCCATAGCTTAATTATATTTGAAGTTTGATTGATTTGATCGTGTCACACATTCCTCGGTCTTCCTATATTTCTTGCTTCGTTAACGTTGTTTACGTATACTTTCTTTCAAATACTTTCTTCATTCATTTTTTTTGTGTCAAACTAACTAACTAATTTCCCATGACGCCCTTTTCTGAAGGGGTAGGCAGTGAGGACGGACCGCCATACTGCTTTGTTTGTAGACATACCTCTCTAGATTCCTCTACATTCATACATCTTAACATGCACGCTCGTGTGATTTTTCCGTCTTCAAATGTCACCTTTTAGTACTCGTATTTAATTGATTTGGTCATGCTATATTTTCTTTGGTCTTCCACGACTTTTCCTTCCACTCACACAGCTTAATATACAACATTTAAACCATTCTTCTCTCGTCCATTCGTTTCTAATGTACAAACCATCATTAGAACCTTTATTAATTTTACTTATGATGCAATCATCCGTCTTACATAATTGCAATGTACGAGGTCTGTTCAAAAAGTATCGCGAATTTTGAATTTCCGCTGGCTACGTATATTTGATTTTTGATTTTTTTGTAGCGTTATGTTGGTACTCATGTCCCTTACTTATGCTGACAAGGTCGGCCATTTTGAATGTTTAGATAATTTTTGACAGCTGTTTTGCTTAGATGTGTTTTGGCTCGTCTTCGATTTTTGCCTATTCCAAAAAATGGATCAAAGAATCTGTATCAAATTTTGTGTGAAAAACAAAATAAAGTGCGCGGACGCATTTCGAATGTTGACTGTGGCATATGGTGAAGCTACCTTGGACCAAAGCAACGTTTATCGGTGGTACAAAATGTTCTCAGAGGGCCGAGAAGATATGAACGACGAAGAGCGTGCCGGACGCCCGAGCACGTCAACAACAGACGAAAACATTGATAAAGTGAAGAAAATAGTATTAGCCAATCGTCGAATCACCGTTAGAGAAGTTGCTGAGGACCTAAACATATCGATTGGCTCGTGCCATTCGATTTTAACCAATGATTTGGGCATGAGTCGGGTCGCCGCGAAATTCGTGCCAAAATTGCTCAATTTCGACCAAAAACAGCATCGCGTTAACATTGCTCAGGAGATGTTGGACTCGGTCCGTGACGACCCAAATGTGCTCCAGAGGGTCATAACTGGTGACGAATCATGGGTTTATGGTTATGACGTGGAAACCAAAGCTCAATCATCCCAATGGAAGCTGCCGCATGAGCCAAGACCAAAAAAAGCGCGCCAAGTTCGGTCGAACGTGAAGGTTTTGCTCACAGTTTTCTTCGATTGCAGGGGCGTGGTGCATCATGAGTTCTTGCCACAGGGTAGTACGGTCAATAAGGAATATTTCCTGCAAGTTATGCGCAATTTGCGCGAAGCAATCCGCCAGAAACGCCCGGATTTGTGGAAGAACAAAAACTGGCTTTTGCACCATGATAACGCCCCTGCTCACACATCGTTGCTTGTGCGCGAATATTTGGCCAAAAACAACACAGTAATGGTGCCGCAGCCACCGTATTCCCCAGACCTGGCCCCCTGTGACTTTTTCCTGTTTCCAAAACTGAAGAGGCCCATGAAAGGACGACGCTACGCCACGATTGAGGAGATAAAGACGGCATCGAAGGAGGAGCTGAACAAGATCACAAAAAATGATTTTTTTAAGTGCTTCGAGGATTGGAAAAAACGTTGGCATAAATGTATTATATCCGAGGGGAATTACTTTGAAGGGGACAAAATAGATATTCATGAATAAATAAATACTTTTTGAAAAAATATAAAATTCGCGATACTTTTTGAACAGACCTCGTATTGATGGTTGAGTTATTATTTTTATAAAACTCCATT
Organism: Lepidostoma basale; assembly: GCA_022606425.2. Taxonomy (NCBI): domain Eukaryota; kingdom Metazoa; phylum Arthropoda; class Insecta; order Trichoptera; family Lepidostomatidae; genus Lepidostoma; species Lepidostoma basale. The sequence goes on from JAHDVF020000237.1 coordinate 129,422, forward strand.
ATTACTTTATAATAGTAAACACGATTGTTTTATGATTTTACTTGCCTTCGTAAGGCGAAACAAATTTGTAATAAATATTTATTTAATTTATTATTTATTATTTATGTTAAACCATTAAACAACCGTGATTACAATTATAAATTAATTATTAATATAAATGAACCCCTTTTATATTCGCTATCACTTTGTGTTGTAGATTCACATATGAATAGTTATTTGGTAACATTGTATTACCACAACACTTTTTTGCACTTTTTACAAACATGTTTCGGGACACAAACTTCCCTTCTTCAGTGTATGAATTCATTTAAAATTCATACACTGAAGAAGGGAAGTTTGTGTCCAGAAACATCAATGAACCCGTCTGTCTTTTAGTTAATTCATTTGGTCTAAGGCATTTGATAATGCCTTAGAAGGGCGAAACATGTCATTCCATCTAAAATATAATGAAACTCCTAGAAAACAGACCTTTTTATTAATATTGATTATTTAATATTGAGTTTTACTAAATTGTTCAAGAAACGATAAATAATCTGCCTTACATTTATTCCTTATTTCGTCATTCGGTACTCATCACATCATATATTGTATGTCCAAGTCATCTTAATGGCCTTTTCACTAATTTTTTCATAACATTTTTATTTTGCACTGAATTCACTTTTTATATTAATTTACTTTTGACACTCTATCATACATAGATTTACCAAGCATTCTTCTTAGAGATAGATAACATTATAACCATGAAAATCTACACAACGATTATTTATATAATACTTTACAACAAGCGCCACCTATAAATTCTATTGTTTAAGCTTTCGTATGAAGCACTTAATTTGTGGTGTGACATTATTAAATAAAATAAAAATACACTTTTAGTAATTTGTATTAACACCGCTTTATTTGTTGACACCAAACGGTTTCGCTCCCGCCGAAGCTTCGTCAGGGTGAGAGAGTAAACTAAAAATAAAATCAGAGAACAACCTTTGAAGAAATAATTAAAAAAATGGAGTGGAGAAAGAGTGGGGGTAGGAGAAGGTGGGCGCAAGGACGAATAGACTGTTAAGATGATGAGTCATGCTCATTAGGGAAAAATTATGGAGAATTTCTAATTCAAATTTTAGTGGCGGGCAGGGGAGTTCAATTCAATTTCTAAAGAGTATTTTTATTTTATTTTCTATTGTTTAACATTTTCACTTAGTGACCATAATTTTGAAATACTCAACAGTTAGACAACATAATTAATTAAAATATGAATCTGTAATCCATTACAATGTGTGTATTAAACTAATTAAGCTTTCTGTGGTTTAACGCCGTCTTTCGACCGCAAACGATCAGAATTAGTTCGATTTCCCATACTCTGGTGTTAAATCTCCGGTAGGATAGCGGCCATTCAGTGGCCGGGTGAAAGGGTTAACTGCCGCACTGGCCAATTAATGCCGGGCACACTGAAGGGGTTAAGTACGAATCACGCGATTTAGGGGCGATCTTTGTCAAATTAGAAAATAAATTAGATTTAGTCGTGATATGTATTGATGAGTGTAGCACACAAACTTTTTGTTGGTAATGAAAGAGTTTACGCGTATTTATTCGTCTTCAAACTAACTAACTGACCAATACGCCGTTTCCCCGGAGGGGTGGGCAGAGATGATGGGTCGCCACATTGTTCTGTCCTGACATAACTCTCGCGCCTCTTCTACATTCACACATCGTGACATACACTATATGTTCCTACTTCGATAATTGACGATAATCGACTGACTGCGAAACATAAAAGAGTGGACAGGAATGACAAGAGTTCAGAACCTGTTCCAAGTGGCGCAGGACAGAGATGCCTTTGCTGCAAACGCTTGGTCGCTAACGTTGAGGAGACTTGACACGGCACCGAAAGAAGAATATAACTTCATTGCAAATTCATGCTTCGTTCATTCTTCCCAACAAACCATATTATTAATCTTTTTATTATTTTGTTTATAACACTTTCATTCGCACATCTTATAGTTTGCATTTGTCCCTATCTTTATATACAGGTTTACCAGATATTCGTCTAAGAGATCTCATTTCTACTGCATTTATTCTACTTTCATCCTTCTTTTAACAGTTCCTTACTTCACTTTTATACATATGGGTCAATTCAAGAATATCATAAAAGCTTAGTTGATTTAAAAAAAACAAAATTCATCTTTGTAACCACAGGAGTGAAAGAAAAAAAACAGGATATTAGAAAAGCTAAAAGCAACAATAACTAGTCAAGATTTTGACATCATCATTGGCGCCGTTTTTCTATAAAATTATGATTATTAATGCCACAGCACTGAGAACAATTTTTGGATCCACGCTGGAGGATGGGACTTACAGAATTAAAAGAAACCCTGAACTCGGTCAGCAGTGAGATTCTGTAAGTCTCAACGCCTACGGTGGGCTGGCCATGTGGAAAGAATGCCAGAGGGTAGAACACCACAAATTATATCCAGATGGGTGCCCCGCGAAAAGAGACCAAGAGGCAGACCGAGGAAAAGATGGATTGCGTGGAAGAAGATTGGGAGAAAATGTAAGAAGCTGGGGAATGAAGAGAGATGGCCAGAGACAGAAGTCGGTCGAGGAGCGTTGTGGAGGAGGCCAAGTCCCACACCGGGATGTCTTCTTCTTCTTTTTCTTCTTCTTCTTTAGCCTGTATTGACCGTCCACTCCTGGACGTAGGCCTCCCCTCGCATTTTCCATACTCTTCTATCCTGAACGATTCGCATCCAGGCACTTCCCGCACTTCTCCGGACATCGTCGCGCCAACGCAACTGTGGGCGCCCAACTCCACGCTTTGCCGTCCTTGGCCACCAGCACAGCAGTCGCCTTGTCCACTTTTCATCTGGATCGCGAGGGACATGTCCTGCCCATCGCCACTTGAGGGTTGCGGTCATCTTGATAACATCGGAAACCTTTGTTCTGACTCTTATGTTCTTATTTCTGAGTCTATCCCGTAAACTGATACCCAACATGGCTCTCTCCATTGCTCTCTGAGTAACTCTTAACTTGTTGGCATTTTTTTGTGACATTGTGACTGTCTCAATACCATAAGTGAACACTGGCAGGACACAGGAGAGTGTTCAATGCCTGTGTGTCCCACCGGAATGTAGCGCCGAGAAATTAATGAATGCCACAGCAAAAAAAAGTTTTTTCAAATATATTTTATAATTTTATTTGAGTCATTCAATCGGTGACCCGAAACGCATCGCTGTATTGTGATGAATGTCGAAAATGTGAGATCCCAGTATAAAGCTGGATTTTCGATTTAAAAATAAATATGACCCAATTATTCTGACGCGTCGCCGGTAAAGGCCGGTTCTGGAGAATACTTTCAGCGATTCAACAACTTCAGGCGCGGTTGAACGAGATTCGTTGATTAGTTGGTGAGGGCTTGGGACGGATTCGGGCGCCGCACCAGGTGTCGCACTCGCCCAAACTTTGGGCCAAACGGAATAATTTGAATACATTATGTCACCTATGTATAAATATATAAATGCTATATATAGTACAACACACAAGGTGTAAAATCAAACCTTATTTTCTTTGCGCAAATCTGTGTATACATTTGAGCGCCCTTGAGATGATTGCCTCGAGATGATGCACGCCCAATTCATAAAAATGGCGCTTTATAAATTATCCAATTTATTATATTATTATATTATTATTATTATTACATATTTATATATTTTGTTTATTTTTAACTGGTGTTCTTCTACCGACCCTTATGTATGGAAGCGAAGCATGGAACTGGCAAAAGAAGGATGAAAGTAGAATAAATGCAGTTGAAATGAGATCTCTTAGAATAATGTGTGGATACTCTGTGTATGATAGAGTGTCGAATGAAAATATAAGAAGCGAATGCGGTGCGAATGATGGTGTCATGAACAAAATAATGAAAGGATCATTAAGATGGTTTGGACATATGGAAAGAATGAATGAAGAAAGAATGGTAAAAAAATTATATCTTAATGATGTAAATGGAACCAGAAATAGAGGAAGACCTAGGAAAACGTGGCACGATCAAATAAATCAAATATTGAATGTCGGCCATGTGAGGAGTCAGAGAAATCAACGCGCGAGCATGACACGATGTATGAATGTTGAGGAAGCGAGAGAAATATGTCAGGAAAGAAAAGTGTGGCAGTCCATTCTTTCTACCTACCCATTCGGGGAGACGGCGTGATGGACAGTTAGTTATTCTATATTTTTGTTTTAATTTGTAGATAAACATGAATTTTTTCTACCCTTTAACAAGTTTTCTACCCTTTAAAACTTGGTTCACTAACAGTGAACATTGTGAGAGTTGTTACACTCGTAATTAGTAATTAGTTTTAACAATTAATACAAATCTTTTTTTTTTGTTTCATTACAAATTTCACAATTAACATCGCAAAAATTGTTCTCCTTTTGTTTTCTTCACTACTGTCATTAAAAAAAAAATAGAACAAAATTCAAAATAATCCAGATACGTTCGCGGGCATGCGCATCGTGTGCATTTCGATAAGCTTTCGGAGAGAATATAAGTATTCATCTCTCGCTCTCTTATATTCAAAATATTCGCGTGCTCTTTCTTGACGACATGGATTTTTTTGCCAATATGTATAATGAAATGCCGTTCACAATGGAGTTCTGGTCCCAATTGATGTTATGAATAAAATTATGAAAGGATCACTGTTGGTTCGGACATATAGAGTGCATGGATGGAAAAAGAATGGTTAAGAAAGTATACGTTAACGATGTAAATGGAGTACGGAATCGAGGTAGACCGAGGAAAATATGGCATGATCAAATTAATCAAATTTTAAAGGTTGGTCATGTAAATGTATGACTCGTTGTATCAAATCGAATCAAATCAGTTTATTAACTCAAAAGACATTACAAACAGGAACATGTTTAAGGCATCTATTAAGTACAGGTAAAATATGATAAAAATACAACATACTCGTAATACCAGGAACGCATTAGCAATGGTTCGACATTAGGAAGACAAGATATTTTCTAAAAGAGTATTTGTCTCCTGAACGTACCTTCACTAATATGAAACACGTCGATCTCCGAGGAGACCGCGTTCAGCAGAATAATTATTCTTTCCACCGGTGTCATCAGAGGTAGATTGGTTCTGGTGGCCGGTAGGTAAAACAATCTATGCTGTGGCTGTCGGAGAAATCTATGATCCGTTGTATGAATGTGGAGGAAGCTAGAGAAGTGTGTGGCGGTCCATTCTCTCTGCCTACCCCTGCGGGGAAACGGTGTGATGGTGTGTTGTTGTTGATGATTATATGCATCAATTCGAATAAAATACATATTTTTTTAGGGACTTGTTTTGAAAATTTTCTTTGACCCCAAAACCAGTAGTAATGAATGATTTAGTATTTCCCCCCATAACAAAGTGACCCTCAAATTTACGTCACTCGAAGTTATGATGATGATAGTACATTAAGTGACGTTTGGTGAGTGGGGCACTTAGGGAACCCCACACGACACTGGGAGCAGGTACCGCGGGTAGGTACTCCTCCACCATTCACACTGGCGGTGTGTTTTCTTCCCGGCCCACTTCTGGCAGCCACGCAACCTATTTCGGGTTGGCGACCCAATTCGCTTCTCAGTGGGAAAGGGAAAAATGGTCAGAACGCGGATTTAAATATTTGACGTGTTCCATTTTTGAAATTTTATTCATTTTATTTACACCGTGTTCCGAAACAATATGGGTAATAACTTGATTAAATGAAATGTATGCAATTTTAAAATCGCGTTTTTTTACAAAAAATATAAAAAAAATTTGGAAAAAAAAATATTGTGATTTGCAATTTCACAGCAGAAAATCATTGAAAATAATGAAAAAAAATTATGTCTTTTTTCTTAAAATTTATATTTAGTTAAAATCTACTAATTATTATTATTATTATTAATATGTATGAAAAAATGATAGTTTTCAAGGAGTTTTATTATAATATTTATGCATGACATGTTTTGCCTTACTAAGGCATTATCAAATGTATAATGCCTTAGAATAGAATACCAGAAATAGAGGAAGACCGAGAAAAACGTCGCACGATCAAATAAATCAAATATTGATTGTCGGCCATGTGAGGAGTCAGAGAAATCGACGCGCGTGCAAATATGTCAGGAAAGAAAAGTGTGGCAATCCATTCTTTCTGCCTACCCCTTCGGGGAGACGGCGTGATAGTTAGTTAGTTATAATGCCTTAGAATATGATAATGCCTTAGATGGGCGAAACATGTCATACATAAATATTATAATAAAACTCCTTGAAAACTATCGTTTTTTCATACATATTAATAATTTAATATGGAGTTTTACATCATTGTTCAAGAAACAATAAATATTATTATTATTATTATTATCATGATAGCATGAGCCAAATCGATGTAAAGGGTATTATAGCTATCTTAGTGATTCTCGTGACCCGTGATAGGAAGCTAATCTATCGCCATTTTACTGTCACATGAATTCTACACCAGATAAAGACAGTGTGACAATCACGTTGCCCTCGCCGGGAATCGAATCCGGAACCTTCAGGGTGGCAGTCAATGCACCTACCACTCGGTCACGAAGGTCTTCAATGTTTTTGTCTTCGACCGGTTTCGACACTTCGCTGCCATCTTCTGGTGGGATCATCAATTTATCATTCAGAAGCTGGCAGCGAGCTGCCGAAACCGGTCGAAGACACAAACATCAGTGCATTTTAACTTAATTACCATTTTTTTTAAATTTTCATTATAGATAATTTGGACACATAGAAATCAAGGGAAAAAAGGATGATTAAGGAAGTATATGTGAACGATGTGAATCAAGTTCGGAATCGAGGAAAACCAAGGAAAACATTACATCAAATTTTAAAGGTCGGTCATGTTACATGTCGAAAGAATCAACCTGCGTGTATGACTCGCTGTATGAATGTGGAGGAGGCTAGAAAGGTATGTCAGGTAATAGTAGTGTGATGATCCTTTATCTCTGCCTACCCTTAAAATATAACTACCCTGAAGATTGAGACTGCAACGATCTCCAAAACGCCGGTCCAGAAATACGAGTAACATGGATTTTTCCAAGATCCCAAGAAACGTATCACCATTAAGACCTTTTTTTGCAAAACAAATGAAAAATGGCATTTCATAACCAAATTACACAAAAAAAAAAATTACTTTTTTTTGTGTATTTGGTTTCATTATTTATTGTAAAAAATTCATAAAAATTACAATACACCGCCCATGTGAATTATTCTTTTCTAGAATTAAAACGTAAATCTATGAATCAATATGATTTTCAAGTTATGTAATCATTACACTCGAAAGCATAGGAATTTATTTTGATTTAGTACCACGAAATACTGAAATAGTGGCCATTTCTAAAGCACTCCATATAGGAAACAGTAAAATGGTCCACGCAAATAATTTAATGCTCTCGTTTCACATTTGGTGCGCCACTGGGCAAACAGTGCCGGGCCAGGGATGGCGCCTCTGTGTCGCCCCTTGACAGATAGGAGGCAGGGGCGTAACGCGAAACTTTTATAAACAATTTTTTGACTGTACCTAAAAAAAGTCCGCGCAATTACTTCATACGTCAGAGGAAAGAAAGGTGCACCCACGTGTAGTGCTACTATAAGTATAACACCGGCGCCCCTGGAAACGATACAAAGTCGGCCAAAGCTTCCGCTACAATGGCAAGAAATAAAGAGATATAAGGTCATTTTTGGGACCATCGATACGACGAAGAGGACTTCAAAATAAATAATAGAACATTATTTTAACGAATAACAATAGTCACAAAAGTTAATATTAAATCTTATTGTAATAAGATGCTTACCCAAGAGTTTTTAACATCCAAAAAAATTCGGTTAAGAAGATATCTTTTCTGCAGTATTTTTGTATTTCTCACACTCGTGAAGAGAGAGTGCGACGTAAATAGTTGCGGCGCGTTTTCTCTCATCTTTTGTTAAAACATTTTTTTTTGCTTATTGAGAATGTCTAAGAGCGACTGAAATCCAGTGAAACTTTGGTTAAGCACTTGAAAAGAACAAAACTTTCTGCAGTATTTGTCTTTCTCATGCTCGCAAATAGAGAACGCGACGTAAATAGTTGCGGCACGCTTCCGTTACTTTTCCAACAGTGGAAATTGAATATGAAAAATATAGCGAGAGTTAGACGTAATGTCTGTGTGAAAGAGCCGCCAATTATTTACTTTTACACTTCAATCGACATACTGGACGCGTTTGCTTGTGTTGGTTATTTTTCTCCGATTTTCGATAAAATATTTATTCTGTACTCGACAAGAATTGGTTATATTATGTAGGGTGATTTAGGGGTTTGGTTTTTAAACTGGCATCATTGTTTCTACAGACTGTCAATTTGACAATTAACAGTAGATTTGTAATCAGTACGTTTTGCCAATTTACCATGAATAGACGAACGTCAGAACAGCGCTTGCAAATTGTGCAAATTTATTTTGAAAATCATGGTTTGGTTCGCCAAACTTGTCGTGCACTACGTCCATTTTACGGTCGACATAATCGTCCATCCAAGTAAGTTATTCGGAAGACCATGGATCGTACCACATACACTCTAGTGGATAATACGCATCCACAAAGACGACAATTGTCGAACATTGGAATTCACGATTGCGCTTCATTCGAGCTAGCCGTGGCGCTCATATGCCCGAAATATATTTAAACAATAGTGGCATAAAATTATCTTTTAAATTAAGCCAATATCATATACATTAATATTATTTTAATGTGTTTTTTTTTTCGTTTTGAATATGTATTGTGTACCTCTAAAAAAACATCCTATATATTAAACTAATATCCAATCAGTGCGCAAATGCATAACTTAGAAAAAAATTCACCCAGTTTTTATTATATTTGAGAGATGTTAAAGTTATTATGACAAAGGTAATGTGTGCTAACTAAATAACACCGGTGAAGTAATATTAAAAATGTTTTACAAAATTTCGTTCTTTAATTCGAGCGACTAGCTTGGAGAATACAAAAGGAAATGAGGTTGTCATATGCATGTAAAGTATGATAATAAGTTGTTTTCCTATTTTAGCATTTCGCCACACGGCAAAATACAAGTCAAATGCTCGAATTCAGTGGTCCATATCACATACAAGTATTTTGTAACAACGATTTTAGTTAAGTAATACAACAACATAAATTCATCAGAGGATAACATATAAAAATATAAATGGAAAAAGATAAATAATAAGTTTTAGTCCTTTGTATTATTGGGTGGTAAAAATATTGAATTGACAAACACAAAAATGATAAATTTTGTGATTTCCTAAAATTAATTGATGAAATAACATAAATTAATTTGAGGAAAACTTTACAACATAAAATGTCTTTGTCAATACATTTTAGAGTAGGGAAAAGCTTGAATTGACAAATACAAAAATATTGAACTGCCCAAGAATGATAAAAGTAGAATAAATGCATGAGAAATGATATTTCTTAGAAGGATTTGTAGAAAATCTGTGTATGATAGAGTGTTGAATGAAAATATAGAAGTGATTGTTGTGCGAAGGAAAATGTTACGAACAAAATAATGAAAGGATCATTAAGATGATTTGGATACATGTAAATAATTAATGAAGAAAGAATGGTAAAAAAGTATTTGTTAACGATGTAAACGCTTTGGTCTGGTGTAGAATTTACGTGACAATAAAATGGGGATAGATTAGCTACCTATCACCTGTCATGAGAATCAATATAATAGCTGAAAACAAATTATATACAGTAATTGGGTTTACACGACCCATTGTTTACAAAAAAACGAGAAAAATGTGGCACGACGAAATAAATCAAATATTGAATATCGGCCACGTGAGGAGTCGGAAAAATCGACGTGCATACATGATACAATGCATGAATGTTGAAGAAGTGAGAGAAGTGTGTTAGGAAAAAAAAGTGTGGCAGTACATTATTTCTGTCTACCTCTTATGCGAGACCGCGTGATGATTAGTTAGTAAGTTTCAAATTATTATTTTTTAATTAAAGTATATTTTCATGAGAATACAAACTCACACAGGATTGTTAAATAATATTGGGAGTTATATTTTGTCTTTTGTTTAAAAGTCAAAACACTAAAATAATTTGTTAAGAACTCCTCACGACTGAGAATCATGTTCATTGCGTAAACTGTGCAACATGGCTCGCCATGCGCTCCTGTCATTAGTCAGTTTCTAGGCTGCAGCTATTAAGGATCATTCATTACCCTCGATTTTCCTCTCGACAATTTTTCGATCGTTTCAAGATGTCCTGATCTCTCCGGGTTATGCGACCAAAATATTTCAATTCTCTCTGAGACCATACCCTCTTGTCTTGTCTTGTCTTGTCCTGATGCCTGGTCAAGGATCTGCTGGTTCGTTTTTCTCACCATCCAAGTATGTGCAGCATTCGACGCCAGCACCATGCCTCAAAAGCATCAAGTTTGGATATCTCGGATGCTCGCATAGGCCAATACTCGACATGCATATTTCGACATATTTCGTGATAGTGTGAGTTGCCTCAGGGATGCAATATCAATGTTATGATTATTTATAATTCTTAATCTTAATGTTTTTTATGCTTCTTTTCTAAATACTTATATTGTAATTGCAAACGATCTGGAATTATATGTCTTTAATGTTTGTGATTTTTATTCAAATAAATGAAATGAAATGAGTGGCTTCATTCATTGTTAACTTTCTATTGTATCTTGAACAATGATGTAAAACTCCATATTAAAATAATTAATACTCGTAACCGTGAACTAATATGGAGAAGACAAGGTTTTTAACCAGTCTCATCTTGGTATTATTAGAAATGCTTCCGTTTTGTGATACATTGGTGAGCTTGTCATGGAAATTTAAGTTATTTGGGTTCTGATTCGAATTTCCTTCTCAAATTTCCTTGATCAGTTATCAGTGATCCCAGGTAAGAGTTATCAGTTATCAGTGATAACAGGAAACTCCTATACAATTTCATGTGCGATAGAAGGCCAGTGTTTGTGAGTTCGTTATCTCTTTTTTTTTTTTTTTTTTTTTTTTTTGATTTTGAAGTATATATACATCTTCCAAAAATTTGTCATGCATGATCATAATACCAAAGGTGGAATGGGGAATGTTGTAATTACATAAAGCGTGCGCTTAACCCAACCAATGACAGGTCATAAGTCCTGTAAACACCTTGATCATCCATATTTAGTTTCCAGTTTGCGTCTTCGTCTCTATTGAGATACAACTAAAATGTTGAATTAACCACCCTTTGGTGTAAATCCAGGATTTCGTATACAGGTATAAGTATACACTCACAAATATTTGTTCTTCAAATATTCTGGTCAAATTCTTTGGCATATAGAATGGAATAATACTCCTAGCGGCTTCTAACAATATGTTAGGCGACAGCCTTCGCATTGTGTTAATAAGTTAGTTTGCTAAATGCCGAAAATCATTCTCCATAGATGGCGTTAGTGGGTCGGTTGTATAGGTTAATCTTGAAAAATTCACAAGTGCAACCAAATCTACATAGATGGCTGACTGAAACTGACTCGTGAAGATAGATATGGATTTTGAAGTATAAATACATCTTCCAAAAATTTGTCATGCATGATCATAATACCAAAGGTGGAATGGGGAATGTTGTAATTACATAAAGCGTGCGCTTAACCCAACCAATGACAGGTCATAAGTCCTGTAAACACCTTGATCATCCATGTTCAGTTTCCAGTTTGCGTCTTCGTCTCTATTGAGATACAACTAAAAATTTGAATTAACCACCCTTTGGTGTAAATCCAGGATTTCGTATACAGGTATAAGTATACACTCACAAATATTTGTTCGTTATCTGTGTTTATTCTTACTATCTTTCTTTTAGGTTGTTAATTCTAGTTTCACCAAGATACAGGTATATGTTGTGTCCCATCCCTCCAGGGCTTTTTGCAATTTTAAAAGACGTTCATCTCTGAAGCGATGATTCTTCAGTAGATCATTTCTAGTATCACAACCAGAGATATATTCTTCCTCGTGGTTTGGGCTACGTGGAGATACTTTTTGCAAAAAAAAAACTTGTTTAAATAGATCATATCGCCATATACTACAAATATTGGATCAGGTTTTCAAATGTCTTCGTAAATACATTTTTTTTATATTTAACTATGTGACTTGCTTTTTAAGATATAATATTTTCACAATTTTTAATTCAATTTCACCAAAATAAATATGTTTTACCAAATTGGGGCATTTATAAATGATTTTTTTCTGTAAATATACGTTTTTCTTAATATTTAATACAACATTGTAATATTTTACCTCATGTAGTTATAAAATAATAATTCTTATTTTTATATAAAACATAATAATGAAGCAAGTTTTCCGAAACTTTTGTATACGCTTCATGTTTCCGTGAATTGTACACATGCACGCCCTTGCAAAATTGGTATGGCGAGCAGTGGCGTACCGCGCCAGGCGGTCCCCAATGTGCCGGGATAATAATTTATGGGCCAGAGATATCCCGCGTTACTTAGCGCAAAATACATTGTTATTTAGCGGCCTACACGGCCTGGGTTGTTAGCGGTTTAATGAACTCGCTACAAGTGATCAATCATTATCAATCTTCTAGCGCAGATAAAATAGTGAGGTTATGTTTTGTTTTTAGCGTGTAGATGAATTATTCAAGATTCCACATGTGAAATAACAAGGTTATTCTCGGAATACGATGAAACTAGATTAATAATCTAGTCAGATACCGAATTTATTCTCACCTAGCCTCATTCCCTTTGCTCCCTTTGTATGAAGACGCCAAACAATTCTATCATGGTCCATCTCTGGTAAGCTGACTTTTCGTGCACATATTGAGAGGATTTGTGGCACTGCACTGAAGATGTTGGGCTTCATCTTTTTAGGGATCCTCATGTGCTTAGAGTCCTATACAAGGCATTGGTTCGGAGCAGATGGAGTCCTCACGAGGTGAGATATTCCGTTATGCTGGACAGGGCTCAGAAAAAAAATTCTAAGGTATCTACATGAGGGAGTATGGTAGCTATCCGTGGCTCTATCCTACGGCATTTCTTTTGGGAATGCTTGGGGCCAACTATCTGCAGCTTCAAAGAGATGGGCATCTCATAACCCATTTATTTAGATTATTTAGGGGATTTATCGAGAACTCGGCCGTGCTGGAGGGTGTTCGGCTTTTTGTCCCTGATAGATATCTCCGACAGCGGCAGCATAGATTGTTTTACCTACCGGCCACCAGAACCAACCTGCCTCTGGTGACACCGGTGGGAAGAACGATTAATATGCTGAACGCGGTCTCTTCGGAGATCGACGTCTTTCATATTGGTGAAAGTATGTTAAAAAAGCAAATACTTTTAATTCTGGAGAGTATCCTGCCTTCCTAATGTCGAACCATCTCTCATGCGTTTCCGGTAGTATACTATAAACAATATATTATTTTACCTGTTCTCAAAAGATGCCTTAATTTTTTTTTAAATATTTATTGATGAAATAAACTGATTAACACACCTGTCCGATTCTTTCATGATGAGCCAAAATGTTCTTTTACCACGTTGGTCCACCATGTTCCATTTCCACGTTGGCCCACCATGATAATAATAATAATAATAATAATAATATGCTAACTTTTAAAGCGCCGTTTTTGTGATGTAATCACCTCAAGGGCGCATTAAGACGTGTTTTAAATCTAAATGTAACCGCTTAAAAAACGATCGGTTTAAAAGTATAGTAAAACAAAGTATAAATGTTTAAATTGGGTATGAAATATGAAAAAGATGGGTTTTCAATTTAGATCTGAAATCTGTCGGATCATTTATGCATCTAAGGTGTGAAGGGAGAGATTGTTCCAAGCTGATGGACCGGCTACCGCGAACGCTCGATCCCCGAAATTTGTACTGGGGCAACGCTTCGGCTCAACTAATCTTCCTATTGCTGAGGAGTTTGCCGAGCAAAGTGTGGATTTCCGTGAATTTAGGCTGTCCGTTAGCGCTTTGAAGACTGTCCAGCAGAGTTTATACTGGATTCTTTCTGGACTTTTAAGCCAGTGAAGTTCTTTGAGATGTTGTGTTATATGGGACTTTTTTGGAATGCCTTTAATGAGCCTTGCTGCTGCATTGAACGCAGATTGAAGTTTGTTTATTTGTTGTTTTGGAATGTTTGCATAAATTCCATTACAATAATCAAGTCGTGACACAACGAAATAATTTACAAGAGTTTTGAAAGTGTCATGGGGAATACTCCTTTTGACGGATTTTAATCGTCTTAGGTGGAAAAAACTAGCGCTGACCGTGTTATTAATTTGGGATTTTAGAGACAGATTTGCGTCAAGATAAACACCAAGAAGCTTTGTGGAGTTTTTGGGAACGATATCATTGCCAGCTGTTGAAATTGAGGAATGATCGATAAGATGTTGACGCTTTGCGGAAGAAGTCCAGAGAAATTCCGTTTTGGATGGATTTAGTTTAAGTTTGTTTGATGCCATCCATCGATGGCATCCATTTACTCTTAGGTAACCTCAAACTCACGTTTTTGTGGGCATGCTGAGGGTTTTTTGGACAATATTTTCCACCTTGATCGTTGCTCGAGGGAAGCGTCTTAGCCATATCGTTATGTCATTGTTTGACATTTACATATTTGGAGGATTCTTTTGATTTTATGTTTCTACGGTCGTTCACTAACGTCAAAGACAGTCAAGAAAGTGCACTACCTGTTTGTACTGAAAATCATTATTGAACACGCCTTATTCTCTTTTATGCATTTTCTATTTATTTGGGGTTGGATCATTTAATGGAACTTCTCCAAGCTCTTGGTCAAGGGTCATTCCGCTGTCATTTTTGACAGTAAACAAGGTCCAATTGTAGGGCATTTTGAAGGATGTTGTCTTCGTTTGTTTTGTATATGATACATGCTCCTTTATTATTGCAGACGATTCTACCTTGCCTTTACAGTTTAGAGTTTCCTCAGATATATGTATAGGCTTTGATGTAAACTTATGTAAAACTTTAAATGAATTATTCTGTATTTATGAAAATTCTATTTTTATAAAGTTTTATCATGTAATTATGTGCAAGAATGACATCGCACCGTGAGTGTAAAACCGAGATAACTGTTAATATACATTTTGGAGATATGGGAATTTAAAGACTTCATATTGCATGGAAATACTGTTTTTTTTTTAAATAAACCAATGATTTTCGGTTTATAGGTATATTACTTTAAACTAAAAATCATTGGTTTATTAAAAAAAACAGTTTTTCCAAGCAATATGAAGTCTTTAAACTCCCATATCTCCAAACTGTATATTTGCACTTGTTTCGGTTTTACACTCACGGTGCGACATGTTGAGCCTTGTTAGAGAATTATCAAAAGAGGCATATCAAATGTTTGATATTGTTATTGCAATGTGAAATATAATGTGATAAAACTTAAAAAAAATGAATATTTTCAATAATGTTAAAAGTCTCAGAAATAAAAAAAATAGTAATTTTTTAATTATTATTATTTGTATTTAAAATAAAAAAAATTAAAAACACTGTACTTTGTTTTTCACCACTATGCGGTTATTTTAATTGCTGACAAGTTTCGCTTGTACCCAAGCTTCCTCAGGGCTTCGTGATAACAGAAATTATAAAAATAAAATTTTATAAAAAAATAGGTTGTTATAACGAAGCCCTGAGAAAGCTTGGGTACAAGCGAAACTAGTCGGCAATTAAAATAACCGCATATTGGTGAAAAAGTGCAGTGTTTTTAAATTATTTTATTTTATATACAAATTATATATATTTTTTTAAATGTCTTACCACAAAGTGAATGCTTCAAACGAAAATTTAGTAAGAAAATAGATTGAGTAACAAAAAGTTGTCCTATTTCTAACCACAAAATATTTCATATTTTTAGTGGCCCATGTTATCTGTGTTAAAAGCAATTCCCAGCGTAGGAAATGGAGGAAAGAGCGAAAGAAATAATAGAATTGATTGCGGCGGGGCCCAATCACAAATAACCCTCAGCATCCTAACGAGACTTTAATAACTCCCTCATTCAATCGGAATGGTTCATCTGCAGAATCACATCACGGATACACCTCCAGATATGATTTCTTTTCTCAGAAAACCAATAAAACACGCAATTGAAAAAGAAATAAAAGCGAACGAAGCGAAAACGAGTACAAGAAAGGTATTTAAGCCTTTAAATAATACACCATTTTGAATGTATACAAATACTTGCAGACAAATACTGGATTTAACCCATTGCGGGTTAGTCATTTTTAAGGATTAATTTTATCTCAATTAAGACAAGATTTAAATTGTTTTTTGGAAACAGAATATGCTGGTCGAGGCGTTGACAAGACTTATGACCTGTCATTGGTTGGGTTAAGCGATCGCTTTATGTAATACAACATTCCCCATTTCGCCCTTCTTACGACCACCACGTCTGAGAAAATTTTGAAAGATGTATATATGCTTATATGTTGAGGAAGACTTCAAATATTTTTGTTAAATCTACACTAGCGCCATCTTTTAAGATTAGGTGTAAGCATTAAGCCGAAAATCTTTATTAATGCAATGTGAAAGGTTACGCAATTATCTTACATTGCTAGATAACGCCTGATGGCTCTCCTGAAACGCCTGAAGATGGCTTTCAATAATATATTTATATAAACAGCTATATTTAAATATTTTTATATTCGTTATTTGATACGGTTTTGTATTATTTATAACATCGTTATGACATTGAAATAAAAATCAGAATTGAAGTGGCGCGGGCTGCATTTAATAAAATGAGAACATTCTTTTGCAACGATAATCTCAACTTGAAACTCCGACAAATAATGATTAAATGTTATATGTGGTCTGTTCTACTATATGGCTGCGAAACCTGGACTCAGATATGAAGGCATACTACAGGAGAGGCGTAATAATGTAAGGAGTTTTTTCAACAAAATAATAATAATAATAATAATAAACAATCACTTAATCCCTTCAAAATGTTAATTTCTAATAATTATATTATTTGGAATAACTCCATTGTCCTGCGCACAGTTTGTGATGCAAATGAGATTTAGTCCCCGAGCGTTGCACCGTGAAAATGTGTAATATGATTTAATTTCCCTAATGCCGCAGCATCCCGGCGGAAACACGGTGGACCATATTTCCCATACTAAAACAATTGTTTTCTACGGGGAGGAACTGTACAAGCTGACTGCTGTTGCGGCCTTTGAAATTTATCTCAAACTAGCAGACTAAATGGTTCGAGAAGATAAACACAACTCTATTAATATTTCATGTTTAGAGAGTTGTAAACGTGTGTGAGTTATATCAGGATAGAATAATATGGCGATCCATCCACTCTGCCTAACCCTACGGGGAAATGGGGTGTTAGGTAATTTTTAGTTTGTTTGTTAAACATTTAAAATTATACAATTATATGCCAATTGAAACTTGTATTTATTGAGATATATTTTTATATTTGAATAAATATAACTACACTTTGTATTTATACAACACTTTATTACACTTTTTACAGACATGTTTCGGTTGTAACTCAACCCTTTTCTTTGTTAAAATTTGAACATCGAATAACCGAGACATATGTAGAAAGTAATAAAGTATTGTATAAATATGAAGTGTATGTAAGCGTAAGTGTACGTGTAAGTGTAAGTGCAAGTGCAAGTGCAAGTGCAAGTGCAAGTGCAAGCGCAAGTTTAAGTGCGAGTTCAAGTGCAAGTAAGTGTAAGCAATTTTCTAGAAAAGAGCCTCTAAAGTTTTCACTATTGCTTATATTATACGTTAGAAATAAAAAAATTAAAATCAAGAAAATGACCCTGAAATTAACTATGGACTTTTTTCTAGATCTCGACCAGCTATTGCGCTTTCTCACTTTGACTATGGACGACTCTTATAAGGTACGATTATCCTGCAAAGTCCCATCCAGAAGTCGATTTCCTATGTCGTGCCCTCCCCTTGTTAGAGAAGAAGAAGAAGAAGAAGAAAGACATATGATGGAAAACAATAATAATGTTTAAATCTATTGAAAGTTAAGGCTAAAACTATGGAATTCTATTGTAATACACTTTGTAACTGAAAAATAACGCTGTTGATTTTCCACTTAAATATTGAATATCACGACTTGTTTTGGAGGAGATCTCCATCTTCAGGTGTAAATATATAACAAAAAACTAAACCATGAAAGATTTATTAAAACGCAATCGATACAATACAAATAAATAATACATTTAAAAATATTTTTAACTTGGACTTACATAATAATTATAACTGCGTATTTTAAATTTGTGATTTGGAAAAAACATACATACGGAAAACATTTTTTTGTCAAGATATTCTTCTTCTTCTTCTTCCTCAGCCTATTCCCGTTCACTCCTGGACAAAGGCCTCCCCCATTCGCTTCCATGTCACTCTGTCTTATGCAGACTGCATCCAGGTTATTCCGACGTGTCTGTTCAGATCATCCTTCCACCGTAGTTGCGGTCGCCCTGCACTTCTCTTTGCCGTCCACGGTCTCGAAGTCAGCAGTCTCCTTGTCCATTTTTCATCTGAGCATCTGGCTACGTGACCTGCTACGTGAGCTGTTGATGTCTATGATCTTTGTTTTTTCTCTCACCGTATCGTTTCTGACTCTGTCTCTTAGGCTTATTCCTAACATGGCTCTTTCCATGGCTCTTTGATAATATATTAATAATTGATTGATTTGCGTGAAAATATTATTGGGAATGGGAGCTTGGAAGATTAAAAGTGGAAAGGGTATTTAAGAGAAAGGAGTAAATGGAGGAATCTGATTATTAAAGATGTTTTCTCCCTATTTTAATTACTTTTTAATTCCAAAGTGTATTATAATATTGTTTCACGTATAAACTAGGTAACTTTTTCGTCCGGCATTCATTATTCCCATTTTCCTGCCACCGGCACAACGTAATGTTATAACAATATTTGTCATTTTCCAGTAACCTAACTCTCTTCATGTGTCAACATTCATCATTCAAAATTCTCCCAAACAAAAGCGAGTAAAATTTTATGAAAACAATATATACCCCTATTTTGAACATATTAATATGAAAACCAATATGTACATACGTAAGCAAGTAAACACCCCTATTTTGGGTCTGATAACAAAAGTTATTTTTTTATGGACAAACTAGCCTTAGTGTTCTGAACATAATAGTGAAAGGATCATTAAGAAGCGGGTGGTGGTCTAGGGGATAGAACGCTTGGCTCCTGATCCAGGGGGCATGGGTTCAAGCCTGGACACGACCAGGTTCCTTCTTCATAATAATGAGCTATTTTCTGCTCACATTAAAGATTTTAAAATAAATTCTAATATCATTGATATAAATCCTTGATGTTAGTATTTTTTAATAATAAAAAAAAGACAGTTTGGATATAAAAAAATAATCAATAAAGAAATAATGGAATATTTTGTTAACAATGAAGAAATAATGTAAGTATTTATTAAATAGTTCATTGTTTTGGCAGAAACACTATGATAATTTAACATTATAAACTGTTAAATTAAAAAACTTTGTTTTATGTATCACAATTGTATTTTATTTTTCGCGACAGCTGTTTCGTCAACCTATGTTGACATCATCAAGTGTTACAATAATATATCAAATGTTAAATTTTTGCGATTTTTCGAACCTTCATGTTTTTTTGTTCCTATGTCGATTTGAATAATTTCTTTGAAACAGCTGTCGCGTAAAATAAAATAATATTGTGATATACAAAACAAAGTTTTTTAATTTAACAGTTTATAAGTATTAATTGTTTCTTGAAAAATGATGTAAACTCAATATAAATAATTTAGACGAATGAAAACGTCAATATTCTGTTAGTATATTTGTCTTGTTATGGCATCATAAAATGTTTGATAATGCCTTAATTAGGCGAAACATGTTATTCTCATAAACTTCTTATTGAATAGTGAATTAAAAAACACAGTTCTCTACAATGTATTATAATTGAAGAATACATCTTGTTTTTTTTTATCAAAAGCGTAAACTATCTATTTAAGAACGTAAATTTCCACGGTTAACATATATAGGAATATTTTTCGGGGTGAAACCGTGTTCCCTCCACCAACGTTTCCATTTAACACCCTGATGATGGAGGCCGCAAGGGCCTCCGAAACGTTGGTGGAGGGAACACGGTTTCACCCCGAAAAATATTCCTATAACTATCTATTTGTTAATAAATATTTATTGTATAATTCAGATACATTTAAAATAGGAAAAAAATGAAAAATCTGACGTTTCTTCCACTCTTTTGTTATTTTATTTTATTATATAATTTATTTTTGGTCTTGATCTAATGAACATGTAAAAGGAAAACGTATATTTTCTAGAAGATTCATAGTTTATGTGAATGACGTGTTTGCCTCTCTAAGGCATTATCAAAATATAGCATTTGAAAATGCCTTAGAAAGGCGAAACATGTCATTCCCATAAACTAAAATAAGACCTCTAGAAAATATTCGTTTTCATTCGTATTGATTATTTAATATGTAGTTTTACATCATAGTTCAAGAAACAATTATTATATTTATGATACATTTAATATTGACAGCCTACGGGCAGAGAGCTATGACTGCTCATCGAAAGGCCAGGGTAAGATTCCCGGCGATGACAGTGTGAAAAAAATACATTTTCACATCTTTGGTCTGGTAGCATTATTCACTTGTAAATAAAAACTACCTACCTATCACACGCCAAGAAAATCAATAGCTTAAAATTGGATACTATAATTGGATTTAAATCACTTGGTGTGTACAAAAAATGGGAAACTATTACATAAAAGACCCAATTGACATCCTAAGATCCATCAAATATGTTAGACTTGCTCCAAACTAATCCCGAATATTGATACTTAAAAACACAACATGGTTTGCACATGTAAAAAAAAACTAACTAACTAACCATCACGCCGTCTCTTCGAAGGAGTAGGCAGAAATAATGGACACACTATTTTTCCTGACATAATTCTCTCGATTCCTCAACATTCATACATCGTGTCATGCACGCGCGTTTTTTTTTCACTGACTCCTCACTTTGCCGACATTCAATATTTGCTTTACTTAATCTAGTCACGTTTTTCTCCGTCTTCGTCTATTTCTAGTTCCATTAACATTGTAAACATATACTTTTTTTACCATTCTTTCTTCATTCATTCTTTCTGTGTGTCCAAACCATCTGAATGATTCTTTCATTATTTTGTTTATAACACCGTCATTCGCACCGCATTCACTTCTTATATTTTCATTCGACACTCTATCATACACAGAGTATCCACACGAGAGATCTCATTTTTACTGCATTTATTCTACTTTCATCCTTCTTTTGCCAGTTCCATGCTTCGCTTCCATACATAAGGGTCGGTATAAGATCACCATTGTGCACTTGTTTGTGCATTGTGTAAGTAGAAATAAATGAATGCCCGCTGCTACTATTACGCATGCGCGTCTAATCACATTTCACGGATAATTTTCCTAACATACTTATGCACGACCCACTCATCAAAAGGGAGGTAGATGCGGTTTTGAGGCCCACAGGCCCTTGCTAATGAATGCGTATGGCGTCGTGACTTAATTCGATTAGGCTCCGGGCGAATCCCTTCTACCACGTGCCTCTGTCCCAGTTGCTAACTCGAGGGAAGACAAATGTCTAAACAAAACAAAATTTGTGCCTGGTATTCAGAGAGATAATTTAATATCTGCTAATAGATTGCCTCCCGCGGCTAATGTTCGGCTTTTCTGGTATTCAGAGACGATCGCGGTGGCTTTTGGAAGGTGGAAAATGTTGATTTTGCTGCAAGTACCAAAACAACGCCATTTACGCTTGGTTAAATATAATTTGGTCGATGTCTTCGTATATGAATCAGAAATCTTTTGCTTTTCAATATGTCGATAAGTTGTTTTATTTGTTGTTTCTTGAATAATGTAATATGAACAAAATTATGAAAGGATCGCTGCGTTGGTTCGGACATATGGAGCGCATGGATGGAGAAAGAATGGTTAAGAAAGTATACGTTAACGATGTTAATGGAGTACGGGGTCGAGATAGACCAAGGAAAACTTGGCATGACCAAATTAATCGAATTTCAAAGGTTGGTCATGACGTTTTCATTCGCATTAAAAATAATATAACGTCACCTGAGAGTAAGAAGGTTCCAACTGTCAAAAGTAAAAAGCTGAGAAAAATGAAGTCAAAGTTTTGTTGGTTTCCGGTGTGTATCTTGGATTAAAAGAAGCGTGTAAATTTTCTCTGGCGATAGTTGGAATAATAAAGTTTTAAGTGTAAATGAATCCTTCTTCAGTGAATCGTGTCTTTTGAATGATCAGATGGAACTTGATTCCTTTCGTAACATCAAAATGACGATACTATTACATGTTTTTTTTTTAATTCCACGTATAGATAAGGTTAGTAAGAACCCTTTTCATGAAAAAAAGCCAAATGTGAAAATTTGTTAGTTGGAACCCTCTTACTCTCAGGTGACGATAATTTAAAAAAAATCCAGATAAACTTTAAAGGCGGGCCACACTGTGATAAACAAACTGGTTTGAAACCAAAATTTGTATACTGAATGTTATTACTCAAACTTAAACCATGTTCTAGACGTAGTAAAAACGTCGATTTTAGTTAAACCGCGGATGTTTCTGCATACGGTTATCCTTTCAAACTATTCAACAAACATGGTACGTTTATCTCTCTTCCTCGCATTATTTTACCCGGCGTAGAATGAGATAGATAGTCTGGCTCGTTGGTTGGAAACCGATGTTTACACAGTCTGGCCCGCCTTTTAGGCGTCGATACTGTGAATATCCACGATTTAAAACATTATATTTTCCCCTTTTGAGCTAATTTTTTCGACATGTTTCGAACGATTTATACATTTATCATCAGGAGAACGATATTAACTTGATCGTTCGCACGATAATGAAGGTGTAAAGCCTTCGTTACATGTCAAGAAAAATAAACTAAAAAGTGGAAAAACAGTGTTTAACTAACTAACTAACCATCGCGCCGTCTCCCCGAAGGGGTAGGCAGTAAAAATAGACCGCCACACTTTTCTTTCCTGACATATTTCTCTCGCTTCCTCAACATTCATACATCGTGTCATGCACGCGCGTCGATTTCTATGACTCCTCAAATGGCCGACATTCAATATTTGATTTATTTGTTCGTGCCACGTTTTTCTCGGTCTTCTTCTATTACTAGTTCCATGTACATCGTTAACATATAATTTTTTTACCATTCTTGCTTCATTCATTCTTTCCATACGTCCAAACCATCTTAATGATCCTTTCATTATTTTGTTCATAACACCAACTTCATATATTTTCATTCGACACTCTATCATACACAGAGTATCCACTTCAAGTGCACCATTCACTTTGTTGCCTAATTAACAGTGTTTAATTACTGCACAATGGTGTTCTTCTACCGACCCTTATGTATGGAAGCGAAGCATGGAACTGGCAAAAGAAGGATGAAAGTAGAATAAATGCAGTAGAAATGAGATCTCTTAGACGAATGTGTGATACTCGGTGTATGATAGAGTGTCGAATGAAAATATATAAAGTGAATGCGGTGCGAATGATGGTGTTATGAACAAAACAATGAAAGTATCATTAATATGATTTGGACACATGGAGAGAATAAATGAAGAAAGAATGGTAAAAAAATTATATGTTATCGATGTAAATGGACCAGTAATAGAGAAGACCGAGGAAAACGTGGCACGATGAAATAAATCAAATATTGAATGTCGGCCATGGGAGGAGTCAGAGAAATCGACGCGCATGCATGACACGATGTATGAATGTTGAGGAATCGAGAGAAATATGTCAGGAAAGATAAGTGTGGCAGTCCATTCTTTCTGCCTACCCCTTCGGGGAGACGGCGTGATTAGTAAAAAGATAGTAAAAAAATGTTGAATTTTTCCCTTATTTTCATTAATTGTTGATTAAAGGAGATATTAAATATTCTTAAATAGTGCGAATAAATGAAAAACGTCTATAATAATGTGAGTACAGTTTCCACAAAGTTTCAACTTTCTAGCGTTGCGTGTTCCAGAGTATCACACTGACTATACCATACCATACATGCTACAATGTGTCGTTTATCAAGTTGTAACTCTCGAAGGGTAATGGGTGGCGGCTTTGTACACGCTCCAGTAATCCAGGGTTAAAACTTGTGAAGTAATTCTACGTTTTTGGCTAGAATATAAAGCATTAGCGTGCTCTTTTAAGTTTCTTTGATAAATATCAGCCGCTGTAGCGCATAGCGTGGGGAAATTCCTACATACTCTTTTTACTTTATTATGTTGTGTGATTACACAATAAAAATAAAATTAAACACTTTTTCATTAAGCATAAACCACTAGGAGCCTATCCGAAAGATATAAACGGAGAGTAGAGGCTTTTGAGATGTGGTCCTATAGAAGACTATTAGGAATTTCCTGGAGAGACCACATTACAAATGAGGAGGTTCTCCAAAGAATCGAAGGAGGAAGACACCTGCTCAGGACCTTGTCCGAAAGGCGTGCAAGATGGATCGGCCATGTAATACGACAAGAAGGCCTCCTGTATGCCATAATGGAGGGTATGACCGAGGGGACAAACTCTAGGGGACGCCTACGCCGAGAGTACCCGGAGGATCTGTTGGTGGACGTGCGTTGCTCATCATATGCAGATTTCAAAAGAGCCGCACAAGACAGGGAAGAATGGAAAAGAAGAATAGAGGATATTGCTGCAAACCAATCCCAGGATTGAAACCAGAGAGAGAGAAACCACTTTATTGAGTTAGTAGCGCCAACCGGTTTCGAATTAAAAAGTTTAGTTTGTGTATAGCCCTGAGCAAGCTCGCCACAGAGTGCAACACTCTATGTATAAAGCGGTTTATACTAAGTGAAAAATGTTTAAATTTATTTTTAAATATGTCAAACCATCAAAGTAATGGCTTCGTATCAAATATTAACCCTAGAACCCAACACTGTCTGGCGTATATAGTGTTCCTACACAGGGGTAATGAAGTACCCCAAAACTAAATAAACCATAAATTATATAAATTAAAGCTGTTTAAGAAAATTATACCTTTATTTATATTAATTAACATAGAGATCACAAATCAGCCTTATAGTTTCGACAATAATATATCAATTTGAGCATTTTTGGCATACTTTGACTCGGTGTTCAAAGCAAATTGCAATTTTGCACTTAGTGAATCGGGTCTAGTTTTTACGATCCCTGTTTCTTGGGCAGAAACTACATCCACCTGTGAGTGACGTTCAGACCCAGGAAAATCGACAGGCATAGGTTTGTTGAGAATCGCCGAAATACTTTATTTTATATTCCTCCTCTTGTATGTAGAAAAAACTTACGTTGTTACTACACCGGGGTACCCCAGCACCCAATGACATACGTGCGCACGTCTATACCGTCCGGCTGTCGCCGCGTCACTGGCTAATCCGTAGCACGCGACCTCAAGGTAAAATACACGGGAAGTCAAAGTTGTGCATTATAAACCAGAGAAGTAAATTTAAAAACGAAACCTTCTGGGATGCCCCAGCACCCCTTGTAGGGTTTTTTGGGTTAAATAATAATTTATTATATTATATATTAATTTTTATTTAATAAACTACTTCTTCTATTCCTTTTTCTTCTTCTTCTGGTGCTGTCAGGTCCTCACAACGTTGACGATCACTGCGCGATCATCTCTGTCCTGCGCCACTTAGAACAGGTTCTCGACTCTGCTCTTTATATTATTTCGCAGCCAGGACAACTCTCTGACGTTCCTCAATTTTGGCCATGACTATCAGCAAAAGGAGGCGGTATCTTTCTCCCCTTAACTCATGACCCAAATATGACCCCTTCTAACTTTCACACTCGACAACAGCTCTTTATTGGCTCCGGCTTTCTGTAGTATGTCTGTATTACTGACTGTATGTTACGATGCATGAATGTAGAGTATGCGAAAAGTACGCCAGGACAGTGAGGCGATTTAACCTCTCTGCCTACCCCTCAGGCGAAATGGCGTGATAATTATTTAGTAGTTAATTTTTTGTATTGATATTTATGTGCACATTTTTTGCTATATTTTGTCTTACTAATTACTTGTATTAAAATATCTTTGACTTAAATTATCTTCCGTAAGTATTGATCAAGTAATTCGATCCTTAACACAATAGGGTGTATCTGTCATTCTTAATCTATTATCCGAATTAAGGGATGTAAAGAAGATAATTCTATTTAATTTATTTATTACGGGAAGGCGTTTCAAGCGTCTTTATTAATAGCAAATCGATTTAATCTATAGATAATCCCTAATAATGTAGGTATGATCTTAATTACGTATAAATTAAAATCAAACCTTTAGGCTACGGCCACTCCGACGTGTTTCGGTTGGTGACTCGATTGCCGTCTAAGAAAGGAATAAATCGAAGATCAGCATCAATTCGAAAGTGTATAAATAGTTTTATTATGTGGCATTTCGTTTAAGAAGAATGTCAGAGTAGTTACGAGCTCTGACTTCCAAGTTGAAGGTCCTGGGTTCGATTCCCGGCGAAGGCAGTGTGATTGTCACACTGTCTCTGGTGAAGAATTCACGTGACAATAAAATGGCGATAGATTGGCTACCTATCACATGTCACGAGAATCAATATAATAGCTAAAAAATTAAAATTGTACACAGTAATTGGGTTCAAACGATCTGTTGTGTACACATAAAAAAAAATATATATGTTTAAATAAAAATATAGATATACAATGCGTATTTTCGACAATTGATCAAACGAAATGTGCAAATATTAGACCAAAAATTATTGATAAAAATGCGATTTTTTTTTAAAAGTTACCTAAGAAATACCTACTGTGGACAGTAGTCATCAGGCCTTCCGTTTCCCCAGAAGAGTGTTTGGCATTTTGTATCGTACTTTGGTAAAAATTACATTTACATCGTTAACATAATAAACTCTTTTGATATTCATCCTTTTGATAATCGTTTTTTAGGCTTTACAACATTTTGAATTGGAGTGACATCTCCAGGCGTTATCTAGCAACACGATAATGGTGGTAGCCTTTCACATTGCGTTAAAAAGATCTACTGCTTAATGCTTAAAATCCAATCTTCATAGATGGCGCTAGTGTGTAGATTGAAAACTACCATGTGAAGTGTGGTGTTACAGATTGACATAATATATATAACTTCCAAAAATTTGCCAGACATGGTGGTCATAAGAAAAGGTGGAATGGCGAATGTTGTATTACAGAAAGCGTGCGCTTAACCCAACCAATGACAGGTCATAAGTCCTGTAAACACCTCGATCACCATATTCTGTTTCCAACTTGCATCTTTGTCTCTATTGAGATACAATTAATCCTTGTTTTTTTAGGTATTCATCGTTCCATTGGGAACGAATAATTGACGAATATTGAGGGTCCATTGTATTATATTATATATATAATGGGCGCACATTCTTAAGCGACACATTCTCACACACATTAAATTACAATGTGTGTACAAACGTTCATAATAAATGCAAATGAATGATGTAAAACACTACGACGTTATGAATATTCTAAGGTGTGGGTATTTAATGCCAGATATCACGTGTCGTATAACTTTTGCGAGGCGTAAAGCGACTTTAATGTGTCCCGTAGACGTACTACGGGTGATAAAACCGCGCGAGGTTGTCAGCGATTTGACATTATGGAAATTGTTTTATCACCGGTATTATGTACGCACGTTCAATTATTTTGT
The DNA here is from genome assembly GCA_022606425.2 of Lepidostoma basale. Lineage (NCBI taxonomy): Eukaryota > Metazoa > Arthropoda > Insecta > Trichoptera > Lepidostomatidae > Lepidostoma > Lepidostoma basale. The sequence goes on from JAHDVF020000237.1 coordinate 157,215, forward strand.
TTACTCACCCACGTCTTGTGTTCGGTTTATGGCGCATCAACTGTGTCCCTGTCTGTTAGACAATTAACCGTCGCGTTGCCATGTGGTAAATTGAGTTTCCACTGCCAATTTAAAGTTGATTTTCTTAAAACCTATGGACCCTAATATTATAAAAAAAATTGTAATCCTCCATTGAAGTGTTCTCAATATTTCGTAATAAAAAAAAAGCAAAAAATTACTTCCTTCATCCCAAAAAAAAAAATTTCTAAGACTGCCCTCACCTTCATTCGTGTTAAGGTAGAATTTGTTTTGCTAATATTTACAACTTTATCAAAAGTGACAAATACTTACTCGCTGTTTTGAACGTATTATAAATTATATCTTTGACCTTTTCAATATGTACGTAATAATACCACTGTGGACGGAAACGCAGGACGCAACTTAATAATATCAGAACTGTGAAAATATTAACACTTTACCAAAAGGGACAAATATTAATACATACTCGTTGTCTTGAACGTACTATACATTTTGCCTAGGTGCCTTTATCGTCGCCTCGCCGGCCGCGGTGCGCAGACAAGTTTATACCCGTATGTCCAGTCGCCCGTATGCTATGACGCATTACATATCAGAAATCGCATGGTTCCAGAAAAAAATTAATAATGATATGTTTTTCAAATAATCCATGTATGTTATAGATATCGATCTATTTCTAATGAAATTCCCTACAAGATGACACAAATTAAATTTTGATTCATCTAGTCATATGCTTGATATTTAGATAAAGTTAGCGGTAAACTGAACTTACCACATGGGAGCGAGCGTTTTGTTTTGAACACGGTACGTTAAGGGTTAAAAAAACTTTTTGCACATCAAATTGTATATTAAAATCAACCTTTCGAGAATCCAGGGTCGAGTGTGTGAAAAGCGTTCTTCGTTATACGAGTGTTAGGTTGAGTCATAATTGACTTCCGATTTTTAATCATTGTTGGGTTTGGACTGAAAGAATGTATCGAGGGCCTTATTGACTTGCTCTTAATTAATGAAAGTTTTTCCATTCAAAAAATTCTGTACGGAACAGAAAAGGTAGTAGTCGATAGGAGCAAGATCTGGGGAGTAGGGTGGGTGTGGCAAAACAGACCAGTTTTTTTAGTCACATTTGCATGTGTGGTCTAGCGTAATCAGAAAACATAGGACATAGAGCAGTGTATCCCACCGGGGAGAAATTTGAATGTCTTTGTCATAATGCGCAAATAATTCATATTAGTCACGTTCAACAACGTTCTTAGAAAAACGCATTTTCGAAAAAAAAAATTATATATATAACTCTGATATTTCGACTTGAATATGAAGTTCACCACCGTTATCGCTAATCGCACTAATTTTCTGTCGAGTAGTAATGTAACATTCTATAATCTATACATATTATTTATTTATAAAAATGGTCTATATTATACGAGTACATGTGCATTTTTTATTTGAATGAAAAATGACACATAACTCTTATTATTCGTCTTCAATACGATCAGATGATCAGTTGTCTAGGGATTTGCCTCCTCTTGCGATGTAGAAGAGCAGCTATCTCACCATCTTTTGAGTGGATGGTCAAGTGGATGTTGACCTACGGGTATTCCATTTGCAGCAGTGTATGCGATTCTGTGAGAGTCCATACGGTTTACATCAATGGTACCCAACCTTTTTTTTTCTTCGGGCCACATACATTTATTTGTAAAGATTCGCGGGCCGCAACACTAAACTGGTATCAAATGATTTTACTGAAATCTCTTGATGGAAGTTCATTTTAAATAATAATTAAATAAAACGATGTTTTTTAACTACTTCCACTTTTGTCTTTATTTAGACAGCGACCGATTTCGCCAGGCTCGCTGGCATCGACAGACTGGTGAAAAACATCGTTTTATTTAATTATTATCTAAACTGGTATGACGAAATAAATCATGAAACACACCCTTCTTTTTAGAAAATAATATTAGGATTTAAAAAATTATTAAATAAAACAGAATAATAATAGAACATATCGCTTATCAGCATACTGTTCGTCAAAAATTACAATAGTAAAAAAAGTATAACTTAAAAGTAACTTGTATCCAAGCGTTATTTCAAAATTAGTGCGATTTTTGGCATTATCATCAAATACGATGATTCACAAAGATATGTTGATGCAAACAATGTAAGAAGCAGGAAGGCACATTCTTGTACAGTTTTGCATTTTTCAGAAACTCATTTCCCTTTCTTTTTTCATCAAAAATAGCTTTCAGTTTAGTCTCATTCTTAAATTCGAAAAATTAATTAAAAAGCTCTGCATAATCATATCCCGATGAAGCTAATAATAAATGTGTTTAGAGCCGCACATAAAAGCTTGGCGGGCCGCATGCGGCCCGCGGGCCGCGGGTTGAGTATCGATGGTTTACATGGTCTCGCCAAAATCGTCTACTCGTTCTGCTCTCCATCTGGTGTCCTCAGTATTGCGGATTTTCCTAAAATCAATGTGAATAACAACGTCGGTTTTCTAGAAGCTTTATTTTGTTAAATGGGTATATACGCAGTTATCAAAATATATGATTTTATTAAGAGTATTTCCACCATTGCTCTGGCAACATTCAATGTTATCGCAATAATAAAACTTTTGTGTTCTGCGTACAAACTATTTTAATTTACATCTCAGTAAACATAAACCGAATATAATACTTAATTCCGTATGAGCCGTGAATTCATTTGTAACGAATCACAATTTTCCACGTGAGTTTGGAAGTATAAAGCCGCAGGATCCGGGTGTCGGAAAATTCGTGAATTTTTCATCTCACTCCAATCTCCAGCCATTAGACTCAAAAGCGATGGCGCTCCGAAGTTGGGAGAATTACAACTCGAATAATATACCTTTTATTGCTTCATCATTTATGGAAGTTGAATTAATCTGAGGTATCAGTATCCCACGCATGGAACTCAATGAGATATATAATGTGCCGGTCTGGATGTCTCCTTGCTTTGCCTGGTTAATTCCCAATAGGCAGTGATTAATTGTATTGTAGGTTTTATGTGTGTTAAGTTATAATGAATAAAATATGTTTTAAGCATTTAAAGGACCTAATAATTTTATGAAACTGAAAAACGTGTGACGAAATCAACAAAACATCAACATTTTCAATGTATACAAATACTTGTAAACAAATACTGGATTTTACCATTGCGGGTTAATAATTTTTTTTAAGGATTCATTGAATCTCAATAAAGACGAAGATGTAAATTGAACCTTATCTTAATAGATGGCACTAGCGTAGATCGAACTAAAAAATGTGAAGTGTTTCTCAACATTATAGCATATATACATCTTCCAAAAAATTGTCAGACGTAGTGGTCGTAAGAAGGCCGGAATGGGGAATGTTGTTAACACAAAGCGATTGCTTAACCCAACCAATGACAGGTCATAAGTCCTGTAAGCGCCTCGACCACCATATTCTGTTCCCAGAAAACAATTTACATCGTCGTCTCTATTGATATACAATTAATCCTTAAAACAAAACATCATGTTAAATTGCACGTCTTACATCTTTCTTTTTTAAATCTTATTTATTGTTTCTTGAACAATGATGTTAAACTCCATATTGAATACATTATAGGAATACAACAATCTATTTTCTAGAAGTTTTATTATATTTTATGAAAATGCTGTGCTGTGAGAATGCTGATCCTACACTTGATAATGCCTTAGAAAGGCGAACACCCCAATCCTATAAAATACAATATAATATAATACTCGTACATGTATCTTCTAGAAAACAGACTTTTTCATTCGTATTAATTTTTGATGATTCCTGTTAAAAATATTTTGTGTATATATATATGAAAGTAGCTAAGTAGCAAAAGAAGGATGAAAGTAGAATAAATGCAGTAGAAATGATAACTCTTAGACGCATGTGTGATACTCGGTGTATGATAGAGTGTCGAATGAAAATATATAAAGTGAATGCGGTGCGAATGATGGTGTTATGAACAAAACAATGAAAGTATCATTAATATGATTTGGACACATGGAAAGAATGAATGAAGAAAGAATGGTAAAAAAATATATATTAATGATGTAAATGGAACTAGAAATAAAAGAAGACCGAGGAAAACGTGGCAAGATCAAATAAATCAAATATTGAATGTCGGCCACGTGAGGAGTCAGAGAAATCGACCCGCATGCATGACACGATGTATGAATATTGAGGAACCAAGAGAAATATGTCAGGAAATAAAAGCGTGGCAGTCCATTCTTTCTGCTTACCCCTTCGGAGAGACGACGTGATGGTTAGTTAGTTAGTTAGTTTTTTATTTTATATTTATATTTAAAATGAACTTCCATCAAGAGAGAAGAAAAATAAGATACAAAAATGTGTCGAGAAATGGGAAACTACCATATTAAAGGTTGGACCAGCAAACATAGTTATACTTACTTCAATCCCTTGATTAGACAACGTTAAAAAATCGGGGAAAGAAATAACAGAATCAATCGACTGATGTGCAGCATAACCAGCAAACTCCAGAGTATGTTATATAGTAAAGTATGCATGAATGGTGGTGAAAATGGAATGGGGGCGAATTTTCTTTCTGCCGTGAAATAAACTTCAGTGCGAGTGAATGTCAAAGAGCACCCGCACTTTAAAATAGGGTTTCTAGTTAAACCAACACCGGAAAAATGGCTACACGCGAAAATCTATACGCTTTCCTTAAAGCTACAAGCGGGATTCGCGGATACGCTTCGGGGACTAACAAAAGTGGAATAATTCGGTAAAGTAACATATGTATTTATGTAGATCGCATACTACCAAAGATACTGGTGTATATCAAGAGCATTTAGTATAAAAATGAAGCCTGCAATTGGCAAAAAAATCATTCCATTTCAAATCAAATCAGTTTCAAATCAAATCAAATCAGTTTATTCAATTAATAGACATTACAAACAGGAAAATGTTTAAGGCATCTATTAAGTACAGGTAAAATATCATAAACATATTACAACAAAGTACCAGGAACGCATTAGAGATGGTTCGACATTAAGAAGACAAGATACTTTCTAAAGTCAATAGTATTTGCCCCCTGAACGTACTTTCACTAACATGAAAGACGTCGATCTCCGAGGAGACCGCGTTCAGCAGACTAATTGCTCTTCCCACCGGTGTTACCAGAGGCAGATTGATTCCGCTTCGGGGACTAACAAAAGTGGAATAATTCGGTAAAGCAACATATGTTTTGTATGTAGATCGCATACTACCGAAAATAGTGGAGTATGTCAAAAGCATTTACGTGTAAAAATGAAGCCTGTAGTTGTCTAGAAAAATCATTCTATTTTATCGTAAATTTAATCAAATGATTTATCCGAAATATCTTGATGGTTCATTTTGCAATAATGAAACAAAACGATGTTTTTTTAAGAACTACTACCACTTTTGTCTTTATATAGCCAGTGATTGGTTTCACAAGAATTGCTGGCATCCACATACCGGTCTTTTTTATTCAATTTCTTTAATTATGAACTTTTTATTTAGCTCGTTACCAACCAAAAATCGGTTTATTATTTTTCAATAAATTTTCAGGAATTAACACTAGATGCAACTCGTGAAATATTCTCAGAAGCAAACCCAAATTCTACATTACGTTTCATGGTTTGTTTGTGTATTTTTACTAACATTTAACGACAACAACAACAAACCATCACGCCGTTTCCCCGTAGGGGTAGACCGAGAGAATGGACCGCCACACTACTCTATCCTGGTACACCTCTCTAGATTCTTCCACATTCATACATTGAGTCATACACGCACGTTGATTCTTCCGACTTCTAACATGACTTACCATAAAAATTTGATTAATTTGGTCATAACATGTTTTCCTCGGTCTGCCCCGACTCCGTACTCCATTTACATCATTAATGTATATTTTCTTAACCATTCTTTCTCCATGCGCTCCATATGTCCAAACCAATGCAGCGATCCTTGCATAATTTTTTTCATAATACCTTCTTCCGCTCTACATTTCTTTCTTACATCAGCATTTGAGATTCTGTCGTATCTCGTTCTACCACACGCACGTCTTAGGGACCTTAACTCTACCACATTTATTCTGCTCTCATCCTTCACCTGCCAGTTCCATGCTTCGCCTCCATACATTAGGTAACGACAATAATCATATAAATATTCAAAATAATCCAGAATCATCCTCGGGCATGCGCATTATGTGCATTTCTAATTACTTTCGCAGATGAATCGAATTATTCTTCTCTCGTATAGAAAATTCAATTATCGTGTTCTTTATTTTAGGAAAACCGCACCGGTTTTTCTCTATTTATATTATATTCATCTTCTTCTTTCGGTGTCGTGTCAGGTCCTCAGTAAAGGCATCTCTATCCTATGCCACTTGGAACAGGTTCTAAACTCTTGTTATTCATGTCCACTCTTTGATGTTCCGCAGCCAGGACAGCTGCCTTCTACCAACTTCCGAAGTCATTTCACTTTCTTCCACGTCATTATATTCATAGAAAATAAAGATTTAAAAAAATGGGTACATCTTCTTCTTATAGTGTCGTTTCAAGTTACCTCTGTGAGAGTGATTTTCTGTGATGTGTCAGAAAAAAAATCAGTTCGCGTATTTATTGGACGGACTTCGTATGCCGAAGAAGAAATAAAATAAATGCTTACTCCTGGAATATTCCTTTTACGCGGTACGATCTACGCGGATAAAAATTCAGGTGGAAATAATGTTTTTTTCTTATGTCTTTAAACTATTGTAAAGTTCCCATATTATGCGGTAGTAATAGGACGCGGAAAGGAGGATATCAAAACCAGATTTAATAGTCAGTGTAATGTTTGTATTATGGTGAACATCCAAAAAAGATGAGATAATTTGAAACTGAATTTCTTGTCACAAAAAGTAACGATTTCATATCGTACGTGTACTGTTATCATTCGCAACAACAATATGTAATAAACTTTGAAAGTAAGTGTTTTGGTTTAGTTTTTATATTATCCTGCGGGGTGGCTCAAAGGCAGAAATTATAAGCGAAATACAGCAAGCCAGAATAGCCTTCAATGAAAAGACAAAGATACTTCAGATAACATTAATATGAGCGTTAGAAAAATCTGATCAAGACTCTTGTCTGAAGGGCGCTGCTGTATGGCTGCGAGACATGGACCATTGACCGGAAAGAGCACAGACGTCTAGCTGAAGGAGGAGCTAAACAGGCTTTATAGAACCAACGGACCTATCGACGAAGACATGAAAATGATAGAAAGAGAGAGGTCATTACAGGCCTGGCAAGGGTAGTGGGATTCATCCACAAGACAGATGGACCCACAGAGTCGAAACTGGATCGAAAGGCCCCATGGAGCATAATGAATGATGGTGTTATGAACAAAATAATGAAAGTATCATTAATATGATTTGGACACATGGAAAGAATGAATGAAGAAAGAATGGTAAAAAAATATATGTTGACGATGTAAATGGAACTAAAAATAGAGGAAGACCGAGGAAAACGTGGCACGTCATCATCATCATCATCATCAGCCGTCTGTCATCCACTGTTGAATGTAGGCCTCTCCCAAAGCCCGACACCGCCTCCTATCCATTGCCGCTCCCATCCATCCATGTCCAGCAATCCTCTTCAGATCGTCGGTCCAGCGGGCAGGGGGACGTCCAACTCTACGGAATCCTGTACGCGGTCTCCACTCCAGAACCCGTCTTCCCCATCGGCTGCCGGTTCTCCGACAGATATGGCTGGCCCACCGCCACTTCAGCCCGCCTATCCGTAGATCCACCTCAGTCACCTTGGTTTGTTGTCGTAAAAATTCGTTTCTAAGGTTATTCCAAGCATGGCTCTTTCCATGGCGCGCTGGGCAACCTTGAATCTGTAGACTAGACCTTTTGTCAATGTCCACGTCTCGGCTCCGTACGTCATAACTGGCAAAACGCACTGGTTAAAGACTTTAGTCTTGAGGCATTGTGGTATTTTGGAAGTGAGAACATGATGTAATTTCCCAAAGGCCGCCCAACCCAACTGAACTCTTCGGACGGCTTCTTTCTCGAAATTGTTTCGTCCTAATTGTATGATTTGGCCAAGATCACGTAGCACGATCAAATATATTGAATGTCGGCTATCTGAGGAGTCAGAGAAATCGACGCGCGTGCATGACACGATGTATGAATGTTGAGGAATCGAGAGAAATATGTCAGGAAAGCAAAGTGTGTCAGTCCATTCTTTCTGCCTACCCCTTCGGGGAGACGGCGTGTTGGTTAGTTAGCTAGTTAGTTTTTTTTATTTCATATAACATGGTTTTGCGCATCACGGCATTCTCTAACAACCTATCTACCGTGCAAGAGGAGGGTTGGGAGTGTATTAGACAAAGCAACTGTCTTGGATTTACCAATTTAAATTTAATTTACTTAAAACGCTGGTAAATCCTTTTCCAGCGGTTGCGGTGTAATCCCTGAACATTGTATTATCAATTATCCTGTAACGTTATTCAACGAGTTGTTGCCCCAACCTGGGGTGCAAATATTTACTAACTGTTATGTAGTTAAGCTATTTTGTGAATAGTAATTTATCTACCAGCGCTAACTTCAGCTCAGTAGCGTTACTCTATTTATCTCCTTTCCACTTGTTTTAAACATTTCAACCGAAACTTAGATGTTTCTTCAATATTCGCCTTCACGTTGTGTTGTGGATTCGCATTTGAACAACTATAATTACATTGACAACAACTACAACATAATTATTGGTTTTTGACCAGTGATGTAAAACTCCATTTTAAATTATTAATAAGAATGAAAATTTCTGTTTTCTAGAAGTTTTATTTTATAATTTAGAGGAATGACATGTTTCACCTTTTTAAAATATAATAAAATATTTTGTTTTAATTTTAATGAACTTTCTAAGGTATGATCAAACATCATCGGAAGATTGACTGTACCAAAACGCTGTCCAAGCTCTTGGCGACCGAGCTTTCGCGGTAGCCGGCCCTACAGCCCGGAACAATCTTCCAGCAGACCTTAAGTGCATAGATTCAGACTTAAAACGAACCTTTTCAAATGATCATTTTCTGATTGGAAGGGCTGATCGACTACGTCAGGTGCAGCCGTCCGGCTGCACCTGACGTAGTCGATCAGATTGATCGGCCGTTATCATCTGAGTCGTCGGTCCATAAATCATTTCGCTATGTCTATCTCGCTTGCACTTACGGGCCTTATGGAGCCGCTTAGTGATGGGCGTAACAATAAAATAAATATATCGATAAGTAACGTTTATTATCGTAATCTTGTTCATAAACTTTAACGAGTTAACAAAGTTTTGATATTAAACTATATTTACTGGTTTCATGTGCGTTTAAATTCGTATGAAATTAGTAACTACAAGATACTTAATTAAATAAGAGTATAAACCGAAATTTTTTTAATTTTAAAAATTGTATACCGTACGTCTATAAACACAGAAAGAAAGTTAAGTATAAGAAACAAAGTAGATCATATTTTGGCCCTTAAAAGAGCCGTTTATTTTACAAAAAAATGTATCAATCCTCATCGGAGTCTTCTTCATCAGTGTCTTCTGCCAAATTTATTATAAGCGGCGCGTGATCTCTTATAAGAGCTTTCGTTAGGTCACTGTTTTGAAGTTCCTCGGCATGTCTCACACATTTGGCCCAGTCTTCATGTGTGACATTATCGATGGCTCGGTGGAGGTGATTTTCAACATCTGCTATCTTGGATGTATTATTATTATTTTCAACTTTTCCCTTTACTTGTGCCCAAATTAATTGGGTTATACAGGGTGACGCAAAATTCATCTATAATTTTTCAGATGCCATAATTTTTGCAAATATCGGCAAATGTCAGTTCTACTTTGACATTTGTGAAGTAAACAGATACAGAATACACGTCAATTAAACATCAAACGCTTAACTCCTCAAGAACGGGGAAAAATTGTTCCGATTTTTTTACGGAATAATTCGTCGGTGGTATTGGCGCAGCGTGAATTTAGGCGCAGATTACCCGGTCGTCCGACATCAACTGGGGAAACACTGTGGCATTTAGCAGCTCGCCTAGAATAGTATAGAACTACAAGAGATGCTACCAGGTCTGGCCGGCCCCGGAGCAGCCGTTCTGCTGAGAATATCGCGGCTATGGCTGAAAATATGGCAGAGGACCCCGAAGTATCGATCAGACGACGTGCCACGCAATTGGGCATCAATCGGCGGTTTTTACAGAGAATTTTGGTGAAAGACTTGAAGATGTTCCCTTACAAAGTGCAGACAGTGCATCGGCTGTTAGCCGTTGACTGCCAAGCGCGTGTAACCTATGCTCAAGCTATCCTGAATCTTGACCACGAGGAAGATAACATGAGCGACGAGGCCCATTTCTATCTCTGTGGATATGTGAATAAGCAGAATTTTCGCTTCTGGGGCACTGAAAATTTACTTATAACCCAAGAGACTTTACAACTGCTCAAAGTTACTGCATGGTGTGATGTTTACGCTGGAGGCGTCATCGGGCCTTATTTTTTCGAAAACGCTGCGGGCCAAACGAACGGCGAGTGCTACAGAGCCAAGCTCAACGGATCAATCCTTCCTCAATTAGATGAATTGAGATTGGAGAACATGTGATTCCAACAGAGTGGAACAACGGCGCATACTGCACGAACCACAACCAATATTCTGAGGGCTGCATTCCCGGGTCGCCTAATCCCTCGTTTTGGTGATTTGCAGTGGCCGGCAAGATTGCTCGATTTATCCATTCCAGACTTCTTTTTGTGGGGTTTCTTGAAGTTACAAGTGTATGCCATAAATCGGGCCCGTATGGTCTTCAATTCTGGCGGCGGCCACTTGGCCGATATCATTTTTTCAACTTAATGGAAAAAAATAAGATATCAAATAAACATAATCCAAAAGCAGAACTAAAATATTTCATTCACAAAAAAAATTACAGCCAAAGAACATCATAATATGACAACTTTTGCGTCACCCAATATAAACAGCAACGAGCTAAAATTTCGTCACATTTGACAATGTCTTAGAAGGCCAAAGCATGTCATTCCCATAAAATATAATAAAACTTCTATAAAACTGACGTTTTCATTTGAATTAATTATTAAATAAATATATTTATTTAAATATCATTGTTTACTACACTGCTTTACCGTAACGCGATGTGCGTAGACTTACCATGAATTATTTATTGAATGGTTCCCAAAGGAAAATATATGGAAATTGAAGATTGGGCCGGGCCGGTGGCTACATTATGAATTTGTAGAGCATCCATCTTACATTGTCAGAACATCCTAACCTAACCTAGCCCAACCTGTACGTATAGTCAGGCCGCACAGAATGATTTATGAGACAAGTCTCTGAATAGAAAAATGCCTTTGTTGAAATATCAGACCAATTGACAATTGATTTACTTATGTTGTTATTTGAATGCAAACCAGGAAATAAAATTTATGTTCACAATAACTGCTTACAAATACATTATTGTACAATCTTCAATAACTAGTTTCAACCCGTGAAATATTTGCGGAAGTAAAGATTTTCTACCATTCATAAACTTGGTTCACTTTATAATCATAATCAGTAATAATATTTGTTTGTCTTTTTCTTTTTTTATATACACTTTGTATATACAACACTATTAAAATTACATATTTGTAAATAATTTTATAATATTATAAATATGTAACTTTATTATATGTTTCACTGAAGAAGGACTGGTTGTCCGAAACATGTCTTATATGTAATTTTAATAGTGTTGTATTATGGTACGATGTATGAATGTAGAGGAAGCCCGAGAGGTATGCCAGGACAGAGCATTGTGGCGATCCATCCTCTCTGCCTACCCCTCCGGGGATATGGCGTGATGGTTAGTTAGTTAGAGAGGGGAATACTTCGATTCTCTGCGAAAGTAATTCGGAATGCGCATGTCCGAGAACGTTTCCGGATTACTTTGAAATTTGTTCAGATTTTTGTTGTATGACATTAAACAAATCATGAATTTTTATGTAGAATTTGGTTTACCTCCGTGATTATTTCACAGGTTCCAACTCGCGTTAATATTTCTAAAAAAATATATATTTTTATGTAGGATTTAAATATTTAAATTTATTCTAACATATTATACTAATGTATAAAATAAAATATTCTACGAGAATATTTGTAATAGGATGTCGTGAATAGCATAAACTTAAAATTTAAATTTGGAACGCCAGATCGGATGTCCCAGACTAATTTGGTTCCATACATATCGCAATACCACTCCCAGTTACTAAACTGGAAAACTAACTTAATTCTGCCCCTGGTGGTTCAGCGTTACCCCATTTTACGGGTGGAAATATTCAAAGGACATTTATATGTGGTCGGAAACTTTCACAATGTGATACAGGGTGAGCTGTACTTCAAAATTGTTTGTATATTTAGAAATTTAGAAATTCCGGATATGTGTCAGCGCCATATATGTGTCAGCCTACGAACTTTTCAGCCCAACTGTTAACTACGAAAATTCCATATTTTACCACACATTCCATGAATAGCAGAAAACGTGAATAAAAAAATGTATATTTTATATGTCATGAATAGCATATAAAAATAATAATAATAATAGCATTTTCGCTCCGCGTCTCCCGCGGGGCGAAAAGAGAAAGATGAAGTGCCGAATCGGTTAAAGTGTGACAGTCCATTCTTTCTGCCTACCCTTTCGGGGAGACGGCATGATGGTTCGTTAGTTAGTTAGTTTTTTAATTTATATTGGTAAAAACATCAGTTTCTTAGAAGCTATATTATATTTTATTTACCTTGCTAGGGCAGTGTCAATTCTCAATTGTCTTATTTTTCTTATTTGGTTCTATTTGGTTATTGCTCTTATAAAAGGAAATATAATAAAAAAAAAATGGATATAAAACACTAACACTTTGTATTAAACCACGGTGTGGTTATTGTAATTGATGCCAACTTGTTTCGCTTGGACCTAAGCTTTATCGTGGCAATATAACTAAACAAAAACACAAAAAAATTACATGTGTAATAATAAACGGTGGTAAAGTTATAGGGGCGGGAGGGTGAGAGAAGAAAATAATTTGGGAAGAAATGTTTACCTTTGAAATAGCCAATTTTTAGGAAATGCAAATTAATTCAATTAGGTGTGTTAGGTACTAATGCAAACAATCCCAAGAAATGGAAGGGAATACCGAATTTTGAAGAATTATCTATCTTCGCTGGAAACAAATTAAGAATTGGGCTGAACGATACATTAATTTGATTATTGATGAAATTTCGATGATTGTTTACTGATTTCTTAATTTTTAATGCCTATATCATTTTTATGAATTAGTAAAATGCCGGATTTGAATGAAAAGTCTTATTTTCACGTAACATATATTTTTTTTGACGACCTAAGTGGCAGAGCGGTAATAGCCATGACTGCCATGAAAGTCCCGGGTTCGATTCCCAGCGATGACAGTGTGAAAAATATAATAAAATTCTCACACTTTGAATTCACGTGACATTATAAATTGTGATAGAATCGCTACCTATCTATAGGTCGGGATAATTAATAACTTAAATGTATACAGTAAATGGGTTCAAATAACATATTGTATGCAAATCAAATGTGAAAAACAACGGGAAACTACCATATAAAAGGCCCAAATGCCCCATCCCAAGAGCCAGCAAAGCAAACCAATCACTTAGATTGAAAATTAAAACAATATACATGTTTTATTTTTAAATAAGCAAAACATGATTAATAATATGGTTTTGAATTAATTAATGTATCAACTGTTTAAAAATAAAATAACTTTGTTATTATAAAAATACCACAATTATTTTTTCTCGCGACAGCTGTTTCGCTGACCAATGTATGCATCGTAAGGTCTTAATATCAAATTTTTTTTAAAATTTTTTTTAAACAAATAGTCCATTGTTATGGCCGAAACACTACGATACTTCAACAACTGTTGAAATTTAAAACACTGTCATAATATCACAATTTACCTTTATTCACTGAGAGCTTCGCGACAGCTGTTTCGCATACCGTTGTTGGCATCATCAGGTGTTACAATAAACTTTTTTCTGTTTATTGTAACATCTGATGATGCCAACATCGGTCGAAGAGAGTCAAGAAATTGTGATATTATAACAATGTTTTTAAACAGTTAATAATATTGAAATATCAAAGTGATTCCACCAAAATAATGGATTATCTAATTTGTTTATCGATTATATTCAACACCAACCAGAGGGTGAAATGTTCAGTTTAGGGGAAGAAGATGCCTCTACATGTGTTGTTACGGAACTATATTACCTGACGCTCCCGGAAACAATACAAAGTCTCCTAAATCTTTGAAATGGGGAGAGAACCTTAGAGAAAGGTCCATTTTAGGGTCATCCTCACGATATATAAGATAAGCTGGCCATTGACACGAAGAAGATTAAGAAAACGCTTCTAGACAATTATATAATATTTCAGAACTTCACAATGGAGTTCTGGTCCCATCACTAATGTATGGAAGCGAAGCGTGGAACTAGCAGAAGAAAGGTCAAAGCAGAATAAATGCGATAGAGATGAGGTCCCCAAGATGTATGAGTGGTCGAACGATATACGACAGAATCTCAAATGCTGATATAAGAAAGGAATGTAGAGCGGAAGAAGGTATTATGAACAAAATTATGAAAGGATCGCCGCGTTGGAGAAAGAATGGTTAAGAAAGTATACGTTGATGGTGTAAATGGGGTACGGAGTCGAGGCAGACCGAGGAAAACATGGCATGACCAAATTAATCAAATTTTAAAGATTTGTCATGTTAGAAGTCGGAGGAACTGACGTGCGTGTATGACTCGTTGTATGAATGTGGAGGAATCTAGAGAGGTTTGCCAGGATAGAGTAGTGTGGCGGTCCATTCTTTTTGCCTACCCCTGCGGGGAAATGGCGTGATGGTTTGTTTGTTTGTTTGTCAAAACTTTATAGAAACATGGCGTAGAATTATTTTATTGTGAATTTTTAAAATAAATAAATAACTTGTAAAATGTATTTCTACTAACAAGTAATTACATAACTAATTAACCATCACGCCATTTCTGCATAGGGGTAGGCAAAGAGGATGGACTGTCATACTGTTCTGTCCTGACACCTCTCTGGCTTCCTCTACATTTGATTAAATTGGCCAGGCCAATTTTTCCTTTGTTTTCCACGACTTCTCTTTCCACTCATACTTCTTGAATACAATATTTTAACCATTATTTTCTCGTCCATTCGTTCTACGTCTTCAAACCATTCCAATGATCCTTTTTTTTAATTTTACTTACGATGCAATCATCTGTCTTACATTTCTTCCTTCTTTCGTCGTTCGGTATTCGCTATCATACATCGATACTCCGCATATTCTTATCAGTGATCCAATTTCTACGGCATTCATTCTATTTTCATCCGTATTTTTTCAGGACCAAGCTTCACATAAGGGTTGGCACTAGAACTCCATTATGAACTGCCAATTTTGCTTTGGTGGATACATTTTTATTTGCAAGTAATTAATTATTTTATTTTTTGTCGTTTCTCTAACAACGATTTAATTTATATATTAAATAATGAATACTCAGTAATTTGTAACTTGAAAAATGAGGTAAAAATTCATATTTAATAACGAATTTTAATGAATTAAAACACTGTTTTTAACACTTTTAAGTTTATTTTTCTCGACATGTTTCGAGGGCTTACACCTTCATCATTAGTTTATATCGTTCTCCCGATGATAAAGGTGTAAGCCTTCGAAACATGTCGAGAAAAATATTCTCAAAATTGGAAAAACAGTGTTTTAATTCATAAAAATTCGTCGTTATGGAATTCCACAGTGTTAACGCCTTTAGTTTATCTAAAATTCATATTTAATAATCAATACTAAAGAAAACGCCTGTTTTTAGAAGTTTTATTAAAGTTCATGGTAATGATATATTTCGGCTTCCTAAGGTATCATCAAATATGTGAGTCTTATTAATACGAAGTAAATCGTCCATTTTCTAGAAATTGTATAACATTTTATGAGGTTGACATGTATAAAAATAATTTTTGTTATTTGTAATTTCATGGTAATTGTAAATTATGAAAAAAAAATCTACCAGAAGATGGCAGCGAGCTGCCGAAACCGGTCGAAGATACAAATATTAGTAGACTTTCACTAGGTTGACATGTGTTACATGTAATCAACTATACAAGTTTTTGATAAAAGAAATTATTGAAATTGTATACTCATAATATTTTCTATTATTTTGAGATTTTTTTCGTTATTAGTGTTAACAATGTATTTAACCATATCGAATACCCTAATCATCACACTATGCATCATTGGCAGTAAAACGTTTGATTCGTGCTACAAACTTTGGCCACTGAGCCTTCGCGGTAGCCGGTCTTTCAGCCTGGAACAATCTTCCAGCAGACCTTAAGTGCATTGAGAATCAGTCAGAGTTTAGATCGAGACTTAAACGCACCTTTTCAAATTATCCTGATAAGAAGGGTTGATTGACTGCGTTGGGTGCAGCCCTCATACTGAATATGTTTATTTTTTAACTAGTTCATAAAACGGAGCATTTTCTACAGCGCTCTTGAGATGAGTAATTTATAAAAATGGCGCTCTATAAATTACCCAATTTATTAGTATTTTTCAGAGATCTTAATTAGCTCGGGGTCCTATACATTGCGTTGGTTCGGAGCAGACTCGAAAGTGGTTCTGTATTATGGAGTCCTCACGAGGCGAGATATTCCGTTATGCTGGAGAGATCGACGTCTTTCATATAAGTGAAGGTACGTTCGGCTCGTTCGTTCTTCCTAATGTCAAACCATCTTTAATGCGTTCCTGGTATTGTATTTTTATAATATTTTACCTGTAATTAACAGATGCTTTAAACATTTTGCTGTTTGTAATGTCTTTTGAGTTAATGAACTGATTTGATTTGATTATTATAATAATATATTTGATAATGACTTAGCAAGGCGAAAGATGTAATTTTAACAATATATAAAAAACATCTTTAAAAGAAACCTTGTCATTAGTAATAATTTTTTATTTTACTGTTTGATATTTTTATTAAAGTACAAGTCGTCCTTTACGCATAGTAAAACTTTTATGATTTTGTATACTTTGTACTAACCGGTTCCTGGGTGTCCTCTATAATCCTTTAAGGGAATCGGAAACTGTATAGTGAGCACCCTGTATCTAGTCAAAGTAATGTATTATATCAAACCACTTTCGGCCGAAAAGATATATTTGATAGGACTAAACTCAAAAGTAGGCACATTAACCATGCTTGAAATATCTATACCAGAGGTTCCCAAACTTTTTTGTCCCGTAGACCCCTTACCGATTTTTTCTATTTTGTGTAGACCCCCTGCTTTCCTATTATTGATTTTTTACAAATTCATCTACAACTGTAACATTAGTTTTTAAAGCTGACACAGAAATACTCCCTTAGGGTTTACTGTAGAAAAGAGATCTTTAAAATAAAATATATGCTAAGTTTTATAGTTATACATTTTAACTGTTAAATTTACAACACTGTTATAATATCACAATGTTGTATTATACATTTTTTGAGAATGTCGCAACAGCTGTTTTGTCAACCGATTTTATCATCAGCAGATCAAGCAGCTGTCGAGACTTTCTCAAAAGTGTATAATAAAAAAATGTCACATTATCACAGTGTTATAAATTTAACAGTTAATAATGTTGAAGAATCATAGTTTTTCGGCCAAAACAATAGACTTTTTAGACATACAATCATTAATTAAAACAAAACAAAATGCAAATCCAACATTTTTACATAAAATAAAAACAATGTTCTAATAGGGGGGATGAACCTGATGCTATGATATCAAAATTCAATATTTGGCTTCAATTTAGTTGAACCATCTCGTGGACCCCTATTTACATCCTCATCATGCACCCCCAAATACTTTTCCAGTTGTCGTAGACCCCTTGTAAGTCGAAGTCAACCCCTGGGGGTCGATATAGACCACTTTGGGAACCTCTGATCTATACGAACCCTTTATTGCAGCCCAACGGAAAACGTTATTAATTATATTCATCTGGCAAAACGAAATGTTTAAGTGTGTTAACCAGAATATAAAAACTATATTTATCGATATGACGTTGTCTTAAAACAATAATTCTTAACGGAGGCGCCAGCGCCCTTTTGTGGGCGTTTTGGAGGTCTGGCGGGACGTTTTTAATTTTAAGCGTTTAGGGGGCGCTGCAGAAGTTCGAGTAGGCATTGTGTCAATATAGAAAAATAAGCTCATTCACTGATACACTTTTACACTTTCTTTAGGAGCTTTGATTTTATAAGTTCTGTTACATAAACCACACTTTCACGCTCAACATTTTTAACTTGGGCACAATACTCAATATCATGTTCTTCATATAAAATAAAAGCTCATTCAAAAAGGTTTATAATATCACCTGTGATTGTTTTGATTTAGGACATATTTGGTACCGTACGAGGCTTTTTAGTTATAGTAGGAAATCCATTGCATAAAATACTTACCTACTTAGAAAAAAGTATAAATTTTAAAATTAGGGGGACGTTGGATAATTTTACTGTGATAAAGAGGGCGATTATTTTAATTCGGTTAAGAAATACTGTCTTAAAGCGTTTTTTTAGAGAAATTGTAAGCAATAACAAAAATCTCGGGTTCGATTCCCGGCGATGGCAGTGTGATTGTCATACTGTCTTTGGTCTGGTGTAGAATTCACGTGACAACAAAATGGCGATAGATTGACTATCACAAGCCACGAGAATCAATATAATAGCTAAAAAATAAAGTGTATACAGTAATTGGGTTTAAACGACCTGTTGTATACTAAAAAAAAATCACATATATAATCCCGTGTCTTTTTATATATTTTGTTTGAGAATATAATAAGTTTCTTCTATATACGCCATACTTTGTGTTGTTATGATGGTTTTTGTGAAGTGTTTTTAAGTGTAATTTGCATGTACAGCGAGACAAAGAGGAATATTGGATCACATTAAATGTGGTCTGGGTCCCTATGGTTTGTTTACATATAATTTTTTTAACGTAAGTCCCGCATGGATGAGGGACGGGTCTAGGGATTGAATGAGCGAATCTGACGAACGACGCCCTTCGCCTATAACTGCTCTTAGTGGGAATCTTCTATAACTCTTTAACCATTATTTTCTCAAACATTTGTTCTTCTTATTCTAATTGTAGATCTTGCGATATTTTTATGTAGGATATCAACTTTTTTCCTGTGATGAAGACGACCAGCCTTCTCTCCATCTCATTGGTGGTCGTCGGCTCTCTGGAGTCTCGTGTATCACGATCTTATTAATTCTTGCTGGATCTATTCTCTTGATGTGGTCTCTCCAAAATCGTCTTCTCTGCCTACTCCATTTCACAATGTCATCAATTTTGCAGGATTTGCGAATTTTTTCATTGGTTAAACAATCTCTAAGGATACTCCCCACAAGAGGTTGCAATGTTGTCATTTCGCTACTCTTAAGAGATGCTTGGTTCTGACAGTGTCTGCCCTTGCTTCGATTCCGTAAGTCATGGGCCTGATGCATGTTTTATAAATTATAACTATGCTTTCCACTAGCATATGCTTATTGTCCCAAATAGTGTCCCTTAGACATCCGGAGATAACTGCTGCTTTATTAGTCTGTTTTTTAACTTCATTATACAGAAGAAAGAAGAAGAAGAAGAAGAAGCTTTCCACTAGCATATGCTTATTGTCCCAAATAGTGTCCCTTAGACATCCGGAGATAACTGCTGCTTTATTAGTCTGTTTTTTAACTTCATTATACAGATTGCTGCAACTAGAAATCTCCACACACATGTCTAAACCATCTAAGTGATCGTTTTTTTTTAAATTTTACTTATGATGTATTATATAATATTTCTTCCTTATTTTATCGTTCGGTATTCTATCATACATCGTTTTATTGCACATCCTTCTCAGTGATACAATTTCTACGGTTTTTATCCTAATTTGCACTGCCATAACCGAGAATCGACTCCGGGGTCTTCGGTGTAGCAGTCGTAGTTCTTGTAACTCTGCCACGAAGGTCGTCAATTTAAACATTATATTAATCTCATTTTCCAACAGTTTGACGTAAGCTTAAATGAAAACTTTTCTAGTTTTACAGAACTGTTAAACCATTTACAACAATTTCATTAACTTGCCCATTTAAACTCGGAACAAAACACACAGAGAAGCTTTAAACCGGCATTTAATAAGGGCGCAAACGAAGCGATGTGCAAGGAGAACAAACGCCGCTGCAAACCCCATCCGGAACTACCCCCGTGACAAACTAAAGCCTGCTTATGCTTACGCCAGGTTGCACCGCATCAAAGCCTCCCCGTGCACCCCCGTGTAGGAGATAAAAAGACACCCCTTTGAACTTTTATTAGGCGGATTACCAACATTCAGTTTTTCGTGCAAAATGTTTTCGTTGTGAATTCTATCGAGGAAGATGAAAGGTTTAATTCTATGTTGAAAGGGTCGATTCTGTTTGTAGAATTAGTTCTTTGGGAGGAAAACATATGTTTATATTGGATAAATACAAAACCCATTGATGTTGTGTATGATTTGATGATTTAGATTTCGGTTCTTAAAAGCTATTCTTTACCAAATTACTAGCTATATGAATGAGTTTTTATATGAGCTTAAAACTAACAAACTCACCATCACGCCGTCTTACCGAAGGGGTAGGCAGAATGAATAGACTCCCGCACTGTTCTTTACTGAACTACTTATCTCAGTTTCTCAACATTAATACATTTCGTCATGCACGCGTGTTGATTTTTCCGACTCTTTACGTGGCTGATCTTGAATATTTGATTGATCTGATCGTCCCGCTTTTTCTTTGGCCTTCCTCTATTTCTTGTTCGGTTTACGTCGTTTACATATACTATCTTCACCATTCAGTTTTCATTCATTATTTCCATGTCTCCAAACCATCTAAATGACCCTTTCATTATTTTATTCATAACACTTTCATTCACACTGCACTCTTATATTTGCTTAGGAAATTAAAAATAACTTTGTTTAATCCACAAATTATTTAACAACACGACATATTTTGGAGAAAACCGCCGAGAAACTACGAGTGACCCAAAGAGCCATGGAAAGAGCCATGTTAGGAATAAGCCTAAGAGACAAAGTCAGAAACGATACGGTGAGAGAAAAAACAAAGGTCACTGACATCATCCACCGGGTAGCGACTCTAAAATGGCAATGGGCAGGTCACGGAGCCAGAAGCTCAGACGAAAAGTATACAAAAAGACTGCTGAGAGACCGTGGACAGCAAAGAGAAGTTCAGGGCGACCGCAACTACGGTGGAAGGATGATCTGAACAGACACGTCGGAATAACCTGGGTGCAGTCTGCACAGGACAGATTGACATGGAAGCGAATGGAGGAGGCCTTTGTCCAGGAGTGGACGGGAATAGGCTGAGGAGGAAGAAGAAGAGAAGAAATGTGTACTAGCTACACAGCACCGGTAAGGGATGGTGAACCCAGCAAGTCTTCTTTGTTACACACTTCTAAGCGCGTACATCCCATTGAACTCAATCATAAAGTGATCTGTCGATCTAAGCTACCCGTCCGTCCATAGTACGGTAGTTTACATAACGTAATTAGAAGTTCGTATTATTTACCGATGACGAGCTTCGGAGCCATGTGGCGCCGGCGCCACTCGCTGGGAAATGTAAATCCATATGAAAGTGCAATTTGCGCTGTCAGCCGCGATGTGATGAAAATATTGTCCTCGTTCGCATTCATATTGGCGATAATTAAAGATCGCTATATACTCGTACATGTCAGTTTATATTTATTTACACAATGGCGATGAACGTGTCAAAGTCTAAAGTTATGGTATTTGAAAAGGAAGAATGTATGACAGATTGTGACATAAGTGCGAACGGTGAGAAATTAGAGCAAATTACCGAATTTGTCTACCTGGGAAGCATGTTTACAAGATACGGAAAAATGGAAAAAGATATCGGAAGAAGGGTTGGAGCTGGAAACAAAATAAATGGTGCACCTAAAGTCATTACCGCAAATAGAAATATATCGACTGCAGCAAAGATGGCAGTGCACAATGGAGTTTTAGTGCCGACCCTTATGTATGGAAGTGAAGCTTGGTGTTGGCCAAAGAAGGATGAAAGTAGGATAAATGCCGTAGAAATGAGGTCACTAAGAAGAATGTGCGGAAAAACAATGTATGATAGAATATCTAATGATGAAGTAAGAAAGGAATGTAAGGCGGATAAATGCGTGATAAATAAAATCAAGAAAGGGTCACTAAGATGGTTTGGACATATGGAATGAATGGATGAGGGAAGAATGGTTTAAAAGATATATACAAGTAGTGTGAATGGAAAAAGAAGTCGAGGAACGTCAAGGAAGACATGACATGACCAAATTAATCAATTACTGAAAGGCGGCCATGTTCGAAGTAGGAACAATCGACGAGCGTGCATGTCACGATGTGTGAATGTAGAATAAGCGCGAGAGTTATGTCAAGATAGAACAATGTGGCGATCCATCCTCTCTGCCTAACCCTCCGGGGAAACGGCGTGATGGTTAGTTAGTTAGTTAGTTAGTTAGTTAGTACACAACGGTGTTTCAGCATTTCGAATATGAAAAATAGTATAGCTTAATAAATATTGTAGATTAAAAATACTGTTACGTAAAAAAATGGCTTATAAATTGAAAGCATACAAATTCTGTAGCTTAAAAAAATTGGAGTATAATTTTTTTATAGTATAAATTTCGTAGCTTAAAATTTTGTAGCTTTAAAATTTGGTAGCTTAAAATTTTTTAGCTTAAAAATTTGTAGCCTAAAAAATTTTACAACGCAATTTTTTCTAGCTTAATTTATAGCTTACGATTTTTGTTGCTTAAATTTTTTATAGCATACAAGTATTACATTATTTTATATATACATATGAGTATTACACCAGACCAGTATTACACCACCAGACTCCCCTATATTGCATTGCATAATCAGCTTCATGGGACTCGTCCTCGTGGAAGACCTCTTAAAAGATGGAAGGACAGCTGGGAGTCTACCTCACAGGAGGAGCAACACTCTGGAGAACATACCACATAGGTCTTCAATAAGGAAGAAGAAGAAGAAGAGTATTTCAACTAAAAAAATATAGATTAAAATTACGTTTTTTTGCAAATTACGAGTACAAAGGTTTTTGATACTGAGATAAAAAATAAATATTTCTTTCTATGCTACAAATACGAGTATATCAGGTTTCCCGACGTTGCCTATTACTTTGTTGCCTATTACGTTACCTACATTTTGCCATGAATTGGAGGATCTCATATATGTATCCAAGCAATATTGTGACCTACATATACAATTTTACGACCCTAATGCATTTTAATAGTGAAATTTAATTGTATCTCAATAGAGACGAAGATGCAAACTGGAAACTGAATATGGTTGATCAAGGTGTTTACAGGACTTATGACCTGTCATTGGTTGCAACATTCCCCATTCCACCTATTTTCTTTATGACCATGTAAGACAAATTTTTGGAGGTTGTATATATGCTACAAATCTATACTTATCTTCACATGTCAGTTTCAATACACCATCTATGTAGATTTGATTACATATGTTAATCTTTTTAAGATTAACCTATATAATCCACACACTAACGCCATCTATGGAGATTAATTTTTAGCATTTAGCAAACTACTTTATTAACACAATGTGAAGGCTATCGCCATTAGCGCATTGTTTAGAAGCCGCCTGGAGATATCACTCCTATCTATATGCACCACGGGTGAAATCCAGGATTCGTGTACAAGTATAAGTATACATTCCCAAAAAAACATTTTATTAGTGTTAGAAATCGACAAGCGTGTATGACATATTGTATAAATGATGAAGCGGGGATAGAAGTATGCCAGCAAATAAAAACGGGACGATCCATTCTTCCTGCACAACCCTTCGGAAAAAAATCGGCGTTGTAGATAATGAGCAATTGATTTTAAAAATAACCCTCGTGAGTCATTTTTTTACGATTCTTCTAAGTCTACAAAAGAAAAATGATATAATTTACTTTTTTTATGTTTGTATAATGAAATACTTCCCATAAATTTAAATATGAATTCAAAATATTCCGATAAAAATATTTCTATTGGAATGAAAGAAAAAAATATGTTGAGAATTTAAGCAATTGAAAATTGAAGACTTATACGAAAATACAATATACAAGGTGTTTCAGAATCTATACTTATGAACGAGTCGACGGTATTAATTTTATTATAAAATAATTCCCCATTTTGAGTCTTGTCTTTCTCGCAATCAATTGATATGTTTATATATTATACATATGTGGCGTAAACTTTTATGTGATGAGTATCAAACGTTAATAAAAAAATATAAAGCGAATGAATAAAAGCGTTATTGTCAAAATAATAAAAATACCACTAAGAAGGTTTGAATACATGAAATAATTATTAAATAAATAATGCTGTGGAAAGATTGAGTTAACGATGCGAATGGATTGCAAATTCGAGGACGACCGATGTAACTTCAAATCACTAAAATGAAAGTGCACGCATGACATGCAGAATGAATGAAAGCGATTGTAGATAAGCATGTATCAAGATCGAGTAGTGTGGCAGTCTATTCTCTCTGCTGACTCCTCCGGAGAAACGGAGTTATGGTTTTTCGTTGTTGTAAACTATAATGTGAATGTTTTTATGATACAATAAATACACTTAACATGCAGCATATTAACATTTTTTTAACCATTGATAAATTATAGCAATTTCGAAACATCGTATTGTGCTAAAGTTTATTTTTAAAATTAGAAAGTTTGTCAAACAACCGAGTCACCCCCGATACAAAATCACCCCGGTTTATTATTTCCTGTAATAACAACGAAATAAATACACAATTTCGTCTCTCTTTGATAAGCTTAACTTTGTTTTCTGACAATGACAAGATATGACAAATTCTCAACCTCCGAGGGGTTGAAGGTAGCTACGCAGAAATTCTGGATAACTTCATGATTCAAAAACTCGAGAATTTATAAATGTTTTAACCAGCTCATTATACTACGCAAGAAAATATAAAAATACACGACCAGTCAGAAAAAAATATACGCAAGTGATGCGAATTCCACTTTCAAATTCGAAATAAATCTATACGTTCTCCGAAGCTATAGCAGAGCGAGAGTATAAATCATTCTTTGCCTCAAATTGCCACACAGAGGCGCTTTGAAGTTCTACTGTTAGTTAGAAAGTTTCAATCCTGGGATTGGTTTGCAGCGATTTATTGTATTCTTCTCTTCCATTCTTCCCTGTCTTGTGCGGCTCTTTTGAAATCTGCATATGATGAGCAGCGCACGTCCACCAACTGGTCCTCCAGGTACTCTCAGCATGGGCGTCCCCTAGAGTTTGTCCCCTCGGTCATACCCTCCATTATGGCATGCAAGAGACCTTCTTGACGTATTACATGGCCGATCCATCTTGCACACCTTTCGGACAAGGTCCTGAGAAAGGTTCTACTGTATTGGAGGTGATTTGTCTTCTAAAAGAGGTGGCGAAGGAAGGTGAAGACCCTTATGTTAAGGACTACAAAGATATAACTATCAAATTTATATTTATAACATTTTCTTTACTTCATTAAACGAATTTAAGATTGGCTTTCTTATTCTTCGTCCGATGGCGTTACAGCCTATATCGACCCTTGGCCTCCGTCAACTTTCGCTTCCAGTAGTCATTGTCCTCAGCAGTCGTCAGCAGCACTCAGCAGCAGCAGTTGTGCTGCATCCCTATTCATTTCGTCCTCCCGCCTCAGCCTTGGTCTTCCCACCCGTCACTCCTTCCGCCCGGGTATCCAGTCATAATGCGTTTGGGGACACGTGAATTCGGCATCCTCTGCACATGTCCAGCCCATCTCAGTCTTTGTAGCTTTATGTGCATGGAGATGTTGGGGGGCTAGTACATGGAAAACAGCTCATCGTTGCGTCGAATACGCTATCGCTCTCCTTCTCTCACGGGTCCACAAATTCGTCACAGCACCTTTCTTTCGAAGGTGTCCAGAAGTTCCGCCATTTTTACCGTCAAGATCAGAGCCTCGCAGCCATACGCCAATACCGTCCATATTGTGGTCTTGTATAGCGTGATTTTTGTCGTTCTATAGACGTTGTGAGACTTAAATATCGGTAGCAATGAGAAGTTTGTTTTGTTGGCCGCTGTGATCCTTTTTCTTATTTCTGCTGGGTCTTTATTGTTTTCTGTCAGACCGGAACCTAGGTTTGTAAATTTTTCTAACACTTCAGAAAAGTAGTCGGCTTTAAATTGGACGCTATATCTTACTCTATGTGACGAGTTTCTGCTTTGGGTTATAATTGTGTTTTTTTCTTTATATGATTTTCAGTCCCACATCAAGCACCGCTGTTTCAAGGGGGTCGAAAACTTATTTTATGGCTGGAATGGCCTTTCCGACGATGTTGATGTCATCCGTGTATCCAACAATTTGGTTGCTTTTATAGAAGATATTTGAGCTGGTGTCCACTAGATTCTTTCTGATAACGTGTTCTAGTACAATTTTGAACATAGTAGGAGCCAGTTCATCGTCTTGTTATAAACCCTAGGCTACCTCAAATTCATCTGTTAATTCTCCATCTACCTTAACTTGGCATCTGAAGTCAGACATTGTTGATTTTACTAACCTGACTAATTTACAGGCATTCTCTATCTATACTGCCGTACGCTTGTTTAAAGTCTAAAAATAATTGGTAAATATCTAAGTCAAATTTCTGTGAATATTTGATCTGTTGTATTCCCCTAACAGGTTTTCTGCATATGTATCAATTCTTTGTTTCAATATAGTTTATTATTATTATTATTTTTTATTTATTTAATAAAGTTATAAATACTTATAAAACAATCTTTTATAAACAATTAATTAATAATATATAAAAACGCAAATGAGAAAAACAGCAAAAACATTAAATATCGGTACTTAGAACATATTGAAAGCATTTTCGACGAAAGATCGCGAGAGAACCGGTATCTCTTACCTCATTTGACAATTCGTTATATAACTTAAATCGTTTATGAAAAAAAACCCTTTCTCTGTACTTTCAAGTCTGGATCGCCGGAGTCGGAATCTATCACGACCTCTAGTCAAGTAGTAGTGTATTTCATAACTATATGCCACATTTTTAGTTAGATATGCAGGCACCATATTACTCTAAATTTTATAAACAAAAATCAAAGTGTTGTAAAAATTTTGTAAGCCTTGCATTACAATGATAATATGTCTCGATGGTTTTCACAATAAAGCTTATCAACCACCGCCGTATTCCAATTAATCAATTCTGAAAGTTTCCCGAGGATCTGTTCATGAATAACCGAGGAAAAGGTCTTCACACAAACCACACATTGAGTTGCCTTTTTTATAAATGGGACAGATTATGCTTATTTGCCATTCATTAGGTATCTTTACAAGTGTCCATATTTTTACAATGAGCTTATGTATCATTGTCTTCAGATTTTCGTTTCCATACTTGAGCAGTTCTGATGGTAATTTGTTATTTTTATGTTTCTTTAAAGCACTATTTGTTTTTGAGATTGTTGGTGGGTTTTCTGACTCGTCAACATCGTTTGAAGGAATGTTTGTGGGTTGACATCTTTCATTATTATTGGAATTTAATAGCTTGTGCAAATATTCCTTCCGTACTATATTAATCTTTTCCGTATCTGATATTATTGTTGCTACATTGTTCTTATATAATGTTGTGTTCGGTTTGAAACCCTTTTCAAGATTGGTTAAACGTATTATAAAATCTTGTTGGAAAACGTATACATTTTTTTGGTTCATTCTATTCAGTTATTTTTCTTGGACGAATTTCACAATTGAAAAGTATTTTCTTCAATAGAATACTTTGAATAAATCATTTATCGGCTATGAATCACCTATTGATGTCAAATTCTTTAAAATAACTAAATCAATTATGAATTCAAAAGATTTTTTTTAATCTTTCGTAGGTGGCTGGTGGATTTGATTTAGGGCTAAAATTTAAAATCAAGAAACTTAAAAAAACATTGTTATTATTTTTTAATTTGAAATGAACTTCCATTAAGAGATTTCAGTAAAATCATTTGATTATTTTAAAAATACAACGTTTTTCGCTTGCGTTCTTATAGACACTGAGTCGCTCGGATATACGTATAGATACTCGTATAAGGCTATAAATAAACTAACTAACCATCACGACATTTCCGAGAAGGGTAGTCAGAGGGAATTGCTGCACTGGTGTAGAAGACATAGAAGGGGTACCCACCGCTTATCCGAGGCTGTTATAGGGCGCAGCGATGCCCTTTCGTCAGCCTCGCTCATTCACTTCCTAGGTTCGTCCCCCGTCCATCCGGGACTGACATTAATTGTCTGGTCTAACTGGTCTATCTTTATATTTTATAAGTTTCGCGTCTCTTCTACATTTTCCCACCGTGACACGTCCGCTTGTCGATTAATCCGACTTCACACATGGCCACCTTTTAGTAATAAATTAATTCGGTAATTTCATGTTCATCTTGCCATTCCTCGTCTTCTTTTTCCGTTCACAAAACTTATGTAAACTAACTAACCATCACGCCGTCTCCCCGAAGGAATATAATGGACCACCAGACTATTCATTCTTGGCATACGTGATACGTTTTACTCCGTTCACGTCATTTATATATACTTCCTACACTATTCTATCTTCATTCAATTTTTAACTTCTGTTTAATCATATTATCTTTATTTTGGTCATTATATTTACATCCGCGCTTTATTCACTTCTTATATTTGCATTTGAAATAAGACAAGATATATAATTTCTATTGCATTTATTCTGCTTTCATCCTTTTTACGTCAGTTGTGAACAAGAATACCATTGTGCACTAACCCAATTAAGTGTAAGAAAAATGAGTTATACCATTTGCATAATAGTGTTTATGTATATATTATAGAACTTCCTGAGATAAAATTAAAATTCTTCTAAGAACCAAAATAGTATTATGTGGAACAATTTTTCCAGCAGCCCCTTATAATGGGCACCGTGAGAGCCGGTCGCCTAGCATGGATTGAGCACGTATGCCGAGCCGAAGAGACCAGAGCAATCAAGACCCTGTACGCGTCTAGACCGACTGGAGTAAGACCTCTAGGAAGGCCTAGACAGCGCCTAATGGACAATGTTCTGGCTGACCTGGCTAGGTTGGGCGAATCGGACTACTGCGAGCAATAGGCGCAGGATCGAAGAGCTTGGCGAAAAAGCATCAAGGAGGCTAAAACTCTTCAAGAGTTGTATGGCCATAGGAAGTAAGTAAGTATAAACAAATTTTCAGGGCTTATATCTTTTCCACAATAGAATTTCTAGTTCCATTTAAATCGTTAACGTATACTTATTTTTTACCATTCTACATATACGTAAAAAAACTAACTAACTAACCATCACGCCGTCTTCCCGAAGGCTTCCTCAACATTCATACATCGTTGCACGCGCGTTGATTTCTCTGACTCCTCACACGGCCGACATTCAATATTTGATTTATTTGATCGTGCCACGTTTTCCTCGGTCTTCATCTATTTCTGGTTCCATTTACATAGTTAACATATAATTTTTTTACAATTCTTTCTTCATTCATTCTTTCCATATGTCCAAACCATCTTAATGATCCTTTCATTATTTTGTTCATAACACCATCATTCGCACCGCATTCACTTCTTATATTTTCATTCAACAGTCTATCATACATGTACGTATTTCTTACAATTAACAGTTTTAATAAAAATGTAATTACATAAAGCGTGCGCTTAACTCAACCAATGACAGGTCATAAGTCCTGTAAACACCTTGATCAACAATATTCAGTTTCCAGTTTTCATATTCGTCTCTATTGAGATACAATTAAATTTCATGAATTAATCACCCACCATGGGTGAAAATCCATTATTCGTACAATACAAGTATAAGTATACTCGTAAATTCAAAAAAAAAATTAACAGTTTGTTTTTACGTTTTCATTGTTTTGTGTTTAAACCACTTAGCTAATTTTTAATAACCAGTCAAAAATTACTCTGTTGTGTTACCGCAATTATATAATATATAAAATATTATTGTACAGTAGAATTCAGTGCTGTTCTAGTAACTAATAGAAACGGCAAATTAAAATTTCAGAAATGAAAATGTCTCCAGTAACGAACAATGCACAGAAAGGTCGTTGGTTGATCCATGTATTATGCATCACTCAAATACATTAAAGTCACTGTAAAACAAATTATACAAACGATCAGAAAAGGGTAATTCTGTGTTGACTTACTTGAAACTCTAGCTTGTATAGACACGGGAACTTTCTCCTCTGGTCGCAGAGCTTAACGAAGTTCTTGAGTTCGACGGCTTTGTCGGGGATTGTAGCAGATATTGAGCCATTCTCATCAGCTGAAAACAAAGATAAAAATGTTTTATTATTCACTTCGAAAAGTGGACATTCAAAACAATAGTGTGGGACTCAAAGGGTTATTTCAATAGCGGGTTCATTCAGGTGAACTCGGAACATTCACATTAAATAATTGATTCGTTGGAGCTTTTGTGAAGCTTAATCAATCCTTAATCAAACGAGTTTGTTATGTTATAAATGTAAAAACAAAAACTTATAGATATAAAATATAATAATAAATTAAAATTGGATACGAGGCCATTCTTCTTCTTTCTGTGTTGACTATCACCCTTGAGAGTGATGACCTGGGGGAAAATATCCAGAGTGGTATCCCCTTGCCTTCTCTGGAGGATTTTCTGTCACGAGGCCATTACTTGGTGATATAATATATTTAAAAAATAAAAATAAACACTTTTTATATTTAATTGTATCTCAATAGAGACGAAGATGCAAATTGGAAACTGAATATGGTTGATCAAGGTGTTTACAGGACTTATGACCTATCTTTGGTTGGGTTAAACGCACGCTTTATGTAATTACAACATTCCCCATTCCACCTTTTCTTTATGACCATGTATGACAATTCTTTTTTTGAAGTTGTATATTTGTTACAAATCTATGCCAGGTTTCACATGTCAGTTTCAATGTGCCATCTATGAAGATTTTGATTACATATGTTAATCTTTTTAAGATTACTCTATATATAATCTACATACTAACGCCATCTATGGAGATTTATGATTATTAAGCATTAAGCAGAACATCTTTTTAACTTCAATGTGAATGGCTACCCCGCCATTAGCGCATTGTTAGAAGCCGCCTACTTTTTTAAAGCCGCCCACTTTTTATATATAATAAACTAAATATATTTTATAATAAACTAAATATAAACCACTTTATTTGAGTAAGTACCGCCTACTGATTTCACTCTGTAGTGAGCTTCTTTAGGGCTATACACAGTTTGCGTAAAGCCCCGACAAAGCTCACATCAGAGTGAAACCGGTTGGCGTTACTTACTCAAATAAGGTGGTTTATATTATATTGTACTATAAATGAAAAATTATTTAATTTTAATTTTAACAATAAAATACTTTGTATTTAACAACAGTATGGTTATTATAATCGAAGCCAACTATGTGACGTTTAATCAAAATAGTTTGTTATGTTCTTAATGTACAAAATTAAAAAAAACTTATAGATATAAAATAATTAAATACTTTGTATTCAATTATGGTACGGTTATTAAAAATGAACTCAACTAGTTACGCCTGTACCCGAGCTTCATAAAATTAACTAATAATCTATCCATCACGCCGTCTTCTCGAAGGGTATGCAGAATAAAGGAGAAAAACTCCACCCTGTTGTTTCCTGACACACTTCTTTCGCTTCCTCAAAAGTCATACACCGTGTCATGAACGCACGTTGATTTCTCTGACTCCTCACGTGTTAATATTTGATTTATATTATCATGTCACATTTTTGTCAGTCTTCCTGTATTTCTAGTTCCGTTAACATCATTTACACATACTTTCAAACCATTAATGAAGAAAGAATGGTAAAAAAAAAGTATATGTTAACGATGTAAATGGAACCAAAAATAGAGGAAGACCGAGGAAAACGTAGCACGATCAAATATATCAAATATTGAATGTCGGCTATGTGAGGAGTCAGAGAAATCGATGCGCGTGCATGACACGATGTATGAATGTTGAGGAAGCGAGAGAAATGTCAGGAAATAAAAGTGTGGCAGTCCATTCTTTCTGCCTACCCCTTCGGGGGGACGGCGTGATGGTTAGTTAGTTAGTTAGTTAGTTCAAACCATTATTTTCTCATTCATTCTTTCCGTATGTCCAAACTATCTTGAGGATCCTTTTATTACTTTGTTCATAACTATTATTAAGTACCCTAGCTTCATCAGGGTTATATAATTATAAGCGAAACTAGTTGGCATCAATTATAATAACCATCTTATTTCGGTGCCGTGTCAGCTCCCCTCAACGTTGGCGATCACTGCAGCAAAGGCATATCTGTCCTATCTGTCCTGCGCCACTTGGAACAGGTTCTGAACTCTTGTAATTTCTGTCCACTCTTTAATGTTCCGCAGCCAGGACAGCTGCATTCTACCAATTTCCCAACGTCACTCTACTTTATCCATTAATATCAGTCGAAGGAGATGGTATTTTTCTCCCCTTAGCATATGACCCAAGTATGAGACCTTTCTAACTTTCAATCTCAACAACAGTGAGTTGGCGGCTGGAGGTGTTTAATTCGTTATTTGAGAGGTATTTTATTGTGGGGTTAGGATGTGACGGAAGTCCTTTGAAAAAATGTTCGGAAAGATTCATAATAAATTCATCTATCATCGGGACTCCCGATTCTAGGAGCAGTTGTGTGATTCTGGTCCATGAAGGCGCACCAAGCGATAAACGGATAGCCCTATTTAAGAGATTTTGGAGTTTCCATATTTGAATCGAAACTGTAAAGTGTTAGATGTGCTTTAATACAAAATAACAAAAACGTATGTCTATGTTTTACCTAAAAAAGGATGTTGAAATTAAAAAAAAAAAATCTAGATTTGCTTTTATTGGGACAGAGTATAAATAGTTGTTCGGCGCTGGTTAGGAATACAAAGGTATCAGAATACGGTGATTGACAGGGAAGCTGTAATACTATCTGGAGTGCCGAGGACATTTTTCAAGGAGCGACATATTGCTCCTGATTGATGAGCGGCGCCCCTATTAAAGCCTGCAGAGACTTACTAAAGATGGATTGAACGATATCACATAATAGGGAAGAGCAGACCAATCTCTGTCATTTGCTTACGGTGTAATTTGATTTCCGCTCAATGAAAAATGGTTATTTTATTTATTATTTGTCTTTTTTTTTATATACCTTGTGTGTACAACACTAACATTAAAAATTCAAATGATTTTACTGAAATCTCTTGATGGAAGTTCATTTTAAATAATAATTTAATAAAACGATGTTTTTTAACTACTTCCACTTTTGTCTATATTTCGACAGCGACCGGTTTCGCCAGGCTCGCTGGCATCGACAGACCGACGCCAGCGAGCCTGTCGATGCCAGCGAGCCTGGCGAAACCGGTCGCTGTCGAAATATAGACAAAAGTGGAAGTAGTTCAAAAAACATTGTTTTATTTAATTATTATTTGACATTAAAATTGTTTTTAATTACATATCAGACATGTTTCAGACAACCGGTCCTTCCTCAGTGATATTATAAAGATACATATTTAAAATATTACAAAATTGTTTACAAATATGATCAGTTTTGAATGTTATAAAGATTTATTTTGGAACGTTTGTGCTTTTGTTCAACAAATATTATGAATCGATTTAAAATTTAAAATACTAATTTAATGTTCTAATTTGGATTAAGGTAATAAATCAATGATTGGACTTGACGTTAAATCTATTTGATTATTATTGTTTGCGATGACTCTGTTGCCTGCCCTAACCCTTTTTAAATATCCTTTTCCACTCTCCCATCCTTTGTATGTAGATAAAATAATAATAGACCCGTAATCTTTCAAATAATTTATTTTTTATCAGAATCGTACAAAAGCACTCAAATATATAGATTTGTGTATTAGTATATGCTTATAAAATATGTGATCATTATGTACCAACATAGCATTTCACAGTTCTTGCATTATGAGGAAACTATATATTATAAAAATGTTAATATATTTCAGTGCTGGTTTTTGAGTTATACCCGGTAATTTAATATAAACCTCATTTATAATTCATCTTTGACAGTTTCGTTTTTGACTGGATCGTATAAAACGCCATCTGTCGACAGAGGCATGTAGTATTCGTACATGGCGTCCCAAAAGTCCACGTTGTCGAAGTGGGGGTTCAGCCCAACTTCTAGTTCCTCGTCTATGTCCAAGAAGTATTGGCGGCTAGCCGTGGCAGGTTCCCATTTAAGATCTCCGAGAACGGAATCAGTCTCTGAAGGTGTAGGATTTCTGTAGACATAAGATTTGTTATTTTTCAAAATATGACATTTGTAAATGAAATTCGAAACAATATTTTTTTGAATGTATACATATACTTGTATACGAATACTGGATTTCACCCATTGCGGGTTATCAATTCATGATTTAATTGTATCTCAATAGAGACGAAGTTGCAAATTGGAAACTGAATATGGTTGATCAAGGTGTTAACACGACTTATGACCTGTCATTGGTTGGGTTAATTGTGTTAAAAAGATGTTCTGCTTAATGCTTAATAAACATAAATCTCCATAGATGGCGTTAGTATGTAGATTATATATAGAGTAATCTTAGAGATTAACATATATAATCAAAATCTTCATAGATGGCGCATTGAAACTGACATGTGAAATCTGGTGTAGGACTTTAACATATATACAACTTCCAAAAATTTGTCAGACATGATCATAGGAAAAGTGGAATGGGGAATGTTGTAATTACATAAAGCGTGCGCTTAACCCAACCAATTACAGGTCATAAGTCCTGTAAACACCTTGATCAACCATATACAGTTTCCAATTTGCATCTTCGTCTCTATTGAGATATAATTAAATCATGAAATTCGAAACTTAATTAAAATTTTATGGATACGATAAAATGATTTCTTTAAGAAAATAGGTTATAATAAACCTTAGATTTAATTTTAATTTACATTAAATTTGATGCTTTAAATGTGGTACGAAGATTTTATCTTAGAATATCGGTATTAACATTAAAATGTATTTAAGTTTAAAAAAGTACGTACAGTGTTAGATATATTAACAATCTAATATTTATTTTTATTGGATGAATCATTAGAAAGAGACTTAAATTAAAAGCATTTTAAACTCATCAAAATTAAAAAAAAAAAGTTTTATTAACGTTTCTTTTGCATTATTTTTAATGGATTCCATAGAAATAGAAATTTTTCACTCGTCATTTAGTTTATAGGTAACTTAACTCTTTTTTATTTAATTATTAAAATTCATACACTGAAGAAGGGAAAGTTGTGTCCCGAAACATGTTTGTGAAAAGTGCAAAAAAGTGTTGTGATAATACAATGTTTCAAAAAAGTTATTCAGTTAATATTTCAATTTTTGGAATTTGATTGAATACTTGTAAAATTGTGAAAGCTGTAAAAGTTAGTTATTAAAAACAATTTGGTATTATATCCTTTCTACAACTGTTCAGTTGATAACCTTGCTAGGGGAACTCAATATTACACAATTTGCAAATGATTTCTGAGATGACAATTTCATGATTATTATTGTCATGTATCCAGGGAGGCTGTACAAGAAACGAGAGTATCTGCCGTTTTATTTTATTTCCTGAATTAAACGAAATTACCCATTAAGGTCTCGCATAAATTGCCAACGAAATTCTGTGCTGAATCTCAAGATCACAAAGGTTTAGGCTGTCGGGCTGACAGATGGACAGGAAGACTTCTAAAGAAGATGGAATTAATTAAAATTTTGTCCAAAATATCCTAAGAGATTGGTGTGTTGATATCATTGAGATGGGCACATTTAATATGATTTTAAATTTTGAGATAGTCAGGTTGAATTTAATACTATTTATTGAAAGTCAAGGCGTTAAAACTATGGAATTCCATTGTAATAACCTTGGATTTGAATTAACAATGCTGTTTTTATTCCACTTTTATTTTTCAAAAATAACTTACTAACCATCACGCCGTCCCCGAAGGGGAAGGCAGAAATAATGGATGGCCACGCTTTTCTTTCCTGACATATTTCTCTCGCTTCCTCAATTTTCATATATCGTGTCATGCACACGATTTCTCTGACTCCTCACGTGGCCGACATTCAATATTTGATTAATTTGATCATGCCACGTTTTCCTCGGTCTTCCTCTATTTATAGTTCCGTTTACGTAGTATATTTTCATTCGACACTTTCATACACAGAGTATCCACACATTCGTCTAAGAAATCCCATTTCTACTGCATTTATTATACTTTCAGCAACAAGTTGAACAACAAGTTTAAACAACAAGTTTATTGTAACATCTGATGATGCAAACATTAGCTAGCAAAACAACTGTCCCGACAATTTCATAGCAATTAAATCAATTGTGATATTATATAACAGTGTTTTAATTCAACAGTTAATAATGTTAAAATATCAATTCGTTTCCGCCAAAACAATGGATTATCTAATCAAAACGTAATTTTCATATCGTGAAATAAATTGTTTTCACATAATTAGATGTTACCTGAACGCTTCAATGAATCGCATTAATTTAATATTTTCAAAATGACGACGAAAGGCGAAAAGATGTCGCCTTTTGAATGTAAAGAGAAGAAATCCATCTGTCACACACAATAACGCGAAATTAATTGAAGTGATAAAGGAAAAGAGAATTGGAAGAGTAACAAAGGGGGATAAAGGAGAACGAATGTTGAAAAGTCATTAATCGTCACTTGGCGACGGGATACAGCGGGTTACGTGAAAAGCGAGTACTTATAGGTTAGATAAAAACCCTCCACAAAGAGGCTAAAGGTCTAATTTAAAACCCTTTTAATTGATTATAAAGGGTCTCACCATATTCCCGAAGGTTCTCTAGGAAGTATCTTACGTAATACTGGCACGCCTATTTTTAAAATAAAAAATGGATTGGTACAAGTCAATATGTTTACAGTATCATTTAATGATTGTTTTTTGAACAATGATGTATAACTCCATATTATATTATTAATATGTATGAAAAAACGATAGTTTTTAAGGAGTTTTATTATAATATTTATGTATGACATGTTTCGCCCTTCTAAGGCATTATCAAATGTTTGATAAATATTATAATAAAAGTCCTTAAAAACTATAGTTTTTTCATACATATTAATAGTATCATTTATGATGAAATATATAATATATTCGATATTCTTCTTCGATGGCCCTACAGCCAATATCGTGCAGCCTCCAGTATTCTTCGCCTCCAACTCCTCCTGTCTTCCGCTTCGACCCTCCAATCTGACACTCGTAACAATTTCGCCCCATCTCTCCCAACTTCATCCTCCCATCGCAGCCTTGGTCGTCCAATTGGTCTTCTACCACCTGGGTGCCACTCCAGCAATCTTTTTGGGGTTCGCGATGACGGCATCCTCTGCAGGTGATTGGTTCATCTCAGTCTATTCAGTCTGACCTGTGTGGAGAGACTGGGAGCTTTGTATAGTACAGCTCGTCATTATTCCGCACTCTCTAGCCTTTACCGTCATTCACAGGTCCTAGAATTCTGCGCAGCACCCTTATCTCAAGTATCCAGTCGCTCTGCGGATTTCGCTGTCATTGTCCACGCCTCACATCCATAGGTCACTGTTCGGATGATTTATTCAGGATGATTTTGGTTTTCCAGTGTACGTTTCTTGATTTGAGCGCTGGTAGTAGAGAGAAGAATGTTTTTTTGCCAATTCTTAAATTAAATTCTTAAATTCGTGATTCGATATTAACTATCATTTTTGTTGCGGATTCATAATTTAACACTATTTTTTTAAAATTTATATTCATAACACTTTCATTAGCACTGTATTCACTTCTTAAATTTGATACTATCATAAATAGATAAATGACACATTCGTCTAAGACAGTGGTTCCTAAAGTTGTCTATATCGACCCCAAGGGGTCGATTTCGACTTGCGTGGGGTCCACGAGAGTTGCAAAAAAAATTAGGGTGCACGAGATGTAAATGGGGGTCCACGAGATGGTTCAACTAAATTTATTCGGAATTTAAAATTTTGATATTATAGCCTCAGACTCATCCCTCCTATTAGAGCATTGATTTGTTTGTGTTTTAATTTTATGTAAAAACGGTGGATTCGTATCGTTTAAATTAATAATTGTATGTCTAAATAGTCTATTGTTTTGGCCGAAACTCCACAGTATTAACGCTTTCACTTTCAACATATTAATCATACTCGTAGATTGTTTTTCCACACATTTTTTCAGTGATATCAATTTATAATTACATTATAAAGTTCGAAGTTACAATCATGCGATTCGAAATGGAATACCGAAGCCGTTTTCTAATGAATATTATCGAATGCTCTATTGGGAAGGATATCCAATACCAGAGAGGAAATGCTATGAAGTCCGCAGTATGGTATCACCTATTGGCTAGTTGTTTGGTTCCTGGAATTGCATTCAGCACAGAATCGCGCCAGATTGCAGCCGGTTCATTTAGCGCTAGCAATATTATCGGTGGTTGAGAATTGCGGATGAAATTATCTGTTCAAATTGAACCAATCTTCACTACAGGAATGTCGTGGAAGGCCGTTATGTAATGCAAATATACTTTATGCTTTATGCTTAAGAGAAGTGGTGTGATAGTTAATTAATAAAGTTTTTGTGGTTTGAATATCACATTAAAGGGATTGCTGTTTATCAAGTAATTGACGTAGAGAAACCGGTCAACACTTTCAATATATATAATGTCATACTATAATATAAAGTACTCGCTTCTTACAATAAAAATAATATATAAAACATTTAAAACATACCCAGTTTTGGCGAAATTCGTCCATAGTCTAACCATTCTCTTGATCGTTTTCAGATCAGTGGATTCTTCCGCTTCTTCGTACAGAGATTTGTATTTGTTTTTCAGCTCATCGCAAGTGAAAAGATAACAGAGCTCGTCTTTCTCAGAAGCGCCTTCCACCGGCTGTTCTAACTTATCGCGAATCGGCTTACATGCCTTGGCTTTGAAATAGTTGAAAGCCCCGTCGTAAGAAAACCTATAGAAGTACACTGGAGCAGTGTTGAGTTTCGCGTATGTCTTCACCGACTTGTCGATAGGAATAACATGTTCGTCGCTCAAGTACGTGAGGAACTCTTTTAAAATTGTGTCTTTAGTTATATCAATGGTGGAGTTGAAGTAATACCACTTTAGTCTGTACTGAATCTCGTAGTGGATTCTGTGATCATGCTTGGCGTAGAGGCCTCTCAAAGGGAACAGATGTGGCCAGCGCCTTTCTAAGGTTTTGACAAACTGAGGTCTTTGAATAAAGAACCAGCTGTGGAGAATTGATTCTTGCGAATTAAAACCTATCATCATTGGAACATCAGGATTTACTAGTTCACGCGATTCGTATATTTCTTCTGGAAGTTTAGTGATGAATGTTTCTTCACCGTGCGTGTTCAAAGACGGAGAAAATATCACAACTCCGTACTGTCTATAAACTGTTTCGTCCGCGTCCAGTGCGCTGGTGAGATTTCCTGTTATGATCTTAGGATCGACTTCTTTGAGAGCTTTCAATAATGATTTATCATCTGATGATTTGTATCCTACAGTTTCTGCAATAGTGTACGCTCGTTGTTTTGGTTTCCACTGGAAATAAGCTGCTAAAAGCGCAGTTCCACTTTGAAGAATCGCTTTATGGAAAAGTCCTTTAGCTATTGGCGAAAGATACAATACATCTACCGCAACACCTCCAGAACCTTGTCCAAAGATAGTAATGCTGTTTGGATCACCACCAAAAGATTTGATATTTTTGTTTACCCATTTCAGAGCAAGTAAGATATCTTTCATTCCCTGATTCCCTGTTACCATATCATTTTCAAAATCCAAGAATCCAAGAACTCCCAGCCTGTAATTTATTGTGACCAAGACAACATCTTCGTCCATGAAGTGATCTGGTCCGTGGAAGGTGTCGTTTCCGGACCCGAATCTGAATAATCCTCCGTGGATGAAGAACATGACTGGAAGATCTTTGCTCTTGAGAGAAGGCGTGTAGACATTGAGAAAGAGGCAATCTAGTCCACCGTGATATTCGTCTGAAGTTTCCTGGGTTTGAAGACATATACTTCCATGGTTGAATGCTTCTCTGACTCCTTCCCAACCAGAATGGGGTACTGGTGGCTGAAAGTAATTCGAAATAATCAAACATTTTAATGATTAATTTGATAAATCTTAAAATGAAAATGGTTTAAAATTATGCATTGCAGTGTGCATTTTGATTAAGTTATTAAGAGTATTTAAATGCTCTCCAGATGTCTAAAGTTTTTAATTTTACATGTCATTATAAAAGTCCATCCTAAATTACACAATAATGTAAATTTTGACTACATTTGTCAGAGACAACAAAAGCAGACTGATGTACAGTATTAAATCTCTTTATGCTAGAATCTCTTTGCAGACTATAATGAATTATCTATGGATTCGAATGTCATATTTAAAAAAATAATTATGAAAATATTCTTTATCGTATTTCAACTAAAGAAGTCATGTTTTTAATATTATTGAAGAAATCCAATGTTTTGGCGGAAACCTATGATACTTATTTATTGTTTCTTGAACAATGATGTTAAACTCCAAATTATTATTATAATTATTATTATTTTTTTGAATCGCTCTTTACATCATGACAGCATGAGCCAAATCGATGTAAATGATATTATAACTATCATAGTGATTCTCGTGACATGTGATAGGTAGCTAATCTAAAATCTACACCAGACCAAAGACAGTGTGACAATCACATTGCCCTCCCCGGGAATCGAACCTGGAACCTTCGGGGTGGCAGTCAATGCACTTACCACTCGGCCACGAAGGTCGTCCATATATCCATAATTAATATGAATGAAAAAGTCTGTTATCTAGAAGTTTTATTATAATTTATGTGAATGGCGTGTTTCACCTGTTTAAGGCATTATCAATCTTTTGATAATACCCGAGACTAGTGAAACATGTTATTCACTTAAATTAAAAATAAAAACATCTTGAAAACTTTCGTTTTTATTCGTGTTAATTAATAATGATTTAAGAAAGGAATATAGAGCGGAAGAAAATATTACGAACAAAATTTTAAAAGGATCAGTTTGGACATACGTAACGATTGGATGAAAAAATTATGGTAAGAAAATATACGTTGAAGGTATAAATGGATTACGAAATTAAGGAAGACCGAAGAAGAGCATGGCATTACCAAATTAATCAATAAAAAAAAAACGATGTTTCTTATAACTACTTCTACTACTACTTATAGCGACCGGTTTCGCCAGGCTCGCTGTCGAAATAAAGACAAATGTGGAAGTAGTTATAAAAGACATATATAATTACTAATAAAAATGAACTTCCATCAAGAGATTTCAGTTAAATCATTTGATTATCTCAAATTAATCCAATTATTTATAGAATTGATGAATTATTCATGTTAGAATCAATAGAATCAACGTGCGTGTATGACTCACTATATGAATGAAGAGGAAGCAAGACAAACCTATCAGGATAGAAAAGTATGGCGGTTCATTCTTCCGAGGAAACGGTGTGAAAGTTTATTGTTTTTGTTAAATGGGTAAAAAGTGATATTATAACGGTGATCCAAATTAAACAGTTAATAATATAAACTATAAAGGTTGAACAGGACACTCACTACTGCTATTGAAGGATACTGCTATTGAAGAAAAAATTTGGTGTGTTAATTTTAATTGCACTTTTAGCATATACCACATTATATCCTCAGACGAGGTTCAATTCTAATTGATGAAAGTATAAGATATGGTAAACCGTGGATATCGTTGATACTTCCATGATATACTAATCACTAAATTTTACTTATCAATTAGCGAAATTTATTGTATTGGATTAAACCGAATCGATTGAATTTTGTAACATGCTGAAAGTAAATATAATACATAATTATTTATGTTATAATCTTAAATAGGTCAATGTATGAAAATATATTTATCGATTTATTACAAAGGTAATTGATTAAATTATCACGGTTAAAGAAATTGTTATCGATACTAAACTAACTAACTAACTAACCATCAGGCCGTCTCCCCGAAGGGGTAGGCAGAAAGAATGGACTGCTACACTTTTCTTTCCTGACATATTTTTCTCGCTTCCTCAATATTCATACATCGTGTTATGCACGCGCATCGACTCCTCACATGGCCGACATTCAATATTTGATTTATTTGATCGTGCCACGTTTTCCTCGGCCTTCCTCTATTCCTTGTTCCATTTACATCGTTAATATATTTTTTTTTTACCATTCTTTCTTCATTCATTCTTTCC
This sequence comes from Lepidostoma basale, assembly GCA_022606425.2. Lineage (NCBI taxonomy): Eukaryota > Metazoa > Arthropoda > Insecta > Trichoptera > Lepidostomatidae > Lepidostoma > Lepidostoma basale. The sequence goes on from JAHDVF020000237.1 coordinate 199,735, forward strand.
ATGTGTCCAAACCATCTTAATGATCCTTTCATTATTTTGTTCATAACACTATCATTCGCACCGCATTCAATTCTTATATTTTCATTCGTCCCTCTATCATACATAGAGTATCCACACATTCGTCTAAGATATCTCATTTCTACTGCAATTACTCGGTCTCATTTCTACATACATAAGGGTTGGTAGAAGAACACCATTGTGCACTGCCATTCTAGCTTTTTTGGATAGGTTTTTGTTTGGGATGACAACTTTAAGTGCACCATTCACTACATAGTACAATTAAAAATACTACACATTATTATACTACAAATTATTGATACTACAATAGTACAATAAAAAATAAAAGAGTCAATGAAATCTAACTAGCCATCACGCCGTCTCAACCTAGGCAGAAAGAATGGACTATCACACCATTCATTCCTGATATACTTCTCTTGATTTCTCTACATTCATACACGGTGTCATGCACCCACGTCGATTTCTCCGACTCCTTACGATCGTGCCACGTTTTCTTCGGTCTTCCTCTATTTCTAGTTCCATTTTTATCCTTAACATTTACTTTTATTACCATTCTTTCCATGTGTCCAAAACCAAGTTATTGATCTTTTCATTATTTTGTTCATAATACTTTCATTCGCACCGCATTGACTTTATATAGTTTCATTCGACATTCTATCATACACAGATTTTACACATATTCGTCTAAGAGATCTCTTTTCTACCATACGTACTCAATAGTTTCTTTCTTCATTCATCCTTTTCTATGTGTCCAAACTAATGTAATTATTTTGGTCCTCACACTTACATTCGCACTGCATTCACTTCTTTATTTTCAATTGACACTTTATCGTACACAGTTTTTATACACATTCGTCTAAAAGATCTCATTTCTACGTATTCTACGTTTATCCTTCTTTTGCTAGCACCATGCTTCGCTTCAAGAACACAATTGTGAACTGACATTTTAGGTTTTTTGGATAGGCTTTTGTTTTCGATGACAACTGTAAATGCACCATTCACTTGCCCTTCTTACAATATTACTCCGCCAGAATATTTTAATGAAATCTAATGTTTTCATTAAAATATTCTGGTGAATTTGAAAACCGAATCTCTTGTTTTTATTTTAAATTTCTTGGTAGAAGTTCTTTGTTAATAATTAAAATATAAATATGGAAATACCTGAAGGAGAGTTTGTGTGAATCAGCGAAAGAATCGTGTGGTGTGTGTGTACAAGGAAGAAGGAAAGGGGATGCATGGTGGAATGATGACGTAAAGATTGCTGTTAAAGAGAAGAAAGATGCTTGGTTGAATATGTTGTCGATAAATAAGAATGACAGAGTTAAGTATGAAAGAGCAAAAGATTTGTATAAGGTATGCAAGAAGAGAGTGAAGTCGGTAGTGAAAGCGCGGAAAGAAAAGCTGAAGGAGGAAGAAGGGCTCAAAATGACAAACAACTTCCAAGCAAATTTAAAAATGTTTTGGAAAGAAGTTAAAAAAGCCCGAAATCCTCCTGATAGTGGATGTGTGAAAGCAATTTTAGACAACGAGGGAAGAATGTTAACGGAGAGTAAGATCATACAAGAAAGATGGATGGAATATTTTAAGGAGATGTATGGTGGTGATACAAGCGTGATCGAAAATATGACAGCTAGTGCGAGTGCGGGACCTATGAATGATAATATTGAAAAATAAGTACGAATGAGATGAAAAGATCCGTGAGTGCAATGAAAAGTGGAAAAGCTGTTGGGTTTGATTGTATTGCCATAGACTTTATTAAAAGCGGTGGCGAAGTGGTTTCTACATGGTTATGTAAGTTATTTAACCAGTGCTTGGAGGAGGGATATACGCCGCTAGACTGGAGGAGAGCAGTAATTATGCCCCTGTACAAAGGAAAAGGATCGCGTATGGAATGTGGAAACCACAGAGCTATTAGTCTTTTGAGTGTCGTTGGTAAAGTCTATGGCAGAATTTTAATAGAAAGAGTAAGAAAATTGACGAGTGACAAAGTTTGGGATGTGCAAGGTGCCTTTATGAATGGCAGAGGATGTATGGATCAAATTTTTGGACTTCGTACATTGACAGAGAAGTTTCTGGCCAAAACCGCAAACTTTTCTGTGCGTTTGTCGATTTGCAAAAAGCATATGATTACGTTAATAGAGTGAAAGTTGTGGAAAATATTGTCTGAATATGGAATAAGTACAAAACTGATCACGGCAATTAAGTCGCTATACACGGAAAGCACTGCTAGTGTCAGAGTAAATGGAGATCTTACAGCCTGGTTTGATATCAATAAAGGTGTCAAACAAGGTTGCGTAATGTCCCCGTGGTTATTTAATCTGTATATGGACAAGTGTATGAAAGAGCTGAAAGGGTTGGATGTAGGTGCCAAAATGAGCGGAGTGTCAGTAAGCTGTCTCTTGTATGCGGATGATGCTGTCCTATTTGCAGACAACGAGCATGAACTACAAGTCCTGGTGAATTGTATGTATGAGGTATGCATGCGAAATGATCTGATGATGAATGTTAATAAGTCCAAGGTAATGATTTTTGAAAAGGAAGAAATCATTACAGTCTGCAACATTAGCGTGAATGGTGAAAATTTGGAGCAAGTAGTTGAGTTCGTGTATTTAGGTAGTATGTTTACAAAAGATGGGCGAGTGGAGAAAGATATTGAAAGAAGGGTTGGGGCAGGCAACAAAGTGAATGGTGCACTTAAAGTTGTCATCGCAAACAAAAAACCTATCCAAAAAAGCTAGAATGGCAGTGCACAATGGTGTTCTTCTACCGACCCTTATGTATGGAAGCGAAGCATGGAACTGGCAAAAGAAGGATGAAAGTAGAATAAATGCAGTAGAAATGAGATCTCTAGACGAATGTGTGGATACTCTGTGTATGATAGAGTGTCGAATGAAAATATAAGAAGTGAATGCGGTGCGAATGATGGTGTCATGAACAAAATAATGAAAGGATCATTAAGATGGTTTGGACATTTGGAAAGAATGAATGAAGAAAGAATGGTAAAAAAATTATATGTTAATGATGTAAATGGTACCAGAAGTAGAGGAAGACCGAGGAAAACGTGGCACGATCAAATAAATCAAATATTGAATGTCGGCCATGTGAGGAGTCAGAGAAATCGACGCGCGTGCATGACACGATGTATGAATGTTGAGGAAGCGAGAGAAATATGTCAGGAAAGAAAGGTGTGGCAGTCCATCCTTTCTGCCTACCCCTTCGGGGAGACGGCGTGATGGTTAGTTAGTTAGTTAGTTAGTTATATTGTGATAAAAAAGAAAATTATAGTCTGTATGTTAAAGTTTAATTCCACTTGATCTTTAGTTTCAAACGGTTAATATATGTTATATTATTTATTTTTATTTTTATTTTTATTATTTTTTTTGTGTTCACAACAGGTCGTTTGGACCCAATTACTGTATACAATTATATTATATAATGTATACAATCTGTAGACAGTTTAATTTTTTTTTTGCTATTATATTGATTCTCGTGACATGTGATAGGTAGCCAATCTATTTCCATTTTAATGTCACTTGAATTCTACACCAGACCAAATACAGTGTAACATCACACTGCCATCGCCGGGAATCGAACCCAGGACCTTCGGCATGGAAGCTCTTACCACTCTGCCACGAAGGTCGTCAAATTCTTCAAATTCGTCAAATTCTAATTCTTTTTATTAAGAATTTTCATAGGCACCAGAGAGATATTTATTTAGAAAGAACCATTTTCTAAAATATTTTTATAGTCCTTATGGGACCCTTAAAGACTTTATACGGAAAAGGATAACATTGTAAATTTCACTTACCTTGAATTTTAAATCACCGACCGGCGACTCTGCATAAGGAATACCTTTGAAAGAGTAATACGTTGCACTATTCGATACGGTTTTCAGTAGTTTTCCCATCAGTTTTCCCTGTTCGATATTCACCATCCCTACATCATTTCCAATCACCATAACAACGGAGTTGCACAGCAGCAGAGCCCAGAAAAATCTGAACATTTTTTCTGTAATCATTTTATGGTTTTATTGGACCGACTAATATACAGACGGTGAAAAGGTCGCCCAGCCGAGCGAGAGATACGTGTATTTTCGTTATCGAAGATTAAGTGATTTAAAATGGCTCTTATCAATAAAAACGATACACGTGGTTATCTATGTGTAATTTTCAATGCGCGTGTGATTGCCATTACAAAAAAAACGATAATTGATGTATTATAAATTAAGATAATAACACTAAAATAGCGCTGGGTAGGCCATGTCGCTCGCAGCTCTGGCGATAGATGGTACGACATGGATGGCTGTTGGCCAAGATCGACAGACATGGAAGCAGATGGAGAAGGCCTTTGTCCAGGAGTAGATGGATACAGGCTGATGATGATGATGATGAAGATCAAATTAAGATTTAAAAATGTGGCAAGTAAGGTGACTCTGTGTGTGGTATTAATATAACTATAAATCCGACGCCCTTGGAAACGACACAAAGTCGGCTAAACCTTCCACCACAATGGCAAGGGGAGAGACATGATTGACACGTGTAAGAAGGTGGAGAATGTTGTAAAATATTTGTTTTAAAGATTTATTATATTTTTTTCTTCTTATCTAGGAATGAGTATAACCACCACGTCGTCTCCCCGAAAGGTTAGGTTACTGAAGAAGGACCGGTTGTCCGAAACATGTCTGATATGTAATTTTAATTTTTTAAAAGCTAGTGTTGTATATACAAAGTTCTCGTTTATAAAGAAGAAAAATACAAATTTTAATTGTATCTCAATAGAGACGAAGACGTAAACTGGAAACTGAACATGGATGATCAAGGTGTTTACAGGACTTATGACCTGTCATTGGTTGGGTTAAGCGCACGCTTTATGTAATTACAACATTCCCCATTCCACCTTTGTTATTTGTGATCATGCATGACAAATTTTTGGAAGATGTATATATCGTATACTTCAAAATCCATATTTATCTTCACGTGTCAGTTTCAGTCAGCCATCTATGTAGATTTGGTTGCACTTGTGAATTTTTTCAAGAATTAACCTATACAACCGACCCACTAACGCCATCTATGGAGAATGATTTTCGGCATTTAGCAAACTACCTTATTAACACAATGCGAAGGCTGTCGCCTAACATATTGTTAGAAGCCAATAGGAGTATTATTCCATTCTACAAAAAAGAAAAATACAAATACAAAACTGGCCAATTTTATGAAATGCATATTTCAATTCTATTTTTAATGTGGTTGTTGAAAAATCAAATGGAGCCTAAGGCTCGATACGGGCTATCGAAAAAGAAGAAGAGGAATAAACAACTACTGTTTTGATGATTTTACTTTTTATTACAGTATATTCCTTATACATTATTACAGTATATTCCTAGGTAGTAAGACCCTATTTCTGTAAGATTATTACTTTTTTTCTATTTTGAATTAAAAAGAAGTTTGGATGTGAAAGTACGGGACACAATAAAGTTGAGTAAATGTGGCCTGTAATCCCATTTTGTTTGCGTATATTAAATGTAATTCTGGGATGGACGGGGAAGGCATAAGAAGTGAATAAGCGAGGCTGCGGAAAGGGCGCCGATGCGCCTTATAACAGCCTCGGGTGGGAACCCTTCTTTGATCTTCTTCTGTTAAATCATAGAATATTATCAGCAGTCTGACATGTTGCTAACATACAAAATATGTTTATCATTTATTTTCAATGTCACAAGAAAACATTAACTTTCTAATAACCTATAGCTGGAGCAGTGTTCATAAGTAATGAACAATTATGATTAGTCGACTCATGAGTAATAACTTAATAACTGAGTTTTATGAACATTGCATTTCACTTTTTAAATAGTTTTTACGACTTTACTATTATGATTAATGCAATGACAAATTATGTTTGAAAATCGTGACAAACTATAGTTTTTTTTATAATGTATAGAATAATACAAATAAAAAATTAACTTTTCTCTTTTTCTTTCTTATATACTTTGTATATATACATCACTAACATTTTTTTTTTTTTAAATTTCATATCAGACATGTTTCGGACAACCAGTCCTTCTTCAGTGATACATATTATAAAGATACACATTTAAAATAATATAAATATGTTTACAAATAAATTTTATAATATTTTAAATATGTATCTCAGTAATAATTAAAACAAAATTACCATTTTTTCAAACAATTTATAAATGAATATGTAAGAGATAATAAAAATTAAAACCCATTGTATTAAATACGAACCTCCAAGAATACCTGTAATACCAATAGTTAAATTCAGAAAATTTTTACATAAATATTTGAAGATTAATTTTGTATAGAATCATGTTTACCACCCCTGATCTGTATGTATATAAAGGACTAAATTTACAATAGTGTTACCAGTCTGTCGATGCCAGCGAGCCTGGCGAAACCGGTCGCTGTCTAAATAAAGACAAAAGTGGAAGTAGTTAAAAAACATCGTTTTATTTAATATGCATCTTTATAAAATGTATCACTGAAGAAGGACTGGTTGTCCGAAACATGTCTGATATGTAATTTTAATTTGTTTTATTGTTAGTGTTGTATATCCAAAGTACCTATATAAAGAGAAATAAAGCATCTACAACACAATTATAGCAAACATACAAGAAAATTAACTAACTAACTAACCATCACGTAGTCAAACTAGTAGGCAGAACGAATCGACCACCATACTGTTCTATCCTGACACACTTCTCGGAGAAAAAGTCGAAGAAATCGATGTGCGATCATGATACGATGTATGAATGTAGAGGAAGCGGGAGAAGTATGTTAGGACAGAATAATGTAGCAGTCCATTTTTTCTCTCTACCCCTCCGGGGAGACGGCGTGCTAGTTATTTTAAATATTCGATATTATATCGTAAGAAAGTGGCAAATCTCGCCTTGCAAGGACGTTGTAAGATATTGTTTCATTCTATAGGCTCTGATTTATTTTATGATGTACTTTTGGCGTTATTCCAAATCATAAAATATTATCTGGCATAGTTCTACACAAACTTGTATTCGTATAAAAAATTGGTGCACCATAGAAGTAAAGTATAGAAAATAGTAAATTTTGGTATGGGAATGAATAGTCGAATTCATTTTAACAAAAACAACATCAAACCATCACGCCGTATCTTCAAAAGGGTAGGCAGAGAGTCTGACACACATTTGAAAAAACAAACACTTAAACACTTTTAAAAAAATTAAACACTTTGTATTTAACCACGGTATGGTTTTTCTAATTGCCGCCTAAACTGGACAAAAAAAAAACGATTCAAGAATCAATTGTATCTCAATAGAGACGAAGATGCAAATTGGAAACAGAATATGGTTGATCGAGGTATTTACAGGACTTATGACCTGTCAATGGTTGGGTTAAGCGCACGCTTTATGTAATACAACATTCCGCATTCCACCTTTTTTCTTATGACCACCACGTCCGACAAAATTTTGGATGTTGTATATATGTTAATCTGTAATACCACTCTTTACATGGTAGTTTTTTTCAATTTTCACACAAACGCCATCTATGAAAAACGATATTAAAAAAAAACAGTTTTTTTATTTGTTTATGGTAGTTGTTATTAAGTTTGGGTCCATGCGAAACTATTTATTTGGCATCAATTATATAAACCATACCGTGGTTAAAAATAAAGTATTTTGTTATTGTATATTTATGAGTTTAAATGTCTAATCACAAAGTGAGTGCTTCATAAAAAAAAATCATTTGCTAAATTTATGTTTAAAAACTTAAAAAAATATACATATTATGTTAGGCCAAAGAAATATAACGTGCGTACACAAGTACACACATTTTTTTTTACAATAAATCTTATTTTTCTAGCTCCACGCGTTTCATACATCATCGCAAAACTGCTGTTAATTTTAGTTTTAGACACACCATTCACCACATGTCGATAAATCACGATCGCCGCGATAGCAAAGGTAAATTGAATGTCACAGTACTTCTGTGCAAACTATCGTGAGTAATTAAATAGAGCAAACAATACGAATCGGTATCCATCGAACACTGCACCGGTAGAATCAGTATCATTTTGGTGGTATTCCACGTACATTGCGTAAAGTGAACGGGATTCGTACACGTGTTATTTACATTGACGTGATTTTGTAAATACGACAGTGTAACGCACGTTTAAGTCAAAGTTACGATTGACAGAAATGTAAAAGCAATGTAAATATTGCAGTTTGGTGTCATGTTTTGTGATTTTAAAACTGAATAAAATCGTAATATAGTTTATTGTTTCTTGGTTTAAAAATCCATTATAAATAATTATGGTAATACGAATGAAAACGTATATTCTCTAGAAATTTTATTATAATTCATTGGAATGACATGTTTTGCCCGACTAAGGCACTATCATCTTTAACTCGTGTATTAAAACAACGACACGTTTGATTTTCCATTGTAATATATGTACTTGGCTATACCTATCTCAATACCTCCATCTTCAGGTGTAAATATATAATAACATATAAACAAAGAAAGACTTACGTAAAAAAACGCATATAAAATTCGATAAAATAATTTAAATATAAAACTTTAGGGTTTATTGTTATAAGTACTAATAATTTTTTTTATCAGAAAGAACTTATAAATAATATGAAACAATAAAAATAAATAATAATTATATAAAAATATAAATTTGCAATTTAGAAAAAACATACATTTGAAAAGACATAATACATATAGAAATTAATAAATGATTAGGAATGTATATGAATGCAAATATTAGATCCTTACATATGAAATTGGCGTTTTGCCGTACTGGCAACTTTGATCTCAAATATCTTCTCTTTGGTTAGGAATTCCAAATTCAAATTTATACAGCTATTTACTCAAGTATTTGTGTTTTGAAAATTATAATTCATTTGTTTTTTCCTCAATTGTTCAACGGCTCGAAGGATTAATGATGTGTATTGCGACGGTGCCGCAAAAGAAAACACAGTGCGTTTTTGGTTCCAACGTTTTCGTTCTGGAAATTTCGACCTGCAGAACAAGCCCCGTGGACGGCCGGAGACCAAAGTTGAAAATGAAGAATTGAAGGCTATTGTGGAAGCGGATCCATCGCAAACCACGTCCGAGTTAGCTGCAGGCTGGGGTGTTAGTGATAAAACTGTTTTAATCCACTTGAAGCAAATTGGGAAGGTGAAAAAGCTTGAAAGGTGGGTACCTCACGAATTGAGTGAAGCAAATCAACAAACGCGCGTTGACTGCTGCGTTGTATTACTCAACCGGCACAATAATGAAGGGATTTTGAATCGAATCATTACCTGTGATGAAAAGTGGATCCTGTATGATAATCAGAAGCGCTCATCGCAATGGCTGAACCCTGCCGAACCAGCCAAACCATGCCCCAAGCGAAAATCGACTCCAAAAAAGTTACTTGTGAGCGTTTGGTGGACTAGTGCTGGTGTCGTTCACTACAGCTTTCTTAAATCTGGCCAGACGATTACGGCAGATGTTTATTGTCAGCAACTGCAAACCATGATGGAAAAGCTAGCTGCTAAACAACCGAAGCTGGTTAATCGCTCTAGGCCACTGCTGCTTCATGATAACGCTAGACCACACACTGCACAACAGACGGCTACCAAATTAGAAGACCTTCAATTGGAATGTCTAAGACATCCACCGTACTCTCCGGACCTTGCCCCAACAGATTACTATTTTTTTCCAAATTTGGATAACTTCTTGCAAGGGAAAAATTCAACTCCGATGGGGCAGTCCAAACCGACTTCAAAGATTTTATTGATTCCCGTCCGAATGTTTTTTTTAGTAAAGGGATCGATGAACTACCTATGAGATGGCAAAAGTGCATAGATAGCAATGGTACATACTTTGATTAAATAAATATATTATATTTAAAAAAATCAACTTTATGTTCCTCCCATACAAAACGCCAATTTCATATGTAAAGGCCTAATACTATGTCTTGTTTTTTAATACTTTTTAATATTTTGTGGATAATTAGCAATATTTTTTTCGATTTTCTAAGTATGTTACATTTGGTAATGCCTTATAAAGCCGAAACATACCTATAATAAGCATAAATTATAAGAAAACTTTTGTTAAACACACGTTTTTATTCGTATTAAACATTTCTTCTTCTTTCGGTCGTGATCCATGGAATTGCCCGTGTCTAAAGCAATAGTCTCCAACCCTCTATGTTCTCGAAGCCAGCACTGCCGAGTAAAAGTCACCTTTTGTCATCTTCTTAATCTGATCACATCATCGTGCAGGAGATCTGCTCCTACTCCTTTGGCCAAGAAAGAACACTTTCTGAGAAAATCCTATTTTCCACGTTACCCAGTTCTCTTCTGGCCAATGTGACGAAACAAACTCAATTCTTGCTTACTGCATTTTACAAATAGTCTTTCTGTTATTTCGAGCTCATTAAGAGTCGAGTCGTTCGTCATTTTAGCATTTCACTGGATCCCCAGCTTACGGATAGCAGAATAACTATAAAAACATCGGAAAAAATCACGATTCTCATCATTTTCTCATTTTGTATGGAACGGCTTTTTTGATGATATGATATAAACGCTCGCCTCAAATCATTGTGGCGCTATGTTTTAATCGCCATGACGATCAATAAATCATAAGGCCGATCCTTAGGTGTGTGGTGAAACGAGCTACCTACGAGGAATTAATCCATCCTGGTCACCACCAAATGTGATGAAATGAGCTGTCCATGAGGACACCTAACTGTGATGACGATCGCCTCACACCCTTCCAAGTTATCATCAACTACTATGCTAGTTCATCCTGGTCACGGCACCAAATGTGGTGGAATGCCCTATCCACGAGGACGCCTAGGGTGGAAGATTCCTCTCCTACCCTTCCTCGAGTCCTATCCTGGTCACGGCACCAAATGTGGTGGAATTGACCTATCCGCGAGGAACCTAAGCAGATTCCCTCCTAACCTTCCTCTAGTCATTCCCTCTTCATCCACCTGTATGGAGCTTACAGGTGTTTTACCTTACGCGAGTTGGCCTTCGTGATCGTCTAGAAATAATACCGTATGACCCTTCGTTATGACCGATGTAATCCAAGCCCTTTTATTTGGCGATAACTGATAATTTCATTCTAAAGCTAATCGTTCCTAACCCTTCCGAACATTCTAAGCAATCCTGACAAACCCACGTGTAATCAAACTATATGTCATTCAATATTTCCTAGGAACATCTAAACCAAACAACCTAAAATATCTCTAAGTTTACAGAATATAATTCAAAATATTATCTCTAGAAAATGTGGCAGCCCTGGAAGAAACATTCACAAACAATTTGGAACAAATACAATGTACAGTAATTTAAATCAGAGCGTAATGTAATAATGATGCAATAAAGAACAGCTTCCTGAAAGGTACAGGTTATATAACAATTCAGTGTCAAAATATAATATATTAAGTATATAAGGAGTTGTAGGGGATTCGGATATAATAGTGTTAGTATCGCGGGGAACCAGTCTTTTCGTCAGACTGATGATTTTTCTCCACTGCTCCACAGCAGAATCGTCTGGGGACCAGACGATCTACCTCCCAACCCTTAATCAGTGGACCTGGGGATTCAAACCCATGAACCTGGCCATCATCCTATCGGGGTTTTCGAAGTTCGGTCCACTCACCTTCGAGACAACCTCCACCAATAGACAGATAGCAGGGTCTTTCACCATACTACCTTATATTTCGTCTTTCGGTGGGGTCCCGAAGTGCGCGATCCCAACCTCCCCTAACTGTCTTCATTCATCAGCAGTCGGTCCACTCACCTTCGAGACAACCTCCACCAATAGACAGATAGCAGGGTCTTTCACCATACTACCTTATATTTAGTCTTTCGGTGGGGTCCCGAAGTGCGCGATCTCAACCTCTCCTAACTGTCTTCATTCATCAGCAGTCAACCATATTTATGTAGCATAATTTGCATGGGTCGAAGTTTATATGTTTATTTATATAGAAGATGGCAAATTTTGTTAGAACGCTACATGTCCATAACTAAGATTTCAGTATTCGATGTGTTAGTGAATACCTGTTTCGGGCGCGATGCGTTGGCCCGAGGGTTAGTGAACTATATTACGTGCAGTATAGGAAAGGTATCGATATATTATATATATATATATATATATATATATATATATATATATATATATATATATATATATAGCATATATATATATATATATATATATATATATATATATATATATATATATATATATATATATATATATATATATATATATATATATATATATATATATATATATATATATATATATATATATATATATACTTAGCTTTTCCGTCGTAAAACAGCTCAGGAAAACTGATTCTATAGTATTTTTAAATCTGCAAATGCCGCACCCCTCGTACCACTATACTTGTATACAAAATAAAATGAATGAATGACATATATGATTCCCTTCTGGGGGACAGGAAACCAAAAGGACATCTCCAGACTCCAAAGACAACAAAATAAAATAATAAAACTAGCATATAACATTGACTACCATACCCCAACCATACAAGTTTACAGACAAACTAAACAAATGGACATATCAGACCTGACCAAATATGAGACCTTAAAAATTGTACACAGAGTGACCATGGAAAAGCCAACAGACAGCACCTACAAATTAACTAAAAATTCAGACATACACAGACACTGGACCAGGAATTGTGACAGATATCACTTACCGATTGCACGAACTAAGACAGGACAATCAAGGATATTGAACAATGGACTGAAACTTTACAATGAACTACCTAAAGACACAAGGAATCTCACTACAACACAATATAAGAAGTGTCTGAAGCAGTACATAATTAGTGGTAGGATCTAGAAATGTAACCATATAACCCAATTGGGTTTTTAAAAAAAAAAAAATTAAATAAAAATAAAAATAAAAAAAAAGTTCTTGATAATCAAAACAACAAACACCCACTGAATTTAATACCAAAAGCGACCGCTTCCCGTCAGGTCAAAAGTCAACTGCCTCGAACTACCTCTCTCCCTGCATCTCCTCTGCTTCCCGCGCCCCAAATCTTCCCCTCATCCCCCTCTGCTTCCCGCACCCCTACACCCATCCCCACTTGGTTAGGTGTTATACTTTCTAGTCATTTGAATTTATTTTCGTACATCTGAATTCACGTTACTCTCTCTACGATGGTTCAATACCATCACAGGTGTTTGTGGCCTGAATCTAGAAAATGAATGTTTCTCTCACGGCCAATTTACGTAGCTATTTCACGTGTCCGCAAACCATTCGCTTTGTTCGTTATCGCACCTGACAAAACGAAACATGTCGTATACCACATTAATGAAGGTAATCTACCCGAGTGCAACCCATCCAGCAAATATAATAGTTTAACTATCAATCTATCGCCATTTTAATGTCACGTGAATTCTACACCAGACCAAAGACAGTGTGACAATCACACTGCCATTGCCGGGAATCGAACCCGGAACCTTCGGTATGGAAGTCAGAGCTCTAACCACTCTGCCACGAAGGTCGTCTTTGACGTCCCCATCTGACCACATCTTCGACCTCGCAGATTTCTCGGATTGCTGTATTCCTAACTCGATCACGTAGGGTCTTGCCAGCTATAGCGCGGAGTGTTTTCATCTCGGTTGTCCTGAGCATGCTATTTGTCTTGACAGTGTCTGCCCTCGATTCAATGCCATATGTGAGGATTGGTCGCACACAGGTCTTAAAGATGCGTACCATACTGTCAGTCCTCATGTCCTTGTTTCTCCATATGACTATCCACCTGTGACCTTACTTCTCTGGGGAGGTCATTGGAGCTGGTTACTTCGATTAACTTCAATAAAGCAAATCCCTTGCCTGCCGCAATATTCATTTCAATGTAATTAAAACACTTTTCATTATGATTTTTGCACATTTATTGAACTTAATTCATTTTGAGTATTCAATTTAACTTAATAAATAACTGAATTTAATTCGCTTTTATATATTTAGTAAATTTACCTGAACATTTATGATGTTTGCGAGAGGCTTTTGATAAAAAATAATAAACAACCGACAACCGACGCCTTTCAAATGCCATACATTAAAAAATCTCATTCGTTCGTAATTTAAAATTAAATTTTCTATTATAACATTTTACAAAGTTTTGACAAAAGCACGTTATATTATTATATAATTTTGAGACATTTGGATTTCACTGTAATTACAAAGTTACATGAATGGAGCTTAAATTGTAATTAATGAGGAAGATTTTATGTTTCAATTAAATATCATAAAGTTTATTCGTAATTACTGTTTAATTGCACCGGGTCTGGTGTAAATTAAACGAAAATGTTAAACGCTTACATATTAGTCAAATGAAAGCTTTTCTTGCTAAATAATTAAATGTTTTTAACCGTCAAAAGTACAATATCAAAGCTTATTTTAGTAAAAAGATGAAGATTAACTTGTAATATGTATTTTTTTATGAAACGAATTTCTAAATATCTTAAAATTCAGATTTGTATTTTATAATCTAAATTGTTATTTTTCTTTGTAATTAACTAACAAACCATCACGCCGTCTCTCCGAAGTGGTAGGCAGGAAAAATGGACTGCCTCACTTTTCTTTCATGACATATTTCTTTTGCTTCCTCAACATTCATACGTCGTGTCATGCACGCGCGTCGGTTTCTCTTACTCCTCACTTAGCCGACATTCAATATTTGATTTATTTGATCGTGACACGTTTTCCTCGGTCTTCCTCTATTTCTAGTTCTATTTACATCGTATATAATTATATTTCAAATATTTCAATCCACTTCAACACACTTCACAAAGTGGATTGAAATTAAACTGGATTAAATGTGGCCTAGATACCCATTTGTTTTTTTAATGGAATGGTGCATTCTCCAGCTAATGTAAGTCCTGCGTGGATGGGGAGCGGGCCTAGGGATTGTTTGAGCGGAGCTGACGAAGGGGCGCCGCTGGGTCCTATTACAGCTTCGGGTAAACGGCGGGTTACCTTCTTTATTATCAAAATATTATAATTTGCAACAGATAATTCAAAATATTGTTTCTATTAAAACTAAAAAAAACATGAAATAAACTGTTGAATAAAATGTGAAAGTGTTAAAAATAAAATAGTGAAATTCGAAACATAAATATATGTGAAGGTGTTGAAATCAAAATAGTGAAATACGAAACATAAATATGTGAAAGCGTTGAAAATAAAATAGTGAAGTAAATAATAAAACAAAAATCATCTCGTGATTTGTAAGGAGGAAACTGAAAGAAAAATGTTTTTCACGTCGCTAATGAGATTGGTGTTTGCGTGTGTGATTTTACAATGCGTTATTAATCACAGCGGGTGGTGTGGGGCCGCGGGGGAGGGGGTGATCGTGAGGGTGAAGCAAGGAGACCTCATGGGGTGGAAGAGGAGAACTGTCAATAAGCAGACCCCATTTCACTCGTTCCAGGGAATTCCCTACGCACAGCCTCCAACGGGAGATCTGAGATTCATGGTTAATAAGATATTTTTTTACTTGCTATTTATTCATGTTACATAGCATATATTGCCTATAATGTGTTTTCTATTTCTTAGCTAACAAGTTTTTATTCTGGATTTTAATATTTTATACTTATTCTTGGCGTTAGCGATCACTGCAGCAAAGGTATATCCATCCTGCGTCACTTGGAACAGGTGCATGCTATTTCCTGTCCATTCTTTTATATAGTTCGCAGCCAGGACAACTGCCTTATACCAACTTCCCGACGTCCCTCTATTTTTTCAATTAATATCAGCTAAAGTAGGTGGTATTTTTATCCCATTACAACATCACACAAATATGTAACTTTATAACTTTTTTAAGGATTAATTGTATCTCAATAGAGACAAAGATGCCAATTGGAAACAGAATATGGTGGTCGAGGCGTTTACAGGACTTATGACCTGTCATTGGTTGGGTTAAGCGTACGCTTTATGTAATTCAACATTCCCCATTCCGACCTTCTTACGACCACCACGTCTGATAATTTTTTGGAAGATGTATATATGCTACAATGTTGGGAAACACTTCACATTTTTTAGTTCAATCTACACTAGCGCCATCTATTAAGATTGGATGTAAGCATTAAGCAGAAGAACTTTATTAACGCAATGTGTAAGGCTACCACCATTAACATACATTGCTAGAAAACTACTTGAACTCACTAACTTGCTTGAAAAATTATAGTTATACAAAACCATAGTCTTATAAACACATTTGATCCCCGGCACCCTTAATAGAAAAACTAATAGCAATAGTAAAAAAATTAAGTAAACCTCTTTTAACGTAAATATCTTTAGTGCCAGACGACCTTCGTAGCAAAGTGGCAGAGTGGCAAGATCTCTGACTGCCATACCGAAGGGCTCAGTTTCAATTCCTGGTGATGGGTGATTGTCACACTGTCTTAAGTCTGATGTAGAATTCATGTGAAAATAAAATGGCGATAGATCTGCTACCTGCCACGATAATCAATATAATAAACAAATTGTATACAGTAATTGGGTTCAAACGCCCTGTTTTATACAAAAAGTAATAATAATAATAATTTACAGATATAACATATACTGGATTAGTTACTCGATAATCTATCGATAATCGAAGACCAAAGCTTAAAAAATCTCAACTTGGTTCCCTGAAGAATGTATAAAATGGTCTAAGCGCAACTTCTACCACAAAGTCTAGAACAGTGGTTCCCAAAGTGGTCTATATCGACCTCAGGGGTCGATTTCGACTTGCAAGGGGTCTACGACAATTTAAAAAAAAATTAGGAGTGCATGAGATGTAAATAGGGGTCTACAACATGGTTTAACTAAACTCCTATTAGAACATTGATTAGTTTGTGTTTTTATTTTATGTAAAAATGTTGAATTTGCATGTTGTTTCGTTTTAATTAATATTTGTATGTCTAAAGAATCTATTGTTTGGGGCCGAAACAATATGATATTTCAATATAATTAACTGTTAAATTTACAACACTGTTACAATATGAATTTTTTTTAGTACACATTTTTTGAGAATGTCGCGACAGCTGTTTCTTCAGCTGATGACAACATCGGTTGGCGAAACAGATGTCGCGAAATTCTCAAAAAGTGTGTAAAACACCATTGTGATATTAAATTATAAAAGTGTTATAAATTCAACGGTGTAAAAGGTTAAAACTTTACACATATTTTATTTTAATTAGATGAATTTGTAAAAAAATCAATAATATGAAAGCAGGGGGTCTACACAAAATAGTAGAAATCGGCAAGGGGTCTACGGGATTAAAAAGTTTGGGAATCTCTGGTCTAGAGTCTTTGTATCTCGATGGGCCATGTTATTCAGGTGGTTTGGGATATTTACACCCCTCTCTTCTTAGTTGCCTGGAAAGGCACATTTTTTCAAGGTCGTGAGGTCTTCTTATAATATCTATTAGACAACTCCATATATCATGACATATATCAACTCCATATATCATGACGACCTTCGTGGCAGAGTGGTTACGAGCTCTGTCTTCCATGCCGAAGGTCCTGGGTTCGATTCCCGGCGATGGCAGTGTGATTGTCACACTGTCTTTGGTCTGGTGTAGAATTCACGTGACAATAAAATGGCGATAGATTGGCTACCTATCACATGTCACGAGAATCAATATAATAGATAAAAATAAAAATTGTATACAGTAATTGGGTCCAAACGACCTGTTGTGTACATAAAAAAAAAAAAACATATAAGTGAAAAATGGTGTGAATCTACCAATCATATCAATTTCATATTCCTTTTCTTCAGACTTTTTTTTTTTAGAATTTCGTCATCTTGGAGGGTTTGCATCTTTATGTTCGAATGGTTATAATATAAAATACAAATGTAATACATGAATAAAAACACAAATGTATACATGAATAGATATTTAAAAATATATAATATAAATTATTAATTTTTTAATTTTTTTAATTTTAATTTTATTTTTATTTTGTTATTTTATTTTATATCATTGTATTTTATATTATTTGTTTTAGATTTATTTTGTGGGTGTCGGGCGATCGAAGTGTGCGCGGGAGATGCCTATTGGTGGCGATGAGGTTCGCAACCCATCACACCGCGTCTCCCGCGGAGCGAAAAGAGAAGGATGGAGTGCCGCATCAGTAAAAGTGTGACAGCCCTTTCTTTTTGCCTACCCTTTCGGGGAGACGGCGTGATGGTTAGTTAGTTAGTTAGTTTATAATATAAATCGTAATTTCACAATATATCTATGTTAAATGAAAAACATTTAAAATAATTAAACTAGTATTCATTCAATGTGATCACAAAAACTTAAGATGGAGGGCACTTATGAAGTAGAATTTTATATAAAGTCGGATTATTTCAGAAGAAGTTGATAAAGTTTATCTTTCCACTCGTAATCCCATAGTTATTTATATATTCCCCGTCATGCGCCACCGCTCTTCACTCCTAGCACACGCCAATCCCATGGGATCTCCGTCATCTTAAACTTTTACTTTGATAAATAAACTTTTAATGTTATATTATTATCTTACAAAAATATTGAAAATAATATTTGCTTATCGACACAATAACGCGCATAATATTATATATGAGAAATATTATAAGTTTTAAATAACGAACTAATTTACCTTCAAGCAGTCTCTTCGAAGAAGAAGACAGAAAGAATGGAAAGCCAAAATGTTATATTCTGACATACTTCTCTTGATTCCTCAACATTCGTAAATCGTGTCACGCAAACACGTCGATTTATCTGACTGTTTGTATTTAACATAATATTATATTTTATTTATTTGATCGCGGAATATATTTCGACAAGTCAGTAAAAATATCAGTGGATACGTCGAATATAAATTAAATAAACACAAAAGTCCGGATCGTCCAGTTTACAACATTTGCGCCATCTAAAAGAACTTTATTTCTTATATTATTTTTATTTGGTTATTTTGTTTTATATCATTGTATTTTATATAATTCGTTTTACATTTATTTTGTGGACCTTGGACGATCGAAGCGCGGGAGATGGCCCATTGGTGGCGATGAGGTTCGCAACCCATCACACCGCGTCTCTCGCGGGGGCGAAAAGAGTATGATGGAGTGCCGCATCGGTTAAAGTGTGGCAGTCCATCCTTTCTGCCTACCCCTTGGGGGAAACGGCGTGATATAATCCATACTAATAATACTTCAACATTATTAAATATCACATTTTATTGTAACGAGATTATCGTGACAGCTGTTTCATCAACAAATGTTGGCATCATCTGGTGTTATAAATAATTGAAACTGATTTGAGTTGCTTGTAACACCTGATAATGTAATGTAACACAGGTTGGTGAAACAGCTGTCGCGACAATCTCATAAAAATATAAAGTGTTTTAAAATTAAGATATTTTAATATAATATGAATGCACTTTTATTAGTTTTACACCACTATATTTTGTTACAACTAACCGGTTTCGCTCTCGACGGAGCTTTGTCATGGTTACAAAATAAAGTGGTGTTAATCTAATTAAAGTGCATTAATAATGCTATAGGCTAGGCTAGGCTAGGATGCATAGGCTAACGTGGAAGGCCACCTCGCCAACCCGTCTTGCAAGCGTGGCGTTGTGATGCCAACCACCGCCCGTATGACATGTCATACATGGAGAAGTATGGGGGAGGCCTATGTCCAGCAGTGGATGACAACGGCTGTAAAAGAAGAAGAAAGAATAATGCCACACCACAAATTAAGTGCTTCATACGAAATTATTGAAACATTTAATAAAATAAATATATTTAAATAACTATTTTGGACAATGTGCAAAATATTAGAATAGCGAAGTGTACTGTATTACTTTTCATCCCTTAATAGCCTTTCTCTCGATGGATATTTATAGGTCCCGAAACCTCCCCTCAACACGCCCCTAAATTTAAGAGGGTTTCTGTATTTTTCGCTTTTTATATTTTGAAAATTTGGCAACGGGTTCGAAGGACGTGCTCGCAATACTCTAGTGTGTTAATGGGATCCTTTAAAAGGATAGAAATAATATCATAATATACTCGTAAGTGAGTTCCTTTTTGATTTCAGAAGAATTCTGCGAGAAAGGTAATAACGAATGGTGATACGCAAATTTATGATGAATCGATATATTTAAACTTGCTTGAAGAATTGTCTGTACGACCTTGAAAACAGATAAGGAAGTAAATATTTGAATAATAATAAAAAAAAACTTTTTTATATCTCAAAATGTTATACACTTTAAGAATAACATGTTTTGAAAGGTTGCCATCTTTCCTCGGACGAATAACAAGTCTTGGTGTCGAGAATGTATGAGGTATGCAAGTCAAATGATTAAATGATGAATGTCGGAAAGTCGGAAATGACAGTTTGTAATATAAGTGTGAACGAACAGATTTTGGAACAGGTGAGGTAATTTGTGTATTTAGGTAGCATGTTCACAGCGGATGGCCGAACGGACAGTGATGTTGAAAGAACGGTTGGTGCGGGTAACAAAGTGAATGGAGCTTTAAAAATAGTTATTAGAAAAAAAAAATTATCAATGAAAGCGAAAAGGCCATTCACAATGCAGTTCTGGTCCCAACTCTTATGTATGGAAGTGAAGCATGGAAATGGCAGAAGAAAGATGTGAGAATAAATGCGGTAGAGATGAGGTCCCTAAGACATATATGTGTAAGAACGATGTACGAAAGAATCTCAAATGCTGATATTAAAAAGGAATGTCAAAATTATGAGAGGATCGCTGCGTTGGTTCGGACATATGGAGCGCATGGGTGAAGAAAGAATGGTTAAAAAGTATATGTTAACGATGTAAATGGAGTACGGAGTCGAGGTAAACCGAGGAAAACATGGCATCACCAAATTAATCAAATTTTAAAGGTCGATCATGTCAGAAACCGGAAGAATCGACGTGCATGTATGACTCGCTGTATGAATGTGGAGGAAACTAGAGAGGTATTTCAGGATAGAGTAGTGTGGCGGTCCGTTCTCTCCTACATACCCCTGCGGAGAAACGGCGTGATGGTTTGTTGTTGTTGTTGTTGGTCATACCATGTTTTCCTTGGTCTGTCTCGACTTCGCACTCCATTTACATCATGAACGTATACCTTATTAACCATTCTTTCTCCATCTATGCGCTCTATATGTCCGAATCAACGCAGCGATCCTTTCATAATTGTGTTCACAATACCTTCTTCTGCTCTACATTCATTTCTTTATCGGCCATTAATTAATCACTCGAGTAATATATGTATTTAAATTCGAAACGAACGTGATTTGAATTTTCAAAGTAGCGTTCCATAAATACAAGGTGTTTCTAAATGAGAAGTGTAATGCGACACCTGCCGAACTTCTGAATACATAATTTTAATTTTCGAAATCTAACTATAGAACAGTCTTAGAAGTTTTCAAGTATGTCTTGTCATGAATTCTGATGGATTAATAATCATTTTCATGTCAGCACAATCATCAAAAAAGTTTTATTAAGTTTACGGGGTTTCCATTACCTACAAGTGAGTTGCAAACTACCACTAGAGATGATGAAATTTGCCGAAGTTCTGTTGCTCGCGGTACGGTATCGTACCATAGCTCTTGAGCAATCTAATTTTCAAAAGTTGTTTGTTGCTGGCGGCACGGTATAGAGTACCTACAGTTTCACGAGGATTCTGTAATGATTGGAATATTTTAATAGTTGATAATAGATTTAAAACGCATTATCCTTAGTGCTGAGTTTTATTATTAATTTGTTATATTTAAGGCTAGGAGTAGGTAATTTATTTTAGCAGAAAATAATATACAATATTCTTCTTCTTCTTCTTCCTCAGCCTATTCCCGTCCACTTCTGGACAAAGGCCTCCTCCATTTGCTTCCATGTCATTCTGTCCTGTGCAGACTGCATCCAGGTTATTCCGACGTGTCTCTTTAGATCATCCTTCCAACTTAGTTGCGTGCACTTCTCTTCGCCGTCCACGGTCTCCAAGTCAGCAGTCTTCTTGTCCACTTTTTATCTGAGCTTCTGGCTACGTGACCTGCCCATTGCCATTTTAGAGTCGTCACCCAGATGATGTCAGTGACCTTTGATACAATATTATGCTCTATTTTCTTTCTCGTATTAATATATATTTTTACCGGTTTCATAGAAGTCACCGACCCTGGCGGGAAAAATATTTTTCTTCTTCTACTGATTATAGATCTTGCGATCTGTTTATGCAGGATATCAACTTTCTTCTTGTGATGAAGACGACCAGCCTTCTCTCTATCTCTTTGGTGGTCGTCCTGGTGGTTGACAGCCCTCTAGAGTTTCGTGCATCACGATCTTAGGAATTCTTGCTGGATCCATTCTCTCGATGTGGTCCCTCCAGAATCGTTTTCTCTGTCTACTCCACCTAACTTTGTCTTAAATTTTGCAGGATTTGCGAATTTCTTCATTGGGTATCCTATCTCAAAGGGTTCTCCCCACAATAGGCCGCAATGTTCTCATGTCTGCTACTCTTAAGAGATGTTTGGTTCTGACAGCTCTTGCTTCGATTCCGTATGTCATTATGGGCCTGATGAATTGATAAACATTATTATGTGTAAATAAAATTTATACATATTTATGAAAAACATTATTTTGTATAAATAATGTTTTCAAAGCCGTAAATCAGAGATACATATTATTTTATTCATTCTGAATCGGAAAGAATTGCTTAACCGAAGTTGCTATTAGTTAAAGAAAATTGTTTATTATTTATAGAAATGAGACGCTTCGCCTTGTAAGGGTACAATTAAATATTTGATTATATTTGATAAGCCCCAGCAAGATGAAAAATGATCAGGATCTTCATATTTTCCATTTTATAGATTTGACGATCTGTGAAACAGAAAATATGTCTCCTGAGATGATCCAACTGTCCCTCCGTTTGTTAGGATGATGTGAACGATGTCCGGACGCCATTTCGTTCGCGGCTGTTTATGGGAGTCTGTTATTATCACTTTTGGCTAAATCGTCCTTCCCGTATCTTCTTCTGGATCTACTCCACCAAAATACGTCCTATATTTTCCAAGTTTTTCTTATTTCTGCGTTAAGAACATGATCTCGGAGAGTTTTACCAGTAATAGATCTTATGACCTTCACCTCGGATATTTTTTGTAGCCCTTCTACATCATACGTATATCAAGATAGGTCGCACGCATGTGATGAAAATTATTACCTTGATGTCAATATGTATGTGTCGGTTCTCACAGACCAGATTTTTATTAGACACATTGATATGGCAGACGCTTCATTGGCTTGTTCTGTTCCCGTACTTCGGAATGAAGGTTATTATACACTTTGGAAATTGAAAATAACTTTGTTTATACTCCACAAAATATTTAAAAACACGACATGTTCCTTAGGATAACTGATTCAGGTGTAAATATATAATAAAAATGTATGTTTTTCCCAAATTACGGCTCAAAAGATTTTGATAAAAAAAAATGAGTTTGAGTGGATCCTTTGGATAGTTTAGATTCATAATTGAACCCTAGGTGACTCCCCCAAAATAAAATCATCGGCATATCGATGGTTGGATTTTTAGACAGTAACAAGGTAGTAGCCAGAGACAATACAGTATGGTACGTTTCTTGGAGGAAGACCCTCCAAGGTTTGTATTCTGAACATGATGATGATGTATTTAACATGATGTATTTAACCAATGATCATCAATTACCTCGTATTTGAGGAAGACTGTCCTTCACGGTTGTGGGTCCTCATGTGACTATAGATTTCAATTTTGGACCCACCCACTCTGGGGCATCTAAAGCAGGGAAAGACGTTGGCAGTGGAACCGCCACCAATTCTCGATGGTCTCTCAAAATCTTCTGGAAAGTTCATTCCATGTATGGCATATTGAGTACAGTAAAACCTTGATATAACGGACCTCTATTTAACGAACTTCGGATATAATGGACAAAAAATACGGTCAAATGTAAAAAAATTAAAAACGTCCTGTTAATATTATATAATACTTAATATTCAAGTGTCGCCGTATGTAAACAAATTTCATCACGTCATACGTCTAGCACTAGAATTAGAGACATAAATTCGACTATAGATGTGAAGATAGCGAAGAAGAAGAAACAACACTGTCAAAAATGAAGTTATCAGTGGTACTCTATCACATTTCGACGATTTAATAACATTTATTGACTATTCGTCAGATAACGAAGTTCAACTATATAATACACATTTTCATAGTTTAAGAGAGTTGGTTATAAAAAAAAAACAGCAAACTTCAAAAGTAAAAATAAAACTTGATACCTTATCAAAGCAGGATTACCGAAAGCAAGCGCGTCGATATCAAACAGCAATGTCACTTCGCGACGAGTGTCCGAAGACAAAAAATGTAATTTTGTTTGTGTTTTGTATTGTTTATTTATATCTAAATATAGTGTACATAAATTTTCTTCTATGTTCGCCATACTTTGTTTTGTAGATGTTTTATTTGTCTTTTTATTTTTTATATACTTTGTATACTTATACAACACTTACTTTAAAAAAAATTAAAATTACATATCAGACATGTTTCGGACAACCGGTCCTTCTTCAGTGATACATATTATGAATATACATATTTAAAATATTATATATAAATGATAAACACGGTGGATACGTGGAACATAAACTAAATAGACAATATATGCACCATCTAAAAATAACAATTTTTGTTTAATTATTTTTATTGTGTTATTTTATTTTATATTATTTGTTTTAGATTTATTTTGTGGATGTTTTACGATCGTGCGCGGGAGATGCCTATTGGTGGCGATGAGTTTCGCAACCCATCACACCGCGTCTCCCGCGGGGCGAAAAGAGAAGGATGGAGTGCCGCATCGCTTAAAGTGTGACAGTCCAATCTTTTCGCCTACCCCTTCGGGGAGACGGCGTGATGGTTAGTTAGTTTTTTTTTTAAATATTTTAAAATTGTTTACAAATATGATCAGTTTTGACAGATGTGATAAAGGTTTATTTACAGTGTACATTAGGGTGTCCCTTACATGGGCAAAATTTTTTTTTTTTGGATTATTGAAACGCATACCCCCTAATTATGTTTAATAGTCTACTAGTTACCCAAATACAGAATTTCAACTTCCTATGTTAATTCTAACCCGTGCCGACTTGGCCTCAAAGTTTTAGAAAATACCTGCTTTAGGTGTCACTTAAATGTAGTTGTAGATGACCACTTAAAACCATTATCTTAGATAAATATTGATGAAAACATATATTTATGTAATACTTTTCTTGTAATAATCAAAACAGATCGAAATTTATATTTATTTACTTGGATATTTCCTCTTCGAAGTCTCTTTTTTACAGTCTGGGTAAATTTTTCTTTGTTCTTGCACACAACATAATGTGAACTGCTTATTTTCTTCATCTGTGGTAGTCAAACCATGAAAGTCAGTCATTAGATTAACAGCTCTTTCAGCTATGTTATTAACTACTTTTAAGCTAGTAACCTTCTTTTTAGCTTCCACAAACGCCACGCTGTCTTTCTATGAAGATACAATTTCTTGAAGGAAACTACTATCAAGTTTCAGTCGTGAAAATAAATCTTTACTCTTGACGGAAACAAAATCACTCAAATATTTCAATAAACAAGATAACGAATACTTGTAGTACCTATAAATAAAACAAATAAGTTCTAAATTAAATACTAGATTAAACACTACTTACGTACCATATAGAGAGCCAGACATCTGTTCCTTCGATGGAACATATCTCTTTCCCGAATCACCAAAACTTTCTTTTTTTAAGTGTTCTACAATGTTTCCTTTGGTCTGCTTATTAACGTTGTCATCAAAAATTAAAAGGACGGTTATTTCCTCTGACAAGTACCACAAATGTAGACTGAACATGTTTAAAGCCGCTTTAGAAATCGTCAACTTCTTTGTAATCTTATAAAGTCTTTAAAAAACAAAAATCTTGATTCGGAGATTTTATCGTCAAACTACATTCAAACCAGGGCTTCTCATAAACTACTACAATAAATAAACAAACATCTCGTAACGCTTATTTGTCCTTAGCGCACATTTTAAACTGGGACTGCAGTAAACGTATTTTTAAGGAGTAAATAACTATTACCATCCATCGTGCTTGATGCGTTGGGCCAGCAGGTATGATTTTTATTTTATTTTCATTGCCTTTACCCAGAAAAATAATAGCAAGCTCAATGAGTTCGCTATAATCATCTCGTACAATCGATTTTGCGATTCAAACGCACTTTTGAGCATCAGTTCGTATATATGATGGCGGCAAGCAAAGAGTAACAAATCTCTTTCAAGTTTTTGCACACAAGCTCCGTTCAAGCATTCTGCATAAGATGCTGTCGTATCACAGCACATTTAAGAGCATCGGCGTGTGCGATATCGAATACATTATCTAATTCAAGTTAAAAGTTCTCATCGCGGCGCCTATGTAAGTCCTGAATATTCTCGCTATTTTTTGCAGTTCTCGTCAGACCTGATAAAGATCCACTAACTTCTTAACATAATTAGGAACATCTCTGGTAGGTATTTAACCTTTTTTTTCACAATATATTGCACTACAGAATGACAAGATTTGCGCTTTCATTAACAGTCAAATTAACTTCACGTATGTTGAAAAATAGAACGGCGAGAACTTGACAATTAGATGGTTGTTTACACCTGTTATTTGGTGATTTACTTCATCAACCAAGAAAATACTTTTTCAATTGCTTCTTTTGTCCACTGACATCTTCGAAATATAAAACAATCCGTGCTACTACCCGACAAGCCAAGACTAAATGATAATAACAACGACAACGCGCCGCTCCTGTGACGCAATTTGTATGGGACATCTTTGCGCGCAAGTCGACACTGGTTACACTGTTCCGAATAAGGAAAAAAAATGTTTTCGAATGTTTTAGGCCCAAATGAATAAAATAATAGCCCATGCATTGTAAAATTAAAACTTTGAAAAATAAGGGACACCCTAGTGTACATATTTAAAAAAAAAATGTTGATTGATTTTTATATAACGGACTTTCGGCTTTAACGAACACCCGCTCCCCCCAATTTGTCCGTTAAATCGAGGTTTTACTGTATATATGTAGTTTATCATTTAGTATAATATTTAAGTCAACGTTCGGGCAGAATAACGTCTATTGGGTCCGCTAGTATTTCTATAAATTTTGAAATACAGCGCATTTTTATAGAAATATAAGAGCTTTTTATTATTTTAAAGCCGCGGTGAAGAGAGGATTTCGTATCTCTAATTCCATAAATGCAACATAATCCTCTTTTGAAAGCACGAACGCCTGAAAAAATATTCGGTACGTGATTTTCCCTGTTTTTACAATGTAAAGTTTTATTATGCTATTTTGATAACCAGAGGAACAGAGAGCTT
The DNA here is from genome assembly GCA_022606425.2 of Lepidostoma basale. Lineage (NCBI taxonomy): Eukaryota > Metazoa > Arthropoda > Insecta > Trichoptera > Lepidostomatidae > Lepidostoma > Lepidostoma basale. The sequence goes on from JAHDVF020000237.1 coordinate 227,157, forward strand.
TTAAAAAAGTACCTTTGTTAGGGACTGATATAATACGTTGCGATATGTTTGAGCCCTCTGAAAGCATTTTAAGCCCTCTCGATTCGAAAGCTCTTGTAATTGAAATAATCCTGATTTTTAAAATAATGATATTATACTCTCTAGTTGTATATCAGAAGCTAGATCTGTTTTCGTATCATGTCTGGTTATTCTGACATTGACTATCACTAAGGAAAAAGCTGCTTTAGCTGCGCGACACAGCTTCTTTAATGAGGCCAGTTTTTTTTAAATTAAATTTACGACATTTGACGCGTTTAACAACATTTCCTATAATAAAATGTTTATCTGACCCTATGATAAAACTTCAATGTTAATCTTTTGTATGACGCACTTAATTCGTGGTGTGACATTATTAAATAAAATAATAGGACACTTTTAGTATTTGTATCTAAACCCCTTTATTTGGTTATACCAACTGGTTTCGCTTCCGCCGGAGCTTCGTTAATGTCGGAGAGTAAACTAAAAATAAAATCAGAGATCAACATATGAAGAAAGAAATATAAAATGGAGGGGAGAAAGAGGGATAGGAGGAAGTGTGCGCGAGGACGAATAGAATGTTAGAACGGTGAGTCATGATCAATTTTTCCCTAATGATCATGACTCACCGTTCTAACGTTCTACTCGTTCACGCGCACACTTTCTTCTTCGCCTCTTCACAGGGAAATAATCCTTCTAAACTACATCCGAATAGATGCGGTTTAGAAGGATTATTGCCCTGCCCACGGGCATCCTTAGGTAGATTGGTTCCACACAGTGTCAGGTGAAATATTTTATAATTATCAGAGACAAACAAAGTCAAGTCATTCAAAATATTCAAGTTATGTATTCGACCACGAATCAGTTGAAAAAAAAATAACACCCAAATGGTTAGCTCTTCTAATTTCTAATGATTGCTAGTCTATCATGCTCAGTCAGAAATCAGTTGGGTATAGCCAGACATTTGGATATATTGTATTTGCAAGAAAGCACTTTTCTGAAATTAATTGTAACGGCATCTCTCGCTATTATTAGAAATTAAGAGTTAGTGACCATTCTTGTTGCATGTTAATATAAACGAAGTATTATTTGTTGTGCTCACATTTTTAATGTCTTCAGACCACGAGTTCCAAAACGTTACCGCGTTAAGGCAGTTAAATATTTTATAAGAAAATATTTAAAAAATGATACACAATCACTTATGTTACTGATGTTTTAAATGATACTATGGACGAAAAGACGGGAGTTGATTTCAGAACAAATAAAATAAAAATATAAAAGGTGTACGACAGGTTAACACAATCTCTTCAAAACTCTTCACATTTGCATTGGAAGATGTTATTAAAATAATCAACTGAAAAAACAAAGGCATACAAATAAATGGTACAGGTCTAAACCACTTGCGTTTCGCAGATGACATAGTGTTAATCAGTGAAAGAATACATGAACTCGATGAAAACATAAATAACCAAAGATCTTCATGATCTTGGCTTAAAAGCTTCATTTTGTGGAAGTAGTTCTAAAAACCATCGTTTTATTTAATAAGTATTTGAAAATTTAATAATTAAATAAAGTGTTGTTAAAAATTAATAAAACACTTATAACTTAGAATAAACCACTCTATTGAGTTAGTAGCGTCAAACTGTTTCACTCTGAAACGAGCTTCATCAGGGTTATACTTAAACTAAAACTAAATAAACTTACTTTAATTCTTAAGGCTTCCTAATTATTTAACCTAATTCGTATTTTATTTTTGTGTACAAACTGGGCCCCTGATTCCTTATTAAACGTATGTTTTTTTTTCTATTTCTTCTTCTTCTTCTTCCTCAGCCTATTCCCGTCCACTCCTGGACAAATGCCTCCTCCATTCGCTTCCATGTCACTCTGTCTTGTGCAAACTGCATCCAGGTTATTCCGACGTGTCTATTCAGATCATCCTTTCACCGCAGTTGCGGTCGCCAGCTCCAGGCTAACAACTCCAACTCCGGACACGCAGACTTGAAAGTACAGAGAAAGGTGTTTTTTTATAGAGGATTTAAATTATATAACGAATTGGAGATGCCGGTTCTCTTGCGATATTTTGTCGAAAATCCTTTTAATATGTTCTAAGTACCGATATTTAATGTATCTGTTGTTTTTCTCATTTGCGATTTTTATATTATTAATTCATTGTTTATAAAATATAGTTTTATAAGTTGTAAAATGTCATGTATTTTTTTATAACTGTATTAAATAAATAAATAAATACTGCATTTCCTTATAATACTTTGTCTATCGACAACTCTTTACAGGGTACTTACAATCTTGTAAAATCCCATTCCGAAGTAAATTTTCTATGTAGTGGCCTCCCCTTGGAAGTTAAAAGCGTTTAATTTATTTTTTAAATAAACGTCAAACCACCAAGTAATGGCTTCATATCAAAATTTAAGTGTTGTTAAATTAAAATATATAATTATTTAATTGATTTCTTTAATAATGATAGCTATAATAGTAAGAATCACAAATTATAGCCTCCTTGAACGAACGGCAGTGGGCTTACAATTTATTATTACAACAGGATTCTCGACTCTAAAAAGTAAATCTTGTTTTTCCTTCTCTCCGCTCGCCTTCTCTTTTTTCTTTTCTTCGGCTGTGAATTTATGTGGTGATCACGCCGGATTTCTGGCCGTTATTTTCTAAGACCAGCAGTTCTCAATTTACATTCAGATTTTTCTATTATATTTTTGGAGCGGGTAGTTTGCATGTGCAGTTTAAGTGCAGTGAAAGTCACAGATAATAAACGTCAGCATTTACCAGTGTTGTATTATTTTATTATAAAACTAACAAACCATCATACCGTCTCACAAGTAGGCAGAAATAATAGATTGCTACACATTTCTTTCCTGACATATTTCTCTCGATTCCTCAACATTCAAACATCGTGTCACGCACGCGCGTCGATTTCTCTGACTCCTTGGCCGACATTCAATATTTGATTAATTTGACCGTGCTACGTTTTCCTCGGTCTTCCTCTATTTCTAGTTCCATTTACATCGTTAACATTAACTTTTTTTTACCATTCTTTCTTCATTCATTCTTTCCATGTGTCCAAAGCATCTTAATGATCTTTTCATTATTTTGTTCATAACACCATCATTCGCACCGCATTCACTTTTTATATTTTCATTCGACACTCTATCATACACAGAGTATCCACATATTCGTCTAAGAGATCTCATTTATACTGCATTTATTCTACTTTCGTCCTTCTTTTAATACATAATAATATATTTTATTTTTATTATACAAAATATATATTTATAATTTATTAGGCGAAAAAAGGAGTATAGAGTGCCATATCGGTTAAAATGTGGCAGACCATTCTTTCTGCCTATTCCTTCGGAAAGACGGCGTGATGGTTAGTAAGTTAGTTAGTTATTATTATTTTGCTGAATCGTTCTTAACATCCCTACACCGCCAGCCAAATCTATGTAAAGGGTATAGCTATCATATTGATTCTCGTGACATGTAATAGGTAGCTAATCTATCGCCATTTCTTTTTTACGTGAATTCTACACCAGGCCATTTTTATCCTTCATTAGTTTCAAAATATAATGATCCTTGCTGGTGATTATCACAAGGATATTAATTACTATGCATTTATTTTAATTCTATATTATGGAGTTTACTTTCAATTCTACAGAGCTGACTCAAACAAGCTTTGGGGTCTATGGGGTATCTATATATGTTCCGACATTCGCCTTATAGCTGAAGAAACGATGGAAAACCTCAACTGAAACATTATACCAGACCAATGAAAGTGTCACAATCACACTGCCATCTCCGGGAATCGTTCCCGGGACCTTCGGTGTGACAGTCATAGCCCTTGTACGAAGGTCATGTAGTAAAAACAAAATATTAACTAATGAGTTGACGCGCACAGAGACGTGCGTGCACGAGGACATCCGAGGCCATTAGTGGGGGGCATTAGAGCAGGACTATTGCCTATATTGTAATGTAGATGACAGTATTTATTTATCGATATGCAGGCGTCACTTGTAACCTTTGGGATGACAGCGTAAAATTAAAAATATTAACGTTCTTAAAATATTTTAAAAACACTTTAACTTTTTTTTACATTACTTTATTTTTGTCAAACTATTTCTTCCTGCCGTAGCTTCGCCAGTTACAAAACAAACTGAAGAAGCTCCGGTGAGATAAAAACCGGTTGGTTTGACAAATGTTAAGGGGTTCAAAAACAAGTAAAAGTATTTTTAATATGGCCACAACACAAATTGAGAATTATCTATACGACAGTTTTACTTGTTAATTGAAATTTTATTCAAAAGTTCATTGTAAATCGTAATGTACTAATTAAGTATAGTTGGCATATAGAATGGAATAATACTCCTAGCGGCTTCTAACAATATGTTGGTCAACAGCTTTCACATTGTGTTAATAAGGTAGTTTGCTAAATGCCGAAAATCATTCTCCATAGATGGCGTTAGTGGGTCGGTTGTATAGGTTAATTCTTGAAAAAATTCACTAGTGCAACCAAATCTACATAGATGGCTGACTGAAACTGCCACGTGAAGATAAATATGGATTTTGAAGTATATATACATCTTCCAAAAATTTGTCATGCATGATCACAAATCACAAAGGTGGAGTGGGGAATGTTGTAATTACATAAAGCGTGCGTTTAACCCAACCAATGAAAGGTCATAAGTCCTGTAAACACCTTGATCATCCATGTTCAGTTTCCAGTTTACGTCTTCGTCTCTATTGAGATACAATTAAAAATATAGTAAATAAGTACTCGTATTATTATAAAATGAACAATATAATATATTTAGTTTCATTCTACGTAATATTATGGTACGGCTGGTTTCGGTAGCTCGCTGCCAAATACTCGTATATTATAAAGGGATTTAAAAATATACAATTTGTTATGAGAAACAATAATTACAAAGTGTGCTGCAACTGATTATCCAAGGTTAAATTAATTGAAAACGAGGTGTCGGAAGAAAAATAAAATCCTAGCTTAAAAATCTTCGAGAATCGTTCAGTTGCAGCACGATATCCCATTTTAAAACTGCTGTATCAAGAGTAGAAACAGCCATGATTAGGTCCAACCTCCAATAAGTGACGAAGAAGAAGAAGATATATTTACATTTTCATTATTATTATAATTTTTTACATATGCAACAGGTCGCTTGAACCCGATTACTGTATACGATTCGTTTTTAAGCTGATATATTGATTCTCGTGACATGTGATAGGTAGCTAATCTATCGCCATTTTATTTTCACGAGAATTCTACACCACACCAAAGACTGTGTAACAATCACACTGCCATCGCCGGGAGTCGAACCCAGCGGTATGGTAGTGAGAGCTCTTACCACTCTGCCACGAAGGTTATTTTAGTTACATTTTAGTTACTTAGTTGAATGTCTGACCTTCGTGGCCGAGTGGTAAGTGCATTGACTGCCACCCCGAAGGTTCCGGGTTCAATTCCCGGCAAACGCAGTGTGATTGTCACACTGTCTTTGGTCTGGTGTAGATTTCACGTGACAATAAAATGGCGATAGATTAGCTACCTATCAGATGTCACGAGAATCACTATGATAGCTATAATACTCTTTACATTGATTTGGCTCATGCTGTCGTGATGTAAAGAGCGATTCAACAAAAATAATAATAATGATAATTAAAAGAGGCTCCCATGTGAATAAAGTTTGGGAGACACTGGAATAGATTAATTGCGACCCCACCAGGCAGCCTGTTTACATATGTCGGTAGGAAGGTTTCGTCCAGCACTATGGAGCGAGCAACGGCTAATTTGACAAATATTTTTTGTTTTTCTCAGTTTCCCTTTTGAATTACGGACAGGAAATGCTCATTAATCATTTTTAAAGCGACAACTTTGAAGGTGATCCCGAATTAACGTGTTATTTACCCGCTCCGACAACTTGCTTCATTTCGCTGGAAAGGTAAAACTATTGTAAGGACTAATGATTAAAAGGGGTATAATCTCCCCCTAAATAGTACGTAGCTTAAGGGATGAAATAAAATCATTTGTAATTTTTTCACACAACTTTATATAAAACTAACTAACTAACCATCACGCCGTCTCCCCGAAGGGGTAGGCAGAAAGAATGGACTGCCACACTTTTCTTTCCTGACATATTTCTCAATTCGCTTCCTCGACATTCATACATCGTGTCATGCACGCGCGTCGATTTCTCTGACTCCTCACATGGCCGACATTCAATATTTGATTTATTTGATCGTGTCACGTTTTCCTCGGTCTTCCTCTATTTCTAGTTTCATTTACATCATTAAATATAATTTAAAGTAAAATCGATAAGAAGTTAAACATTAAGTAACTTTAAATGATTTAATATCATATTTATTGTTTCTTGAACAATGATGTAAAACTCCATATTAAATAATTAATACGAATGAAAACGTCAGTTTTCTAGAAGTTTTATTATATTTTATGGGAATGACATGTTTCACCCTTCTAAGGCATTATCAAATGTGACGAAAATATAACTCGTCGCAGTTTATATACACTAGTAAATGAAGCAGAATATGGTAATTAACAAACCCAACCAATGACAGGTCATAAGTTCTGTAAACACCTTGATCAACCAGATTCTGTTTCCAATTTGCATCTTCGTCTCTATTGAGATACAATTGATTCTTAACAAATACTTATTTGGGTATGTTCAGAAATATTGGAAAGTGTTTCTTGGAACTCGTTAAATAATTTTATGATAATGGTTACATAGTAAGGGGATACTAAATGATATTATAATATATAAATCAAAAATAAGTTATTTGAGGTAGGACGAAATAAAGTGTTTCTAAGAAAAACATATTTTTACAAATTGTTTACAAATGTTTTTACATATTTCAATTTTAAATATTTAACATCAAACAGAATATTTCCCCCTAATCACTGTATATTAGAAAATTAACTATTGATTTAAGTACACCTTTATTACAAGCACACATTATTTTTCTATCATTTATTACGAATAAATGATAAAAAAATAATCAACTAACCGTCTCTCCGAAGGGGAAGGTAGAAATAATGGTCACCCCCACAGTTCTCTCCTGGCATACTTCTCTCGCTTCCTCAACATTTCATTTGTAAAATTCTTACTGTGTAATTGCAAACGATTTGCTCTTATATGTCTGTAATATTACTGATTTTAAAAAATAAAATGAAAATCCATAGATCTTGTGACTCCTCAAGTGGTCGACATTTAATGATTGATTAAATTGACCATGCAATGTTTCGTCGGTTATCCTCAATTTCTTCTTTCGTTTACATCATTTACGTACACTATTGACAAGATTTCTCCTGGATGCTCTATCTTGGTTCAGGACTCTGTTAAATCCACATTTCTATTGATTAGCTTCGATAGATGACCCCTATGTCACCACAAGAATTTCGCTAACCCTCTTGACTGTAAGAATTCAAAGTGCAGACTTTGTGATATCGTAAAATGCTCATATTGTTTTATTTATTTTGCAGCCCCCAAAACCGCTCGTAAACTGGGAAGGCATATTCAACGCTACAAATGGCATCGTCAGATGTCCTCAAGAGGACCCACTTGTGGACCGATTCCCCAGCGGAGAGGAAGATTGCCTGGTGCTTAATGTGTACACACCAAGCATACTCCAAGACGAATCTTCTAGATTACCTGTTATGTTTTGGATCCATGGCGGTGGATTTTCTACAGGGTCTTCAAGTACTCAGTTCTACGGGCCAGATTTCTTCATGAATGAAGATGTCGTTTTGGTCACAACCAACTACAGATTAGGGGCATTAGGATTTTTGAATTCAGAAGATAATGTCGTTCCTGGTAACATGGGATTGAAAGATATTGTTTTGGCGTTGAAGTGGGTCCAAGAAAACATATACGCATTTAACGGAAACAAAGATCTAGTAACAATCTTCGGGAGCAACGCTGGAGGCGCTGCTGTTTCACTTTTGATGCATTCCCCCTTAGCTGCTGGGACATTCCACAAAGCAATTTGCCAAAGCGGAGTTTTTGAACTGCCTCATTTGTTTTCTGCAAATCCAAGACAAAGAGCTTTTAAACTTGATAAACTGTTGTTTAAAAATTCAGACACATCCGAAGAATTATTAAGGAACTTAAAGAAAGTAGGTGTGCATGAAATCGTTAAAACTACACCAAGAACATACGACAGCACAGAAGTAAGAGATAATCAAAAGAGCATTCTACCTTTTGGACCGAGTGTTGAAAACGTCACAACGGAAGATACCTTTTTAAGTGTGCCACCAGAGAGACTTTACGATGTTAACATATTGAATATAAACATACCCTTGATGATAGGTTTCAATTCAAAAGAAGCAATATCTTTTTTGAGAACGTTGATCAACGACCCGGATATATTAGAAAAGCTAGATTATAACTTTCAGTTTTCTGTTCCTTTAAGGGGATTGCAGTTTGTATACAATTCCGATGATTACAGATACGTGGCGCAGAGTATCAAAAACTTTTATTTCAGAAACGGTTTAATTACTAATACATCTATGACGGAGTATGTGGAATACGTGTCTGATAGCATATTCTATCCCATTCACAAAACGCTGACGAAGCACCTGAGCGCGTCGAGCGCGGATACGTATTTCTACAGATTCTCATTTGACGGGTCGTTAAACTTCTTCAAGAACTTCTCCCTGCGAGACGGCAACAGCATCAGAGGGGCGACAAACGGCGACGAGATTTGTTACTTATTCAAATGCGATAAATTAGACGACACTTACAGAGACCTGCTCGCCAGGGTGGTGGAACCAGATGAATTGCTAATATCTGAGCAGATGGTCCGACTCTGGACTAATTTCGCCAAGTTTGGGTGAGTTAACAGTACCAGAATTTTATTCTCAGCTTTCGTAACAATTGTGTAATATAAGATAATCAAATGATTTTACTGAAATCTCTTGATGGAAGTTCATTTTAAATAATAATTAAATAAAACGATGTTTTTTAACTACTTCCACTTTAGTCTTTATTTCGACAGCGACCGGTTTCGCCAAGCTCGCTGGCATCGACAGACTGGTGACATTATTGTAAACTTAGTCCTTTATATACATAAAGATCAGGGGTGGTAAACATGATTCTATACAAAATTAATCTTCAAATATATATATAAAATTTACTGAATATAAATATTGGTATTACAGGTATTCAAGAAGATTCATATTCAAAACAATGGATTTTAAAATCCATTGTACGAAACCGTGGCAATTTTCAAATCCATTGTATTGAATATGAATCTTCTTGAATACCTGTAATACCAATATTTAAATTCAGTAAATTTTACATAAATATTTGAAGATTAATTTTGTATAGAATCATGTTTACCACCCCTGATCTGTATGTATATAAAGGACTAAGTTTGCAATAGTGTCACCAGTCTGTCGATGCCAGCAAGCCTGGCGAAACCGGTCGCTGTCGAAATAAAGACTCAAGTGGAAGTAATAAAAAAACATCGATTTATTTAATTATTATGTATAATATAAGACCAAAAATATCACATTTCCTAACTTTGTTCAGATTTTTTAAGTCAGGACTAGTTTCGTCATATTAATACATTATCACATGATTATCTGTTATGTGTGTACTGGGTATAAATAACATTAATTTCTAAGTTTTAAGAAGTAATGTTATGAATAGAATTTCTTGGTAGAAGCTCATTGCAAATAATGTAATAATAATTAAAAACCTCCATAATATATATTTAGATTCTTTTCACTTGGTTTCATGGCTTTGACCGGTTTCGCCAGCTCGTTGTCATTTTATGGTGGAGATTACCAAAAGATGGCAGTAAGTTGTCGAAAGCAGTCGAAGACATAAAATCAGGCGGAATTAAATTTAATATAATTACACTGGATTTTTTCAAAAGAAAACACTCGATCAAACAGTCAATCAGTCGTACATTTACACCTGAAGATGGAGGTAACTCCGAAACATGTTGTGAAGTTTATAAATATAGTATAGTGGAATATTAAACAGTGTTTTCTTTTGAAAAAAATCCAGTGTATTTACAATGGAATTCCACAGTGTTAACGCCTTAACTTTCAAGAAATAAAATTTAATATATATTATAAATTGACAATTTATTTTAAAAAATCCATTATTTAAGTTGAACTCAATAAAAAATTCAAATACTAGCATTTGTATCAAAAGTATTAACACATTGGAAATGTGAATTAAATCAAATACAAGATAAATACGAGTATAATGTGAACATACAAAAGACATTTGAAATAATAAAAATTTTGCCACTTTTCAAAATACCATTATTATTGTTACCAGAAATATAAGTCCATTAATATTGAATAGTATTTAAACAGCATTTAGGTTAATGGATAATATTACTCTTTACAAAATAACAAGATCCTTGAACCGACCTGAACAATCCATTTGATTGCCTTAGGTAAGGTTAGGATAGACAGGGTAAGGTTGGATAAGGGTGGGTTAGATAGGGTAAAGTTGGATAATGTTGGTTTACTAACTAACTAACTAACTAACCATCACGCCGTCTCCCCGGAGGGGTAGGCAGAAAGAATGCAACGCCACACTGTTCTGTCCTGACATACTTCTCTCGCTACCTCTACATTCATACATCTTGTCATGCACGCACGTCGATTTCTCCGACTCCTCACGTGTCCGACATTCAATATTTGATTGATTTGATCGTGCCACGTTTTCCTCGGCCTTCCTCTATTTCTAGCTCCGTTCACACCGTTTACATATACCTTCTTTACCATTCTGTCTTCACTCATTCTTTCCATGTGTCCAAACCATCTTAATGACCCTTTCCTTATTTTGTTCATAACACTTTCATTCGCACCACATTCACTTCTTATACTTGCATTTGTCACTCTATCATATACAGATTTGCCACACATTCGTCTTAGAGATCTCATTTCTACTGCATTTATTCTACTTTCATCCTTCTTTTGCCAGTTCCATGCTTCACTTCCATACATAAGGGTCGGCACAAGAACACCATTGTGCACTGCCATCTTGGCTTTTTTGGATAGGCTTTTGTTTGCGATGACAACTTTAAGTGCACCATTTATTATGTTGCCTACCCCAACCCTTCTTTCAATATCCTTCTCCACCCTCCCATCCTTTGTAAACATACTTCCTAAATAAACAAATTCAGCCACTTGTTCCAGATTTTCACCGTTTACACTAATGTTGCAGACTGTCATGCTTCCTTCTTTTTCGAAAATCATTACCTTGGACTTATTCACATTCATCATCAAATCGTATCGCTTGCATACCTCATACATACTAGACACCAGGGCTTGCAGTCCGTGCTCGTTGTCTGCAAGTAGCACAGCGTCGTCCGCATACAACAAACAGCTTACTGACACACCGTTCATTTTTGCACCTGCTTCCAACCCTTTCAGCTCTTTCATACACTTGTCCATATATAGATTAAACAACCATGGAGACATTACACACCCCTGTTTTACACCTAGAAATATAACATAAAATTAGGTTCAATATGGAAATGATTATCCGATTTTTGCATTGTTAAAATGTATTTGTCTTACATCTAGTTAATATGGTCACATTTTAGATAAACTTAAGGCGTTAACACTGTGGAATTCCATAATGACGAATTTTTATGATTTAAAACACTGTTTTTTCTACTATTGGGTTTATTTTTCTCGACATATTTTAAAGGCTTACACCTTCATCATCGGGAGAACGATATAAACTATAATAATTTACATCGTTCTCCCGATGATGAAGGTGTAAGCCTTCGAAACTTGTCGAGAAAAATAAACTCAAAAGTGGAAAAAACAGTGTTTTAATTCATAAAAATGGTCCCATTTATTTTTATTTGAATTTTTTTTGGAAACATTGTATTATCACACTTTTTTGCGCTTTTCACAAACATGTTTTGGGACACAAACTTCCCTTCTCCACCTTTGCACTAGTCATTTAGTATATAAGTAATAACTCAAAGTCAGTTAACTGTTAAAATTCATACACTGAAGAAGGGAAATTTGTGACCCGAAACATGTTTGTGAAAAGCGCAAAAAAGTGTTGTGATAATACAATGTTTCCAAAATGTTATAAAAATGTGAATCCACAACACAATGAGATTGCGAATATAGGAGAAACATTTTATTTCCAATTTTTTCGGGGCGCTACTGTAAAACATTCATTCATTCATTTCTCGGAGCTACATCCCGGTGTGGGACTTGGCCGCCTCCACAACGGTCTTCCACTGATTTCTGTCTCTGGCCATCTCTCTCCATTCCCCAGCTCCTTCCATTTTCTCCCAGTCTTCTTCCACGCAATCCGCCCATCTTTTCCTCGGTCTGCCTCTTGGTCTCTTTTCGCGGGGCGCCCGTCTGGATATAATTTTTGGTGTTCTACTCTCTGGCATTCTTTCTACATGGTCAACCAGAAATAGAATAAGTCATTCCGAAATAACATTAGCAGAATACTTTATTGAGTAAAGAAATTGAGTTCTAGTGCTGTTCCATGATAGGCTTTTGTCTGGAAATGTCGTTGTAATTTTTAATTAATGTGTTATTTTAATACTGTATTTGCGATTTTTTTATGCTGTTTTTATTATAATTATAATGATTGATTGTTTTCAGGAACCCGACTCCACTAAAGGATGATGTTCTGGGAGACTTCGTTTGGAAGCCTGCCTCACGGGAAGAGCACAACTTCCTGGACATAGACAAGAAGCTCGCGATGGGTTCTAACCCTGGTTCTAAAAATGTTGAATTCTGGGATGGAATATTTGCCAAATATACAAAGACTCCTTTGATGGAAAAGGCCGAATTATGATTAAATATTGTACAATTGTATAATAATGACACGTGACAGATATGAACATTGTATTATCAACATAGTTGTGTGGTATTCAATCATGTAAATAAGGATGGATTGTTGTCATGTAAAGGTTTGGATTTGTGGGTTTCGAATCGAGTGTTACAGTTTATGTATTAAGCTATTTCATTCGATGGAGGAAGTTACATTAATTATCGAACTTAAGTAAACATTAGAGAATTTCTCGCATATCAGTTACCATATATTCAACAAATCCACAGCTATTTGCGTTAAGAACTTTTTTTTTCGAATTTTACAGGAGAGTCTTTCAATGTTTAAAAAAATTCCACAAATCCGTGTATGAAAGTAGGATGGCGTTACGTTATTTTTAAATCGTATTTTTAAGTCATTAAAAAAAGCCAATAAAATAAATGAGAATTAATAGCATATAAGATTTTGACAGACTTTTGATATATCATTCACGATTTTTCCATGTTTGATTTTGATATTTTATTCCATGTTTGATTTGTATTTAAAATAAAATACACTGCACTTTGTTTTTCACCACTATGCGGTTATTTTAATTGCCGACTAGTTTCGCTTGTACCCAAGTTTCGTCAGGGCTTCGTAATAACTTGTTTTTAATTATTACGTTATTAGGTTATAACGAAGCCCTGAGAAAGCTTAGGTACAAGCGAAACTAGTCGGCAATTAAAATAACCGTATAGTGGTGAAAAACCAATGCAGTGTTTTTATTTTATTTTATTTTAAAAACAAATAATATATATTTTTAAATGTCATAAAGTGAATGCTTCATACGAAAATTTATATTTTTTCCAATGGGTTTTGTACAAAATCCACAAGTTATAAAAATAATCATTTTTTCAATACATAGTTTGTATTTAATGAAATATTGGCATTTAAATCTTAAAATCGATAAAAACTTACATGTTTGCGTTTGCCAAATATTTTAATATTTTAAACATAGTAATAAAAAAAAAGTTTATCGATTATTAACAGGTTTCATTTTGTAATATTGCTATATTATACGTATCAAAATATATTTTTGAAATTGCCGTTACCGATTTTTCGCCAACCTATGCTGGCATTTCATAAATAAATTGTGATACGTATTATACCAGTTTTTTAAAACAGTTAATAGTGTTTTAGCCAAAATAATTGATTGACGGTGATTCATATGATACGATAAAAAAGACGCATAGAAAATCCAGACGGACATCTAGACAGGTAGAGAAAAAAATAGAGAGATTAATTTTAAACAAAAACGCTTCTCTTCTATATCAGACATGACTTTGTGTTTTGGATAGTTTTTATTTTAAATATTGCATTTTTACAACACTCTTTTACACTTTCTATAAATATGATTCGTGCCACAGACGCTCTTCCACAGTGTATAAATTTTCGGTTGTCCTAAACATGAAGAACGCAAAAAAGTGTTGTGAAAATACAATGTTTTTAAAATATATATTTAAAATCGCTTTTATTTAGAATGTCACTGTTTAATAGATATATTTAGGTTGAGATATAACTAGTCCTGAATATAACATTTAATTTAACCAAAATTTATAAATTTAAAAATGTTTTTGGTTAAAAAATTAATCTTCAAATATTTTTATCCGAAAGATAGAGTAATATTTATGTTTTTTATTATATATAATATAGTATAATTATGCAGAAGTTTGTGAACTCATTATATATTTAGAAATTTCAATTTAAAATAAACTTATAACCTATTGTCAAGCATTTTATATTTTTACTTAATTACTATAATGTTTTCTTTAGAAATAAATTAAATAAACGAGTTGTCGTTATGCATTCTGCAACGAAAAAAAGATTCTCTTAGACGAATATGTGGAAAATATTGAGTGTCGAATGAAAATATAATAAGTGAATGCGGTGCGAATGAAAGTGTTGTGAACAAAATGATGAAAGGATAGATTGTTTGGATAGAAATAATGATAAAAAAAGTATACGAGTCGGAGAAATCGACAATGCATGTTAAGGAAGCGAGAGAAATATGTCGGGAAAGAAAAGCGTGGCATTCCATATTTCTGCCTACCCCCTCGGAGGGATGGCGTGATGGTTGATTTGTTAGTTAGTTTCTAAAACAATTGTGTAAATACTAAATAATTAATACAACTAAATACGTCTGTTTCCTAAGAGGACAATCAATAATATCTTAGCAAGGTGAAAGATGTCATTCCAAAGAATAGAATAAAACTTATTTTTTCTTATCATTCGTATTAATTATAGATTTTCTTCTTTTTCCTCTTAGTTTAGGTCGTAAGACCTGTTTGTGACGGTGAGTTTTCCTGGGATGATGATGTCCAGCCATCTCTTCATCTTTTGGCGGCCTTCCTGGTAGTCTCTTGCTGCTTGGGTTTTCATCATTAACAATTTTTTTCAATTCTTGTATTCTCCATGTGGTCCACGTGGTCTCTCCAAAAGCGCCTTTTGCTTCTTCCCCATCTTACTATGTCCTCAAAACCCAGACAGACCTTATCGTTTCATTTCTGATCCGATCTCTGAGGGTTTTGCCTACGATGAAACGTAGGGTTCGCATTTCTGCTACTCTAAGAAGGTTCTTAGTTCTATTGGTATCGGCTCTGACCTCTTTCCATTCATCATTGTGTATCTTGACTTTACTTTCGGTTAGCGTGTTATTTATTTGTAATTTATGTGTTATATTATTTTCTTTATTATAATGCAGACATCCACTGCAATATTTCTTCATTCCAAGTTTCTTTCTCCTTCTTCTTCGTTTCGTATATTCATTCCAAGTTAGACATAGGTATTTCATATAAAAAAAACTTCAATATAAAAAAAGACGCTGGATTTGGATGGGTTAAAAAAGAGATAGAAGAAAAAATTACATAAAAATGGATCCAGTTTGAATTATTAGAGTAACGAAAGTTACAAAATTCTTTTCCATTCAATCTTGCTCCTGCCTATTCAGACTAAATAAATTCAAATTCCGAATGAATTCAGAAATTCTCCCAAGAATGCTTTCAATGAGAATCAATAGTTTCTTCGGAGAAATAGATTCTCCAATTTATCAATTCTCTGCGGCTGCTTGTTTTTTTTATCAGAGAATAAATTAGATATCCCAAAGATACAAATTGAATTGTTTTTTTTTTATCTCATTTTGTTGCACTTTCTTAAAATATTTATATATTTTTATCTATGGCTGAAAGAGTAAATTTGTCTTTTCCAGTTTTGATAAAAAATTACTCATGAATAATACCATACATTCTCTGATTAATGTGTAATTTGAAAATATGTGTTCCATATATTCTCAAAATACATCTAAAATTAAAATGACAAGACCAAATGAAGATATAATTGTGAAAAAAAAAATAAAAAAATGTTATACGAGTATATGGTCTGTTCTATATGGCTGCGAAACCTGGACTCTAAAAGTGAATGTAAAGAACCGGTTGGAGGCTTTTGAGATGTGGATATACAGCAGAATGCTCCGCATACCGTGGACCGATGTGGTCAGTAATGTAGACGTACTGCAGAGATCCAGAGCCAATAGAAAGCTGTTGTCGAGTGTGAAAATTAGAAAGGTCTCATATTTGGGTCATGTGCTAAGGGGAGAAAAATACCACCTCATTTGACTGATTTTAATGGGTAAAGTGGAGGGACATCGGGGAATTAGTAGAAGGCAGTTGTCTTGGAATTACAATAGTTCAGAACCTGTTGCAAGTGGCGCAGGAGAGAGATGCTTTTGCTGCGGTGATCGCCAACGTTGGGGGGATATAGCTGCGTAAATCTGTGTATAACAAGAATTTGCATATTAAGTAAGTATGTCAATAAATTCTTCTATTTTTATTTTTATTATTTTCTAAGCTGGGCAGCTTTCGGAAACATGAGTTACATCCTTAAAAACCGGAAAATACCGATCAACCTGAAACGAAAAGTCTATGAAGCCTGCGATCTGCCAGTTGGTACTTTTGGTCTTGAAACTTTAACATTGTCCAAACAAAGTGCCGAGAAACTACGAGTGACCCAAAGAGCCATGGAAAGAGCCATGTTAGGAATAAACCCTAGATACAGAAACATAAACGATACGGTGAGAGAAAAACCAAAGGTCACTGACACCATTCACCGGGTGGCGACTCTAAAATCGCAATGGGCAGGTCATATAGCCAGAAGCTCAGATGGAAAGTTGACAAGAAGAATGCTGACTTGGAGACCGTGGACGGCGAAGAGAAGTGCAGGGCGACCGCAACTACGGTGGAAGGATGATCTGAACAGACACGCCGGAATAACGTGGATGCAGTTTGCACAGAACAGAGTGACATGGAAGCGAATGGAGGAGGCCTTTGTCCAGGAGTGGACGGGAATAGGCTGAGGAAGAATAATAATAAGAAGATGTCAATAAAGAATGGATGAATGGAGGAGACATTGCAAGAAGCATTGGGGCAACGGTGCACTTAAAGTTGTCACTGCAAACAAAATACTCCAAAAATGATAAAATGTCATTGCACTATAGTGTTCTTGTACCGACCTTTATGTATGGGACGTCGATTATTTCGATTTAAAACATGGCCGATCTTGAAAAATATATTAATTTGGTCTGCTATGTTTTTCTCGGTCCCTCTTGACTCCGTTATCCATTCACATCACTAACGGTATACTTTCTTAGCATTATTTCTTGAATATAACGTTCACTGTTTTTTGTTGTAGAAAGCAGGTACTATTGGTATGCTATTTTATATATTTTATAGATCTTCTTACCTCATAATAAGACGACCTTCTTGGCCGAGTGGCAAGTGCTACAACTGCCACACCGAAGGTCTCGGGTTCGATTCCCGGTGACGTCTTTGGTCTGGTGTAGAATCCATGTGATAATAAAATGGCGATAGATGAGCTACCTATCGCGAATCTTAAAAAACAGTATGATAGACATATTACCCTTAGCATTGATTTGGCTCACGCTGTAATGATGTAAAGAGCGATTCAACAAAATAATAATGAGTTTTTCGTCCTATAAATAGTAAGTCTACTCATTTGTTACTTTAGTTTATCGTAAAACCTGATGATGCCAACATCGGTTGAAGAAACAGCTGTCCGACACTCTCAGTGAATAAAAAGAAATTGTGATATTATAACAGTGTTTTAAATTTTAACAGTTATAATGTTGAAGTATCATAGTGTTTCAGCCAAAACAATGGACTATTTTAAAAAAAGTGAGTTAAATTTAGATAAATTCTTTTGTTTCAGAACTTTGTTCAAACATATTTTTTATATCGTTTTACTTCGTGATTCCTTCAGGAAGGAAGTGCTTCAGAGAATCTACCATAGTTTACTCATTATTCAAAATCCTTCTTACTAGCTGGAAAGCGAAAAACTTTTGAGCTGAATATTGAGAATTTGGTATTTTTGTTATTCCACCTTTAAGATTACGTCGATTTGGGAATTTAAGAAAAATGCTTAATAAATTAAACTTACCTTTTTCTTTACTTATTTTAAAATAAAATTTGAAAACTATGTTAAAAGATAAAAAATTTTCAATACTTTAAAATTTATAAAGTTATAAGTTCTATCTAAATTTAATTAAAATCTGATTTACGATAATTATAATATTTAGTGAACAGTGTATGTACCTACTTGATTCGTAATTAAGGCAATACGGGTTAAATCTGATCATGATGGAAGTTATTCCTCAATAAATTAAGCCAATGGAATATTTTCTCCTTCTTCTTATTCTGCTTCTTCTAATTCTTCTACTTCTTTTCTTCCTTGGGGTTTTCGTTATCAACCATTTTCGCAAGTCTCTTATCTTCCATGCGATCCTCCTCAAAAACTCGTCCTGATTCTTATCCACCTCACAATGTCTACAACTTTAAACAAACAGTAAAAACTCTCTCTCTCTCTCTCATGGTGAAATGGCAAAACGTACTGACTACAAATCAACTGTCAACTGTCAAATTGACATTCTGACCTTACAGTCTGACAAAAACACCTTAAAAAATATAACATTTTCAAAATATTTAATTGTATCTCAATAGAGACGAAGAAGCAAACCGGAAACTGAATATGGTTGATCAAGGCGTTTACAGGACCCATGACCTGTCACTGGTTGGGAAGCGCACGCTTTATGTAATTACAACATTCCCCATTCCACCTTTGTTATTATGATCATGCATGATAAATTTTGGAAGTTGTATATATACTCCAAATCCGTGCCTATCTTCACGTGTCAGTTTTAATTGGCCATTTATGTAGATTTGATTATACTCGTCAATCTTTTTAAGATTAACTTATATAATCCACCCACTAACGCCATCTATGGAGAATGATTTTTAGCATTTAAAAAAAAAAAAAATTCAAAATACTTTTACAAAAATTGTTTTGAACTGTTGACATCCTTCTTCAGTGTAAATTAAAAATATATAACTAAAAATTAAAAATGGGTGTGTACAGACCGAACAGTTTGTAGAAAGTGCAAAAAAGACTTGTGAAAATACAATGTTTTCCAAAATTATTTAAACATTTCAAAGTTTTTAATAAGTCACCTATTAAATATTTCGTCGTTTCTTTGAAGAGGTAGACCGAGAAAACCCGGTCATACAGAAGGCAGCTTTTAAAAAAATATTAAAAAATATATACGCGTATTCTCTTTAAAATAAAATATCTTTTTAATTTCAATTTATCAGTTTTAATAGCGAATAACCTTTCACGCAAAGAATATTACGAGAGACACTCCAAGCAGTAATTTTATACAATTTAAAAAGCTTTCAAGTCTGGGACGAATAATGAAGCCACATTTTATAAAATAAAATCTCATTTTGCTTATCAGAAGGTGAATACAATGCGGTGTGACACATCTCGGCCAGTTTGTCTGAATGGACTGCTGAAACGACAATGGGATGTGAAGTTAGTCTTTTAAAATCTTCGCAGAAAAAAAATACAACATTACGTAAATATAATTTTACAAAAGGTAAAATGTAACGATTTATCACCTAGTTTTTCTAGTATATCTTAAAATATTTTATACAATTTCATTTACATATTTTTTTCTTCTTCTTCTTCACGTGCATACTCAAGAGTCTAATAACTAACTAACTAACTAACCATCACGCCGTCTCCCCGAAGGGGTAGGCAGAAAGAATGGACTGCCACACTTTTCTTTTCTGACATATTTCTCTCGCTTTCTCACGTGACCGACATTCAATATTTGATTTATTTGATCGTGCCACGTTTTCCTCGGTCTTCCTCTATTTCTGGTTCCATTTACATCATTAACATATAATTTTTTTACCATTCTTTCTTCATTCATTCTTTCCATGTGTCCAAACCGTCTTAATGATCCTTTCATTATTTTGTTCATGACACAATCATTCGCACCGCATTCACTTTTTATATTTTCATTCGACACTCTATCATACACAGAGTATCCACACATTCGTCTAAGAGATCTCATTTCTACTGCATTTATTCTACATTCATCCTTCTTTTGCCAGTTCTATGCTTCGCTTCCATACATAAGGGAGTACTTACATACTCAAGAGTCTACTGTCATAGTATTTTCCTCCTGTGACGCAGAACTTAAGCTACGTCAGCATCTAATTGAAATATCTTGGCAGAAGTTCATTGCCAATAATGGAAATAATAATGTTTAAAAAATATTTAGTTTATTTTCCAATTGATTTTGATTAATGTCCAGAGATTGGAAACCACCAGACTCCTCTATATTTCACTATTAGCCTCAAAGGACTCGTCTTCGTGGAAGACCTTCTAAAATATGCAATAACCGCTCAAAACAGAATGACCTCATAGAAAGAGCTACCCCTTGGCGCAGTGTTTCTTCACCCAATTGAAAGAATCGACCCTTTACCACATTAAAATTATCCAGCGCCCCCCCAACAAATATAAAATAATTACATTATTCTCTATTTAGGTATGTATTTTATGCGACAGATTTCATTATACAAAAAAAAATGACGAGAAGTTCAAATAAAACATCCGCGTTTACATTTTTGCGCGATGAAGTGTTGTTTATTCAACAAAAAGTATAAAATCAATGCTCTTAAAGAAATTGTAAAAGTGTATCAGTGTGCGTAGCTCGTGAATGAGCTTATTTTTCTATATTGACTTAAAGCCCACTCGGACTTCTGTAGCGTCCTTAAGGGACTAAAAATTTAAAAACACACCACCAGACCTCCAAAACGCCCACAAATAAGAATCACTGCTCTGGAGAATAGACCGAATAGGTCTTTAACCAAGAAGAAAAAGAAGATTTTTTATGAGACTTAAAGATGGCAGCGAGCTGCCGAAACCGGTAGAAACTCAAAATCTAGTGGAATGAAACTAAATACTTCTTCTTCTTCTTCTTCTTCTTTTGATAGATCTGACGATCTGTGACACAGAAATCATATCTCGTCGGATGATGAGATCCAGCTGTCCCTCCATCTCTTAGGCGGTCTTCCAGGTCTGGAAGGTATTTCATAGGCTGTATATGCGAGTCTGTCACCATCCATTCAGGCTACATGGTCCCTCCAGTATCTTCTTCTGGATCTACTCCACTGAACGATATCCTCTATTTCGCAGGTTTTTCTTATGTCTGCGTTGCGGACACGATCTCGGAGGGTTTTTCCAGTAATTGATCTTAGGACCTTCATCTCCGATGTTCTTAGTAGTCCCTTGGTTCGCACAGTGTCAGCCCGCGTCTCTACAGCGTACGTCATGATGGGTCGCAAACTAAATACATATAAAATAAACTGTTAAATTATAAAACTCTGTTTTATGTATCACAATTTTAATTTTTATTTTTCGAGACAGCTGTTTCGTCAACCTATGTTGAAGTCATCAGGTGTAACTATAATATATGAACTGTTAAATTTTCGTGATTTTTCATACATTATATTATGATATTTATTATTTTATAATATAATGAATGTTGAGAAAGCTAGAAAAGTATATCGGGAAAGAACAGTGTGGCGATCCATTCTTTCTGCCTACCTCTTCGGGAGACGTTAGCTAGTTAATTTAATAATGATTATATTGGAATATTTTATAGTCTAATTGTAAGTACATATAATTTATTTTAAATAATAACTATTTACCTATCTCCTGTTACGATTGTATGGAAATAGGCTTGGAAGCAAGATAGATAGAGAATTATGGAAAACGGATTGACCTTCAACTAACAGGAATCCCCTGAGGTCTTTGTTTAACGTCTGGGGTCAGGAATGGACCGACCCCGAGGTCTAGGTTTTTGAATACTCGGAGAATAACAGGACCAAAAAGGATTAAGGAGAGGCTTAAAACGGGTCCATTCGAATTTGTAGTTATCTAAGGGAATTCGGAGGGTTTCCTAGCCAAATATAATAAAAATGTTCATGAATTCAAGCATATATTATTAAGGCTTTTCAGTGTTACTCTGGTAATATGTAAATGGTACACGGGGTTCATGATATTACTATTCCCGATTTGAGATGAATCTATGTTATGAAATCTAATGAATTTATTGAAATCTCTTGATGAAAGATAATTTCAAATAATAATTTCAAGCGAAATTCTATTTATACATTACGACATATTTTTGTTAAACATTTAAAATGTATGTATTATATTTATTTGTAGTAATATCGCTAGTTCAAATGACTACCACGCCGTTCATGATTGCCGACCGCCAAAATTAACGCACCTTATAAACTACTTTTATACCGTAAGGCCACTGGTGGTCGCTACGTAGGCGCACCATCAATACCGTAAGGCCACTTTGTATTCAAAATGATTCCAGTAGGAATTTTAACATTTTTTTTTGTGTGGCTAGCGACATCTATACACTATCTCAGCAAGAAAAATTAACCTTCTGACGTTGGTCGATCTTATTGAAAAGGGAATTTTTTTTTTGAAGTCGAGCACTAGCGTTACCACTTATGGTGAGATTGATATAAAAGATCAAAAGGCTATCACTTGGGATATTTATTTGTGCTTGGGATACCCTGAAAGAAAAATCAAATAAACGAAATTTCAATAATGCAACTTGAAAAATTTAAAACTAACTAACTAACTAACTATCACGCCGTCTCCCCGGAGGGGTAGGCAGAAATAATGGAACGCCACAATGTTCTGTCCTGACATACTTCTCTCGATTCCTCTACATTCATACATCTTGTCATGCACGCACGTCGATTTCTCCGACACCTCACGTGACCGACATTCAATATTTTATTGATTTGATCGTGCCGCGTTTTCCTCGGCCTTCCTCTATTTCTAGCTCCGTTCGCGCCGTTTACATATACCTTCTTTACCATTCTGTCTTCACTCATTCTTTCCATGTGTCCAGTAATCTTAATGATCATTTCATTATTTTGTTCATAACACTTTCATTCGCACCACATTCACTCCTTATACTTGCATTTGTCACTCTATCACATACAGATTTGCCACATATTCGTTTTAATGATCTCATTTCTACTTCATTTATCCTGCTTTCATCCTTCTTTTGCCAGTTCAGGGTCGGCACAAGAACACCATTATGCACTGCTAACTTAGCTTTTTTGGATAGGTTTTTGTTTGCGATGACGTGACTATTTTTTTAAATAATAAAAAAACATGCGGTATGTGAGTGCTCCTAAGCTTAAAACTTCAAGATACTTAAACGGTTAAAAATATAGCCCCATTAGCTCCAACCTATATGTTTTCAATGCCACACAAACATATTAACCCTCCCTTCCCTATGATGGGTATCTTCTACACTTTGCTTCTAAAAACCATCAATATCTCTATAAATATAATAAATACAAGGTTAAGATTTTAGGTATTCCTCCATAATATATTTACGCATGGATTTAAAAAATAATATTAATAATAATCAGAATTTATCGGGTACATCGGAGGTATTTTGTAAAAATCGAAAACAAATTCGCGTATAAACAGCACTCTTGCATATGTTCTAGCTCAATGTTCTCAGTCTCGCCGTCCCCCCGCGCCGGCACTGCTGGCAGTCGCTTTCGGGCTTGCAACCAGAGTGGGCCTATCCCCGTTCCGTGAGCGTTGACAGATGTTTTTATTTAATGTTTTTAGCAATTAAATCTCAATTATTATAATTTTTTTACTTCAATTATAATTATATAAGGGGATTAGCTATGAATGTTCCTATTTTTCCGATTTAAAATCGCTAATTTTTTAACGCGTAATCGCTAATTTTTTAACCTACACCGGAACGCACGTTTTTATTTTAGCACCGTAAGGGAAAGGTTAATAAAAAGGGGAAATAGTTTTCAAAACATAATGTATGTGAACCCGGTGCTTTAAAATGTTCACCATTACGGGAACACGTGTAAGATTTTGAGTAAAAAACAATCTGAATATCAAAGATTATTTAAAGGAAGGTTTCTAGGAAAGGTACTCGTTTGAATACGTAAAAATATTGAACCTTATTCATGATATGTAATCAAAAAAATTATAAAAATTACGTTTCGATTTTGTGCTTTCGAATACGGGAGTGTGTTAATAAAATGTAGACTATCTCTTCTGGTGTGATAATTATTTAGCTACAATCGAGCTGGCTTGCCCATGTCATTAGAAAGTCTGGAACTAGACTCCGAAACTAGACTCTGGAAAATTTGAAATTTGATATATTATTGTAACACCTGATGATGTCAACATAGGTTGATGAAACAGCTGTCACGTAAAATTAAATACAATTGTGATACAAAAAACAAAGTTATTTAATTTAACAGTTTAAAATGTTAAGGTATCATTGTGTTTCGGCCAAAACAATGGACTATTTAATTGAAAATATAATATCACTTCTAGAAAACAGACGTTTTCATTCGAATTCTTCTTCTTCTTCGGTGCCCTGTCGGGTCCCCCCAATGTTGGCAATCACCTCGGCGAACCTATCCCTGTCCTGCGCCGCTCGGAACAGCTCCTCCACACTTCGGATGCCGGTCCACTCCCTCACGTTTCGCAGCCAGGACATTTGTCTCCTTCCGAGCCCTCGGCGTCCCTCAATTTTCCCCTCCAATATCAGTTGGAGAAGGCGGTACTTTTCCCCACGCAGTATATGACCCAGATGTGAGATCTTGTTATTATTATATTTTCCACCTGCGACAACGCCGACATCAATTGTTCTTTACTCCGTCACGCAGAACCAACCTGCCTTTGGTGATGCCAGTAGGAAGAGCAATTCGGACGCTGAATCTAATCATCTCAGATTTGGACATTTTCAGTGTCAGTGAGGCAAAAATATTGCAATTTCTGGAAAGAGTACTGCCTCACTGACGTCGACATATTTGGATTCCTTCTGATATGTATGATTTTTTTGTCTCATGTTGTTTTGTTTTATTTTATCTTTGTAATACCGTTTTGTGTCCAAATGAGTCGCCTAAATGTTTTATCGTTTGTAATGTCTCATTTGTGTATAATGTATGAAAAAAATTAAATAAAATAAATAAATAAAAATCTTTCAAACCTTGATAGTTGATAACAGTTCCCTGTCAACTCTAGCTTGCCTCAGGACTTCGGTATTGGTAACCATGTCTGTCCAGGGAACTCTGAGCATTAGGCGAATTAATTCATCATTCATTCGAATTAATAAGATAAAATAGTGTTTAAAATTCTCTTTCAAAATTATAAAGCAAGAATGTCGGTTCAAGATGATAATAAATATTTAAAAAGTTAGCGTTATAATTTTAGGTTTTCAATCGATTTGTAGTCAAAGGGCATTCCCTTCACGGGAGGGAGGGCGGGGAGTGGGTGGCGGCTGCGTGTAAATTACGGAAAATCTTAAGTAAACTCAAACGGAGATAATTTAGTAATAGCGCCCTGACTTGATGGCTTTTTAATTGTATTACATCAAGTTATATCAGCTCCCCGGGCACGAGCCGCCCTGGTGGCCATGGGCGGGGGCAATTTGAGAGAAGTTACTTCAAATTTAAGATGACTTCTCTGTCATATTTTAAAGTATTTTGAATATTAGATAAAGATTACCAATAGAGAGCTGTTGTCTAGTGTGAAAGAGAGAAAAAATATAGAGCTGTTGCCGAGTGTAAAAGCTAAAAGGGTCTAAAGAAAAAATCATAAACATTCCAGACATTTTCCAAGGCTTTTATGATTACTTCTTCTTCTGCTTTATTTAGGACTGTTTCCTGTTATTTTTCGGAGCCTTTTCCTAGGATACAGATGTCTAACTGTCTCGCCATCTTTTAGGTGGTCTTCCTGCCGGTCGATTTCCTGTTGGTACTTTATTTGCGGCTATATTTATCACTCTTTCAGAACATGCTCTTTCCACATGATCTCTCCAGTAGCGTCTTCTTAGTCTTCCCCATCGCACGATATCTTCTACATTGCAGATCTATCTTATTTCAGAATTTCTTATTCTGTCTCGGAGTGTCGTTCCCGCAACGGATTGGAGAGTCTTCATTTCTGTGGTTCTTAGGAGACTTTTGGTTCTGATGGTGTCAGCTCTCGTTTCTATTCCATATGTCATTATAGGGCGTACGCATGTCTTGTAGATTCGAATTTTGCTCTCCTTTATCATATTTTTATTTTTACAAACAGCATTCGTCAAGCAGCTAGCCACAACGGCGGCCCTGTTTGTTTATGATTTACCCTTTCATTATTTTGTTCATAACACTTTCATTCGCACCACATTCACTTCTTATACTTGCATTTGACACTCTATCATATACAGATTTGTAACACACTCATCTTAGAAATCTCATTTCTACTGCATTTATTCTACTTTCATCCTTCTTTTGCCAGTTCCATGCTTCACTTCCATACACGAGGGTCGGCACAAGAACACCATTATGCTCTTTCATCTTAGGTTTTTTGGATAGGCTTTTGTTTGTGATGACAACTTTAAGTGCTTATTTAAATAAGTATCTGTCATATGTGACCATAGTTTATGGGTTGGACATTCGTGTTTCAGTTAGAACCACTGGAATTTGTAATTCGAATTTCGCAGAAACGCAATAAAAAAGCATTGTTGGCAGCTTATTTAAACTCAGAAACAGAAGGAGCTTGTCAGTCAGTAGGAAGCATTGTGTAATTTCCGGAAAACGTTTTCCCACGGCCGTGGCACTTCCGGGAAGTTTCCTGCGGGAGGAGCCATTACACAGTTCCGTCGGAGGAATCCGATATTTTCATTTTTCTTTTTCGTTCCCCTGTTTGAGTTATGTAACAGATTTTATTCTAATTGCAATGTACGTGGACCACAATTGCCATTTGAAAATATGGGTGGTTTCATTACGCAACTTAAAGCAAATTATTTGGAAATGTTTTAATGACTCTGTTAAATTACGCATATTTAAAGACGCAATGTCGTCATGCAGAGCTTTAGTTCAAGGTTGAACTTGGCTGACTGCAAATTACTTCTCAATTGCTCTGTAAATGAATCCAAAAATACATTTTTGATAAAGCGTCAATTTATTGTTTCTTGAACAAAAATATAAAACGCCATAATAAATAATGAATACTAATTAAAACGTCTGTTTTCTAGAAATTTTACAATATAATAGTTAATGACATGTTTCGCCTGTCTATAATAATAAATTGAACTCCCCTGTCCGTCACTAAAATCTGAATAAGAAATTCTCCATCATTTTTCTCTAATGAGCATGACTCACCGTTTTAACAGTCTATTCGTCCGCGCCCACTTTCTCCTCCCACCACTTTTCTACCCTCCACATTATATTTATTTCTTCATAGGTTGTTCTCTTATTTTATATTCAGTTTATTCTCTCACCCTGACGAAGCTCCGGCGGGAGCGAAACCGGTTGGTGTTACCAATTAAGTGGGGTTAATGCAAATTACTAAAAGTGTATTATTATTTTATTTAATAATAATAATGCCCATTGTACGTGAGTACGAGCATAAGAAACACAAAAATATTTAACACCTACTCGTTTTAATCACCTACTCGTATATAGCCATATAATTCTATTTTAGAATGACAGACTTCGTCACACTCCGGACAGGGATATTCTGCCGCCACGGCTGGACCCCGTCCCTTCCGTCTCTTCGGCCCCTGGCACGTAGCGAAGACACTCCTCCACTCCTCCCTATCGGTTGATAACTATGTTTATATCGATCTCCAGATGATGAGGGTGTAATACCTTCTTACAATGTCTTGTTTCGATTCATAAAAAATCGAATCAAATACGAATAAAAACGTACATTTTCTAGAAGTTTTATTATATTTTATATGAATGACACATTTCGCCTATCTAAGGCGTAAATCAAATATAGCAGTATGAAGAGGGGCGAAACGTGCCATTCCCGTAAAATATAATAAAAAATGTAGTAATACCAAATTGTTGAGTTGATTGTATGTAACACCTGATGGGACTAACATTGGTAAGCGAAGCAGCTGTCGCGACAATTTTATGGAAATTAAATCAATTGTGATATTATTTAACAGTGTTTCAATTAAACATTTAATAATGCTGAAATATATAAGTGTTTCCACCAAAACCAATGGATTATAAAAACAAACCAAAAAACAACAAACTTCATGCGTTATGTTATATGGCTTAATTGTTAATTTTAATATATTTGATTTTTTTATCTAGTTTAATTCCAAAAAGTCTCGCCCGAACAGGGACTTGAACCCTGGACCCTTGGATTAAAAGTCCAATGCTCTACCGACTGAGCTATCCGGGCTAGTGGGAGGGGCGCCAAAAACGTCGTTCATAATCGTTCGGGACTTTTAACTTGGCAAACCATTCTCGGTTTGAACGTATAACTATGTAAATTGGCGTACAAACACGTAACGTTTACATAGTACCTACGTCGCATTGGCTGCTATTCGTGTTTGTCTTTCAGAGATACGAACGTTTCTCTAATTAAAAGTGTTATCGGAATCAGGGGCGATATTAAAAAACTTTTTTTCAAGCTCAAGTTCTACTTAACTGTTAATTAAAGAATTATCTAATTATTTCAAAATCACAATCGGCGAAGCAATATTTTTATTATGTGTTTTCCGATCTTCGGAAAATCCGTTACCTCATTTTTCTGGACCGACGTTTCTGAGATCGTTGCAGTCTCCATCTTCAGGGTTGTTTTAACGTAGTTTTTCTTTTTAAACGTCGCGCGTTGGTCCAGAAAGACGAGCTACACGGAATTTTCCAAGATGGCAAAATATATATTGCATCCAACAGTGAAAATCTACCTAATCTAATCTAATCAAAATGTATATATATCAAAATGTATTCAGTTAAATTCTGATAAATCTACTGGTTTCGGCAGCTTACTACCATCATCTGATCTGGTCTAGGACTAGAAGGTGGCAGCGAGGTGCCGAAACCGGTCGAAGATACAAACATTGGTAGATTTTAACTAAATATACATTGAAAAAAGATTTTTCAGAAAAAAACATTTTTATCCACCATTTACAATGAACTTTTTCGATGAAATTTCAAATAACAGCAGTAGTTTTTTTTATAATTATTGTTGTTGTTAAATCGCTCTTTACATCATTACAGCGCGAGCCCCGTCGATGTAAAGCATATTAATTCTCATGATATGTGATAGGTAGCTAATCTATCGCCATTAATCAGTCACGTTAATTCTATACCAGATCAAAAACAGTGACAATCATACTGCTATCGCCTGGAATCGAAACCCAAATCATTGGTATGGCCCCACTCACCCACGAAGGTCGTAATTTCATTAAATTATTGCAATATATTAATATATTTTTAAAAATATATTCTAAAAAAAATATGTATATTAATTCAAAATTAATTAAAAACACTTATATATGTGATTTCAGCCAACAATGGAGACCACTCGGTAGATGCAAAAAAAAAAGTTTTGTTAAAAATATACAAATAATAAAATAAATGACGTAAACGGGATAAGAAATAAAGGAAGACCGAAGAAAACGTGGCATAATCATATCAATAAAATATGTAATTTCGACCACGTGATGAGTCGGAGAAACCGACGTGCTTGCATGAATGTTGGGGAAGAGAGATAAGTATGCCAGGAAAGAACAGTGTGGCGGTCCATTATTTCTACATACCCTTTCGAAGGATGGGGTGATGGTTAGTTAGTTAATTAGTTGAAATGAAATTGGCTCCATGTGATACATGCTATAATTAAGTTTGTAAAATTACTTTGATGATTGCTCTAATGAAGATATTCGTATAATATAAATATTAATAATATCGAAACTGGTTATAACATTATATTCACTTAGTGAGCTGGAGTAACATATTTTTCAAAAACAACAACAACAAAACCATCACGCCGTTTTCCCGTAGGGGTAGGCAGAGAGAATGGACCGCCACACTACTCTATCCTGGCATACCTCTCTAGATTCCTCCACATTCATACAGTGAGTCATACACGCACGTCGATTCATCCGATTTCTACCATGACCAACCATTAAAATTTGATTAATTTGGTCATACCATGTTTTCCTCGGACTCCGTACTCCATTTACATCATTAACGTTTAATTTCTTAACCATTCTTTCACCATCCATGCGCTCCATATGTCTGATCCAACGCAGCGATCCTTTCATTTTTTTTCATATAACCTTCATCCGCTCTACATTCTTTTCTTATATCAGCATTTGAGATTCCGTCGTATATCGTTCTACCACACATACGTCTTAGGGACCTCATCTCTACCACATTATTCTGCTTTCATCCTTCTTCTGCCAGTTCCATGCTTCGCTTTCATACGTTAGGGTTGGGACTAGATCTCCATTCTGATCGGCCATTTTCGCTTTCATTGGTAATTCTTGCAACATTTTGAATGTATACAAATACTGACGAACAACTGGATTTCACCCATTGCGGGCTGCATTTCAAGAATCAATTGTATCTCAATAGAGACAAAGAATTGATTCTTGAACTGATAGCCAGCAATGGGTGAAATTCAATTGTTCGTCTACAAGTATTTTTATACATTTAAAATGTTGTAAAAACAAAAACTGGTCAAAATTATAGCATATAGATTAGAGTGACATCTCCAGGCGGTTTCTGGCAATGCGCTAAATGGCGGTAGTCTTTCAAATTGCGTTAAAAAGATCTTCTGCTTAATGCTTAAAATACAATCTTCATAGATGGCGTTAGTGTGTAGATTGAATAAACTACCATGTGGTCATAAGAAAAAAAAGGTCGAATGGGGAATGTTGTATTACATAAAGCGTGCGCTTAACCCAACCAATGACAGGTCATAAGTTCTGTAAACACCTCGATCAACCATATTCTGTTTCCAATTTGCATCTTCGTCTCTATTGAGATACAATTGATTCTAGATAAATTCTTGTTTTCAATAACTAATTTTAAAGCTCCATTCACTTTGTTACCCGTACCAACCCTTCTTTCAACGTCACTATCCGTTCGGCCATCCGATTTCATTTTCTTTCCATGCAAAACCAACAAATTGATAAATTTAGATCACAATTAAGATAGCATGTATTGTGTACCATGTGGACGCGTTCGGCAACAATGTATTTTGATTTTCTCTCTAAAAGCTGTAATACCCACATCATAACAATATGAGATGCTGTAAGAGACGAGATGGGGGTGCCATTAGTGTCGGAGCAATACATCGTAAATACGAGCATTTAAAAATGCGACACCATTTTGATGTTCAAACAAATTCGAAATGAGTGTCCGTATACTCACAAAAGAAAAATGTCGTACCAAAAAATAATGTCATAACCCTTTAAATTAGGTAATAATAAACAGAATAAAACTAACTAACTAACTAACCATCACGCCGTCTCCCCGAAGGGGTAGGCAGAAAAAATGGACTGCCACACATTTCTTTCCTGACATATTTCTCTCGATTCCTCAACATTCATACATCGTGTCATGCACGCGCGTCGATTTCTCTGACTCCTCACATGGCCGACATTCAATATTTGATTTATCTGATCGTGCCACGTTTTCCTCGGTCTTCCTCTATTTCTGGTTCCATTTACATCGTTAATATATACTTTTTTTACCATTCTTTCTTCATTCATTCTTTCACGTCTTATATTTTTATTTGACACTATCATACACAGAGTATCCACACATTCGTATAAGAAATCTCATTTCTCTTTCATTAATTCTACTTTCATCCTTCTTTTGCCAGTTCCATGCTTCGCTTCCATACATAAGGGAATAATAATAATAAAACAAATACAATATGCTAACTTTTAAAGCGCCGTTTTTTGTGATGTAATCACCTCAAGGGCGCATTAAGACGTGTTTTAAATCTAAATGTGAACGCTGCATCTGATTGATATTCGCGATGGTTTCTATTTCTTATTCTTAATGACCCAGAAGAAATGATAATAAAATATAAATACCATTCTGAAGTTTGTGCTGGTGTTGGATTGGTTTAAGTGCCTAATTACAGCTTATTGAAAGAACGGCTATTTGCTATTTATAGGGCAAAAAAATTATCAAACCAATTATTCAAATTGACTTTGGAACAAATGCACATAAAGGTTTAGAAAATTAATTTAAACAACATTTTGAATGTATACAAATACTTGTAGACAAAAAATTGAATTTTACCCATTGCAGGTTATTCATTTTTAAGGATTAATAGTTGGGGAATGTAGTTCACATAAAGCGATCGCTTAACCCAACCAATGACAGGTCATAAGTCCTGTAAGCGCCTCGATCACCATATTCTGTTTCCAGAAAACAATTTACATATTCGTTTTTATTGCGATACAATTAATTTAAACATTTGTAAAAAGCTTATACTCGTATTATTTCAATAGCAAACAGCGCAAACTTATTTTGTTATTAATAGCAAGTCTTTCAATTAATATCTTTAGCTGTTTGTAACACCTGACGATGCCAACATCGGTTGGCGAAACAGCTGTTGGGACAAATAATAAAAATTGTGATATCAAAACAATGTTTAAAATTTGTTTTAAATTATAACAGTTAATAATGTTGAAGTATCATAGTGTTTCGGGCAAAACAATAAACTATATAACAGTTTATGAGTACTAACTATCACGCCGTTTCCCTGAAGGGAGAGCAAAAAGGATATACGACAACACTCTTATTTTTATATTTCTCTCGCATCCTCACTTGGACGATATTTAAAATTTGATTGATGTGAAAGAAAAAGAAAAGAAAAACTATCCAACCAGGAATCACATCATCTGCTTGAAGAGTTCGATAAAGTAAAGATTAATAATAAAAATAAGAATAATATTAAATTAGCGTTAAGGATATTTTTTGTTTTAAATAATTAGATTAGAAGATGGCAGTAAGCTGT
The DNA here is from genome assembly GCA_022606425.2 of Lepidostoma basale. Classification (NCBI taxonomy): domain Eukaryota; kingdom Metazoa; phylum Arthropoda; class Insecta; order Trichoptera; family Lepidostomatidae; genus Lepidostoma; species Lepidostoma basale. Next base: position 260,240 of record JAHDVF020000237.1, read on the forward strand.
CGAAACTGTTAAAATAAAAATAAAAACATTAGAATAAAACAAAATTCTTATTACATTTTTTTTTAAATTATTTACAATGATTTTTTACCGAGAAATTTCAATTTACAACATACATATTTTTTAGGTGATTTTATTAATTGTATGCATATACGAGTACTATAAATGCAAGTTATTAGAAAGTGTAGCTATAAAGTATTGGTAAGTAGAGAATATTTATATGAGATCAAAGTTTAAAAGAAAGAGCATATGATTTGGTATGGAGTACGCGAGATACTTGTTCTTCTTGGAATGTATCCAAGAAATTTTTATATGGGCTACTATACCAGTGGTCGGCAAACTCATAGTTAAAAGAACCAAATATCAGCATTTCATCGTTCTAGATTTTTTAAATATATTATAATAATCTTAAAATTTCCAAAAAACGCATTTTGCTAAATAAAATTAAAACATTTTCATGTATTATATAATTCAATCAATGGTCTTAGATTTCTTTGGAAAGTTTGGGTTAGATATGATAGTATGTTTATGCTTTTAATTTTGATTCAATTTCAAAGAATTAACGTTATTTGAAATTTCATGGTAGAAGTTTTAACTCTTAACTTGTAACAATGAAAGTAAAACTTTTTTTTAAATATATTGTGCATTTTGTTAAATTCCGCTTATGTTTATGGCTTCAACCGGTTTCGGCAACGAGGATGGCGGCGAGTTTCCGAAACCGGTCGAAATCATAAATTGAAAGTGAAATTTAACTAAACTTATATTATTGTTTATTTTATATATACTTGTATACAACACTCACTTTAATAAAAAATCAAAATTAAATACAAAACATCAGTGATTTTATATAAATATAAATGTTAAAAAAACATTTTTTCTTCACAAATGTGGTCAGTTTTGACTACGATATCAAAATGATTTATAATATAATACAATAAATAAATCAATCTTTAAAATAAAATTTTAACATCTGTCAAAACTGACCACAATTGTAAAAAATATATATTTTTTAGTATTTATATTTATAAAATATCACTGATGAAGGGCTTTTGTGTCCGACACATGTTTGATGTTTAATTTTTATTTATTTAATAAAGTGAGTGTTGTACACTTAGTAAATAAAAAAAGAAACATTAAACATATATTTAATAAAAACATACTTTTTTCTGTTCCATTATTTCAATTTTAAAGATTTTAATCGTTGATGAGCCGAATTTGGCTCCAGAGCCGCAGTTTCTAGACCACTGGTCTATACCATTAAAATCTTGTTAGACATGCTAGAAATCGATAGTGTGCAGCTTCAAAAACATGTTTTCTAGTTTATACATTTCTTCACATTTGATGGAAGATTTTGAGTGAAACCGCCATTTTAGTTTTTTTTAAAGACTTACACCAAAGATTTAAATCAATGATATTAGAATATATTTTACAATCTTCAATATGAGCGGAAAACAGCTCGAACCCATGTTCTAATTTAGACCACCACCCGATTTGATCATGAATATAAACTAACTAAGTAACGATCACGAGGGTTCCCCGGAGGTGGAAGCGGAGTTGCTGAACCGCCGTACTGCTCTCTCCTGACATACCTCTCGAGTTCCTCTACATTCATACATCGTAACAAGCACGCTCGCCGATTTTTCCGACTTCAAATGTGGCCGCCTTTTATGTATTTGGTTGATTTGGTCATGCCATGCATTCCTTGGTCTTCCACGGCTTCTATTTCCACTCACACTGCTTGAATACAATATTTTAACTATTCTTCTCTCGTCCATTTGCTCCATATGTCCAAATATTTCTAATTTCTTTTTTTTTAATTTTACTTATGACGCATTCATCTGCCTTACATTTCTAAATATTTATATATAATATCATGAATATATAGTATAATATTTGTACATACACTAAGCTAGCTTCTAATATTTCATAAGGCACTTAGAGATGACTTGGATACATTGAATTGTAATTGAGTACTGAAACTCCAGTTAACAATGTAATCAATGTCCGATTGGAGGTGTAGACAGTCGCCAAGATTGTTAATTTCTAGTAACAATTTCAGATCATCTATAAATATAAATAAATAACCTGTTCTCAATAGATGCACTGAACTTTAATTTTGTTTCTAATACCGTTTGAGAAAATAAACTGATTCGATTTAATCTTCGGGGTAGTAAATACACACATAATGATATTAAAAAAAATAGATTCTGTCATCAAATGATGTGGTTTGAGCTGATTGAATTATCAATTTACTCACATGTTATGCGTAAAAATCTTTCAGCACCGGAAGAACGCCGGCGTATAGGCGCCCATTATTTTATTAGTAAACTGTCAAAAGGCAACTCTTCATGATATTAAATTTTCCCGCGCAAATCTGACAGCACTAAGCGGTTCCCGCCAGAAGAGTAGCGGCCATTTTGTATTGACATTTCCCATTCCACGTTTTGAATTTAATGCCGGCCATGTTTGCAAATGATGTTTACACAATATTCGAGTCGTTTCCATAGTGTTTGGTCAACGAAATTAAAATACATTATATTATTATTATGGCGCTCTAGAAATGTCGTTAACAATCCAAATAATTGCTAAATAAATGGTTTCATTTCATTATTGCTTCACGCACCCGGTGACCTTTTTCATATATTTTTTTGTTTTAGATCTTTTGGACTGTTAGGCCCATTGCGCACTACAAACGGAATGAGACACAAGTGAGCGACACGTGAGCAATCGTTTATCGAACAAAAAACGACAGTCGAAAAATGTGCGAAAGTCGAACGTTCGAATGTCGAGGGCCGCCTGTATAGGCGAATGCACATATGTAGCTGCCGTCTCTCATCGCGTACTTGTAGCAGCCAGATATATTTTTTGCTCCGAAACGTTTTAACGAAATGACTTTTGATATGGAGAACTTTATTCGAGAAATCGAAAGCCACGAAGCAATTTGGGATTTATCCTCAGAAGAATACAGTGATCGTGATGTAAAGATTAAGATGGGAAGAAATCACAAATATAATGTGCGAAGATAATTGATCAGGAAATGAAAAGAACAAATTCGATAAACATTATTATTATTATTATTATTCACATAGAGTACTATTCCAATGCAGATCTTTTTTGTCATTCTAGCGGATTTTCGTTAATACATTGTCATTCTTGTTTAGTTATAAAACCGATCTCGGGGATAACGCACATCTTTAAAATAGGTATAAAATAAGTCTTTTGAGTGCCGTTCTAGAAAAAACAGGATGATTCCAATGTTATTTTCTTTGCTTTGCTTAAAGGTAAACAATTATAAGATTTTCCACGTCCATATCGTTCGGTGAAATTAACTGGCCGTCGATAGACTCATTGGTTGCTATAACTTCTTCTTTAAAGTGCCTTGTCGGGTCCCCCCTACTTTGGCGATCACCTCGGCGAACCTGTCCCTGTCCTGCGCCGCTCGGACGCAGCCGAGGACGCAGTGTGCTCGTCGCTCGCTGCTATAACTGGCTGCCCAATATTTCTGGCTGTCTAGTGCCCAGTAGGTCTTACTCTCTGCATACAGCTTCTCCTTGAGAAGTGGACTACAATATTTTGAGGTCTGATTCCTTGAGTTAAGCCGTCCTCTAGTGTTAGATCTTATTCTGGTCACATATTAATTTCAGAACCTTCTTTTCTGCCGTCCGATTTTATGATATCTAGTACAAAATGCATTGTCTACAACGCCACTTTTTGTGTGATACCCACTGTTTAAAACACCACTGACTATAATGACACCGACTATACCTTCACTGTCTACAACACCATTTTTTTTATATTGCTACACTACAACGCCATTATATGCAACATTATAACATTACTGTATATCTAGCTGCCTACAATGTCATTAACCACAATTCCACTATCAAAAACGCCTGTGTTTATTATTATAAATTACCTATAATCCACTGTCTGCAAGAAATCCTCTACGCCGATGTCTACAATTAACTGCCTATAATGCCGCAGTCTACAACGCCACTCTCTACATCGCTACTGTCTACAGCGCCACTGTTTACAACGCCACCGTTTAAAAGCTAGTATTTATTTCTAAGAAAATGAAAAAGAAGAAGAAGAAGAAGAGGAAGAAGAGGAAGAAGAGGAATAAGAGGAAGAGGAGGAAGAAGAGGAAGAGGAGGAAGAAGAGAAAGAGGAGGAAGAATAGGAAGAAGAGGAAGAAGAGGAAGAAGAGGAAGAAGAGGAAGAATAGGAAGAAGAGGAAGAAGAGGAAGAATAGGAAGAAGAGGAAGAAGAGAAAGAAGAGGAAGAAGAGGAAGAAGAGGAAGAAGAGGAATAAGAGGAAGAAGAGGAAGAAGAGGAAGAAGAGGAAGAAGAGGAAGAAGAGGAAGAAGAGGAAGAAGAGGAAGAAGAGGAAGAAGAGGAAGAAGAGGAAGAAGAGGAAGAAGAGGAAGAAGAGGAAGAAGAGGAAGAAGAGGAAGAAGAGGAAGAAGAGGAAGAAGAGGAAGAAGAGGAAGAAGAGGAAGAAGAGGAAGAAGAGGAAGAAAATGAAGAAGAAAACGTTAATTAATCTTGAAAATAGTATATTAGGTGCCCTATTGCAGGAAGTAAACTTTTGCCCACGGGCCAATACGTGTTTAAGATTTCAAACGGGAGTAAAATCTTGAGAATGATGTTAGTCGACTTTGTGCCCGACGGGCGCAGTTATAACAACCTCTACCCGTACATGGCAGATGACCCACTTTCGGGGCTCTCCCACGCCATGCCATCGGCCCACTTCGACACAGCTCCGTGAGTCTGCACGCTCGTGGTGCTGCATTAGTGATGTCTCGGGAGCTACTTATGGTGTACCTTGTACGAGTAGGTACTTAGGCGTCTTATTTCTTTAGGATAAATCTGCAATCTTAAAACTAACGTTGACATTTCCGAATATTTTGATAATCTTTGAATTCTATAATAATAAAACAATTCAAAAAAATACCACGTAATGGTAAGTTAGATAATTAGTGTTTTTCCACTTTTGAGTTTTGAGCCAGCTTAGTCCAATTCTTCTCTAGATAAGAATTGGACTAAGCTGGGCAGCTTTCGGGAAAATGGGTTACATCTTTAAAAACCGGAAAATACCGATCAACCTGAAAAGAAATGTTTATGAAGCGCGCGTTCTGCCAGTTGCTACTAATGACCTCGAAACTATAATATTGTCCAAACAAAGTGCCGAGAAAATTATGAGTGACCCAAAGAGCCATGGAAAGAGCCATTTTAGGAATAAGCCTTAAAGCCGTGCCACACTGTTTGAAACAAGCTTTCCACAGAGGTGACCTTGGTGGAGAGCTGTGGAGCCCACGGTTGGTGTAGCGTCCACATACTGTTGTAAACAAGCTCTCCACAGGGGTCACCTTTGTGGAGCCCACGGTTGGTGTGGCATCCACAGTAGACACCAATTTCGTTCAATACGTCCGCACTCCACCGATGCGATGCCGCTATGCAACTGACCTTGACTGGTGGAATGCGTGTTTACAACGGCGGGATCCACACGCTACTATGCGCGTCCGTCCACAAAGGTTGTTGAAGGTCAAACGAATTTTTGTTTCAAACAAGTGTCTACACAGTTTTAAACCTCCGGTGGAGACCGATGTGGGGAGCTTGTTTAAAACAGTGTGGCACGGCTTTAAGAAACAGAGTCAGAAACGATACGGTGAGAGAAAAAACAAAGGTCATTGACATCATCCACCGGGTAGCGACTCTAAAGTGGCAATGGGCAGGTCACGTAGCCAGAAGCTCGGACGAAAAATGGACCAAAAGACTGCTTGGAAACCGTGGACGGCAAAGAAAAGTGCTGGGTAACCGCAACTACGGTGGAAGGATGACCTGAACAGACATGTCGGAATAACCTGGATGCAGACTGCACAATACAGAGTGACGTGGAAGCAAACGAAGGAGACCTTTGTCCAGGAGTGGACGGGAATAGGCTAAAGAAGAAGCTAATCTATCGCCATTTTATTGTCATGTCAATTCTTCAATAGACCACAGACTCGTATCATCAATCACCGTTGGGTAGGTACTAACATTATAAAATGTTGATATATATATATATATACAGGATGGCCCGCGCGCTCACCTGATTTAAGCATTTGCGACTATTTCCTGTGGGGCTATAGAAGGTAAAAGTTTTTAAACATTGACCTCACACCTTGGAAAAACTTAAGGATCGAATTCAGGAGGAAATCGCCGCTATGCCCATCGAGATATGCCAAAATGCAGCCGAAAACTTCAGAAATCGCCTTCATCAATGTATCGCTGTTGGAGGCCATCATCTTTCTGATGTCATCTTCAAGACTTGATACGTAAAACGGCACGATGTACCAAATAAAATAAAATTAATCTAATTTCTGTAAATTGCGCCGTTTTTTTTTAATAGTCCTTCAAAACTGTTTTGCCGCACCTTGTACTATAATTTTAGATTTCTAACTAGGATAAAATGATTGAATGAGATAATTATAAGTTAGTTTATTTTAATACATTAAAATGTCTAAGAATCATCTTCAAAGTGTCTAAAACGACGTTTTTTAATGCAGACGAATAAGTAAGACACGAACCATAATCTGTTTCCTAAGTGGAAATGCTTTCCACAAAACGTTCCTAGACACTTCCCTTCATCCTTACTCCCGCGGCGCAGAACGAACTTAGTAGAATGAAGTAATCTTCTTTGCATAGATACACAAAGGTTCAAAACTAAATTAATTTTTGATGAATCTCCCATATAGCCAGCGCGCTGCGGCCGCGTCTGAAAATATTGTCGGGGAGTGTACTCACTCGTAAGTTGAAACTTCTTAGCCGTAAGAACACAAAAAGCTTCTATAACTACGTTTAAGTTCATTACTTTCCGTGGAAATAATAGTACAAATGAATTGTAATAGTAAATAACTAACCTTCACGCCGTCTCTCCGAAGGGGTAGGCAGAAATATTGGACTATGTTAGAATACCAGACGACGAAATAAATATAAGGCAGATGATTTCTAAACAAATACTTTCCTTAAAGACAGAAGCAAAGATGGCAGTACCCATTGGAGTTCTAGTGCCAACACTCATTTATGGAAGTGAAGCTTGGAGCTGGCAAAAAAAGGATGAAAGCAGGATAAACGGCGTAGAAATGAGATCACTAAGAAGAATGTGCGGGAAGACGTTGTATGATAGAATACCGAACGATGAAATAAGAGAGAAATGTAAGGTAAATGACTGCATCATGGATAAAATTAAAAAAGGATCCCTGAGATGGTTTGGAGATATGGAACGAATGGATGAGAGCAGAATGGTTTAAAAGTTGTACACAAGCAGCGTGAGTGGAAAAAGAAGCCGAGGACGACCGAGGAAAACATGGCATGACCAAATTAATAAATTACTAAAAGGCGGTCACTTTCGAAGTCGGAATAATCGCCGTGCGTGCATGGTACGATGTATGAATGTAGAGGAAGCCCGAGAGGTATGCCAGGACAGAGCATTGTGGCGATCCATCCTCTCTGCCTACCCCTCCGGAGAAATGGCGTGATGGTTAGTTAGTTAGTTAGTTAGCAAACATTGTTTAAGATGAAAACCCAAGCAGCAAGCGATTACCAGGAACTCTGCCAAAGAGATGGAGAGATGGTTGGACATCATTATCCCAGAACAGCCCACCGTCACTAACACGTCATACGATCTTAACTAAGAGGAAGAAGAAGAAGAAGAATTTCGATATCTTGCATGTTTACCAGATCCTGGATTCCATTTCCGTGTCAGTACAATAATACCATTGTGTTATAAAAGCTTTCGTGATCAACTTTGAGCGCTCTATTTACCATACTCCGTTGTTTGCACGAACCCTACTTTAAACATCTACCTTCACTCGCGCACCCTTTAAATATACTCCTTAAAAATACAATTCCTCTTCTTCTAGAATTTCCGCTTTCACGCCAATTTGGCAGACTGTCATGTTTTCTTCAGTTTTAATTAAATTTACACTAATCTTTACACAAGCTTTTGGTTGTTAGTGTAGATCAGGGTTTCCCAAACTGTTTTCCGCGAAACACCAGTGTTTCGCTAAACCCTAATGTTCAGCGACAATTTGAAATGGTTTAATACATTGAAATACATTTAAAGATCTTCTATTTCATATTGAAAGGCGAGTGACGATCAATTTCCATTGATTTTTTGTTGCATCGAGTTATGACGACGACAGCAGCGACGACCAAAGGCCCTGGGTTCGATTCCTGGGTGCGATGGCAGTCTGATTCTCTCACTGTCTTTGGTCTGGTGTGGAATCCGCTTAGGAATTCGGAGTTCTGAATTAGCTACTAAGGGCATGTCACGAGAATCAATCTTCTTCTTCTTCTTCCTGGCGCTTTCCCAACTCATTGTCTATGTTGAATGTTAGGGTCGGCTCTTCTCGATCTCAAGTTGTAATCCTTACGGTTCTAAGCCCCCCCTTTTTTGAGCCATTTCTCTGCAAGACGCTATTGCACAGAATCATCCACGTGTTCCTAGGTCTTCCTCTGGATGGTTGACGAGGAAGATTCACAGGCAAAGCTCTATTTACTGTGTGGTCTGGTGGTCTCCTACCCTGAATGCTTGAACTTTTTATTATTTTCTCTCAGCGATATCCCAGTGGACCACCTAAGCATTTGCATGTCATGAAAATCAATATAATAGCTATATCGTTTAAATCAATTGGCTCGCACATTGATTGTGTAAAGAGCTAATTAAAATATGTATATCTAGGTACAGGCGGATAACCGTCTGTTTTCATACCGTGCATATAAAATATATGGGGTATACTGTTTTTAGCTTACCGTCTGACAAGTCCTGTCAGTTTAACGACAGTTGCCAGATTGACAAAACGGTTGGCGAAACTTATAAATATTGTTCATAAACATGATAAAATGTAATTTTTTATCACAATTGTATCAAAACATCATGAATATCTTCAATATTAGCGTGAATGGTGTAAATCTGGAACAAGTAAATAGTAACAAGTTTAGATGAATTTGTATTATATTTTTAGGTTGTATGTTTAAAAATGATGGCCGAGTGGAGAGGGATATTAAAAAAGGGTTAGGGTGGGCGACAAAGTCAATGGTGTAATTATAGTTGGTATAGCAAACAATGACCTATCCAAAGAAGCATGGAACTGGCAAAATAACGATGAAAGTAGAATAACTGCAGTAGAAATGAGAGCTGGAGGGTGTTGGTATTTTTGTTCATGATAGATATCTCCGACAGTGACAGCACAGATTGTTTTACCTATCGATGGGAAAAGCAAATAGTCTGCTGAACGCGGTCTCCTCGGAGATCGAAGTCTTTCATATTAGTGAAAGTACGTTCAGAAGACAAATTTGCTTGACTTTGGAAAGTATCTTGCCTTCCCAATGTCTTACAATCTCTCATTCGTTCCTGGTATTATGTTGTATGTATATAATATTTTAGCTGTACTCAATAGATGCGTTGAACATTTTTGCTGTTTGTAATTTTTGTAGAGTAAATATACTGATTTGATTTGATTTTAAAAACTGTGAAGTGACGCTTGGGTACAATATACTAATGAAAGAATGATGAACAGATCATTAAGTTCTTTAGGACAAATGGAAATAATTCATAAAGAAATTATGGTAAAAAATATAAATGTTAACGATGTTAATGGGAACTAGAAATATAATAATAAACGTGAGGACCGACAGGTGAATGACACGATGTATTAATGTTGAGGAAGCAAGAGAAGTGTGTCAGGGAAGAACATTGTTCTTCGTCTTCTCAGAGTGCCATGTCAGGTCCCCCGACGTCGGCTATCACTCTGGTGTAGGCATCTCTGTCTTTGCCAGCCGGAACAACTCCCCTACCCTCCGAATTCCGGTCCACTCTTTGATGTTCTCGAGCCAAGACATCTGGTGTCTTCCCACACCGCGCCTACCCTCAATCTTCCCTCCTATGCTGAGATGCAACAGACTGTATTTCTCTTTGGTGTGGCGGTCCATTATTTCTGCCTATCTCTTCGGGGAGACGGGGTGATAGTTAGTTGGCTAGTTATCCTGATAAAAAAAAACAGCTTGAAAATACGAGTTTAATATTCAGCATATAATTGTATAGATTCTGGAGGTAAAAGTATGCGAGAAGTTTCGTGAATAACTCCGTATAATTTTTTTAATATAAAAATTGGATACTTAGAACTGAAATTTGTTCATTTTAAATTTCCGAGTCTGCGAAGTGTTCTATTGCAGAAAATGTTGAGAAACTCTGGAGTAAATGAATGTCCACCGTGATATCGAATCACCAATACTACCTCATATTAACGTAGCACGAAGCTGTGAATACCTATACAAAAAACGGGTATTTCCGCTATAGATTTCTTGTTTACTCTCTGGGGATATTATTTCGTAAACGATCGGATTCCCAAAAAACAAACTTTTTGAAAGGTCGGATCCCTTTTTCAGTGACGTACTTATGACGTAATATCTTGTAATATCCCGCTTCCATTGAGTAGCGACCCAGAGGAATTAAAAATATCCTTATTACTTTACTTGCTATCCTTTGGAGATTTCCAAATTTTCACGAAAAAAAATGTAAGTGATAAATAATTAGATTTAAATTACAACTAAGTACATTTTATCTTTTTTATATTTTATCATGGGTACGTTTTGTGAAAGTTCGAGAAGCTGCAAAAGATAATCACAATTAGTATTTTATAATCCTCTCAAAGCTATCATGTTGATTCTCATGACATGTGATAGGTAGCTAATCTATCGTCATTCTAATGTCACGTGGATTCTACATCAGAACTAAAGACATCGGGAATCGAACCCGGGACCTTCGGTCTGGCAATCATTCTGTCACGAAGGTTGTCGATAATCGTCGTTGTTATGTTAGTGATGCAACTGTAAACATTGGTATGATTGATTATAATGACGTGTTGTGGAATCCCAGTGTTTCTTCTTCATACTTGTTATAGACCTATGTTGTCTGTCCTCCAGAGTGTTCCTGTGGGGTGAATTTCCAGCTGTTCTTTCATCTTAAAGGAGGTCTTCCACGAGGAGGAGTCCCATGAGGCTTATTATGCAGTGCAATATCGGGGAGTCTGGCGGTGTTCGTTCTTTGGACATGTCCATATCAGTCGTTCCTTCACTCTCTATTCCATCTTAGAATATCCTCAACCTCACATATCTCATTAATTCTGGTGTTCCTCACACAATCTCTCAGTGTCTTGTCTGCTATCGTCCTCAGTGTCTTCATCTCGGAAGTCCTTAGAACTTGTTTGGTCTTGTCTGTGACTGCCTTTGCGCCATATGTCTTACGAATAGATTATCATCTTACTTTTAATGGCAATGTCTTTATTTTTGCATATTGTAGATTTAAGAGTAACAAAGATTGCAGCTGCCATGTTGACTTGGGCTTGTATTTCTTCCCGCGGATCAACTCCTCCATCCAGGTCTATGTTGAAGGTACTAAATATGCCTGAAGGTTCTGACCTGTTCTAGGTGTTGGTTTTCTACAACCAGGTAACATGTTTTGGAAAAAGTCGTACACTTCGTCTTTTCTATAGAAATTGTCATGTTTTTTTTACAGTATTTCTGATGAAAGTTAATCGATAAGAATCAATAATATTTATCGTCTTATTTCGGGATAACTTCACGCATAAGTGGGCCACAGGGAGCACTCTGTTGCAGACGCGTAGCTGTGACAACACCCTGGCTACAAAGTACCGACGAAACTGAAACAAAAAAGAGCCAATAAAGCCGTATAGCGGGCGCGTTTTCTCGCGTCTTCATTATGAAATTTTAATAGGGTGTTCCGAAATAACGAGCCACCTGTAACTCCATTATAACGTACCGCCAGCCTGGTAGGGGCGCTGTGCGTAATAAGCGATTTCACGTCGCTCGCAAAGTACTTAATTTTTCACGGTTTTTCTATAAGTAGTAGTTGAAAGAAGAAAAAATGTATACAGCTGGTGTCTGATGTTGTTCGAAGTCCGCCTTGAATTATGTTGTATACAATTTCATGCTTATATTTTTTGCTCAACTTTATTATATTGTGAACGATTTCATCATCATTGTGATGGTAAGGAAGACGGCTGACTATATTTGAAGACTACAGGGGAAAAACAAGGAATGTCAGTAGAAGGTTAATTTGAATAAATTGAGAATAAAGCTAATCAAAGTCTATACATTTCTTAGCAATTAGCAATCGATTATCTGGCCATAGTCGATGACACACATGATTTTTGAATATGAAAATTTTACAATGGATATATACGTACAAATGCCGCTAGATGGCATTATTACATTTATTTTGAATTTTAACTGACATTCCTTGTTTTTCCCCTGTAGCCTTCATTTTCAGCACATAAGTGAATTTGTATATTAACGTTTTAAATTTTCCGAATTTAAGGATTATTAACACATGGAAATAATGAATGAAGAAAGAATGTTAAAATAAGTACAACATTTTGTGACCATTACCGGGTTTTACGTTTTTTTTATATAAATAATTTAATATAACTAACTAACTAACCATCACGCCGTCTCCCCGAAGGGGTAGGCAAAAATAATGGATTGCCAAACTTTTCTTTCCTGATTTATTTCTCTCGCTTCCTCAACATCATGTCATGCACGCGTGTCGATTTCTCTGATTCCTCACGTGGCCGACATTCAAATTTGATTAATTTGATCGTGCCACGTTTTCCTCTATTTCTAGTTCCATTTACATCGTTAATGAATATTTTTTTTAAAATTCTTTCTTCATTCATTATTTTTAAGTGTCCAAACCATCTAAATGATCCTTTCATTATTTTGTTTTCTCTAAACTACCTTTTAGGGGAAGCGGCGAGATGGTTAGTTATTTTGTTGTTTATAATTTGTTTTTAGTATTCCTGGAATATTTTTATTATTATTAATCTATTTTATAAATAAACCAAGTTATTTTGCTTTATCCAATTTCAACTTTGTCAAATAACGTTAGCAAAAATTATATCTGAATATTAATATTTTATATATTGAAACGCGTTTAATACCAGCTCATATATCATTCGAAATAATCTGGTATAAATCGTGCTTACTGAGATAGAATTAAATAATATCGGTAGACTGAATTTCAATAAGGTTTTTATGTATTGTAAAGAGAGTTATGAAATTGCTGTGAATTGTGACATTCTAACTTCCCTGCGAGTAACTGCCGCTGCCTACAAGAGAAATTTAGAAAATTTCACATTAAATATGGGGACTCTTCTGGCCTTGTCAAAATGTGGGTCGCTGAAAGTAATTAAGGTTCTCTTTTCAATAAATATGTGTGTTAAAAGCTTTTACAGTTAATTCATTTTAAAAACTATGATAACTTGCGCTAACTATAGATGGTGAGCTAAAGTTATCGTTTCACCTTAATGATCCTTTCATTATTTTGTTCATAAATATTATAAAATAAATACCAATGAAAACGTTTTTCTTGAGCATTTTAAAATGTAATTTGAATGCCTTAAAAAGTCGAAACGTGTCTTTTTACAAATTGTTTACAAATTATTCTACATTATAATATATATATAAATTTACAATAGAATATGAAAAGGACCGAAAAATCAACTTTTTAGATCTAACCATCAGCAGGAATAATAATAAACATACGTATGATACTATAAGATGTTTTTCTTAGTAACACTTTATTTCGTCCCACCTCAAATAACTTATTTTTGATTTTAATATCATTAAGTATCCCCTCATTTATAGTTATAAAATTTCTTAACAAGTTCCAAGAAACGCTTTCCACCATTTCTGGACCTACTCAAATAATTATTTGTTAAAAATGTAAAAAAGCCACATCAATTTTCGTTAATTACCATATTCTGCTCCGTTTACTAGTGTTTATAAACTGCAACGAGTTGAAGTTTCATCACATTTGATAATGCTTTTGAAGGGAAGGCATTCCCATAAAATATATTAAAACTTCTAGGAAACTGACGTTTTCAATCGCATTAATTATTTAATATGGAGTTTTACATCATTGTTCAAGAAACAATAAATTAATTATTGTTGGTAATATCTTTTGAAAAAATGTACTAATTTGATTTCTTGCTCCATTTATATCGTTTAATATACTATTTTACCCTTCTGTCTTCATTTATTCTTTTCATGTGTCCTTACCATCTATATGATCCTTTAATTATTTTTTTCATAACACTTTCATTCGCACCGCATTTACTTCTTATATTTTCATTCGACACTCTATCATATACAGATTTTCCATTCATTCGTCTAAGAGATCTCATTTGCATTTATTCTAAATTTAATTCTTCTTTTGCCAGTTTCATGCTTGCATTCCAAACATAAGGATCAGTACAAGAACACTACTGTGTTTTTTTTGCTTAGAATTTTGTTTTGTTAGGATAGATATTATTTTAAATAGTCAATTGTTTTGGCCGAAACACTATGATACCTTAACAGTTTTAATTGCTTAATTAAATAAATTTGTTTTATGTATCACAATTGTATTTTATTTTGCGCGACAGCTGTTTCGTCAACCTACGAGTATGTTGACATCAATTGTAACACCTGATGACGTCTACATAGGTGTATGAAACAACTGTCGCGTAAAATAAAATACAATTGTGATACATAAAACAAAGTTATTTAATTTATAAAGATATTATTTTAGTTGAGAGAAGAAGATGGAAAAGTGTCGCAAAGGATAGAGGAAAATGGAGACTGTTTGAAAAGTCGTATATCCAGAAATAGAGAAATGGGTAGAGGACGAAGAAGAAGAATGTTGAGAATTAAGTTTCAAAGTTTGACCACCGCTGGTGGTAGAAATGTGAGGAAGGCTATTCAAGATGAATTCTATAAGGAAAAACCAATAAATTACACCAGGGTACATTTACACTCTCATTTGAATTCCTGTTAGTGATGCGACAATACACACATAATATGCTTTGGTACGTGCCTACCTGTAGAGCGAGTTAAATCGCTCCGAGTAAAATGGGGTATGCATTCAAGAAATTTCTGGAACAAATTAAAGAATTCCCGCCAAATTACTTAAACCGCGATATGTTTACGTTCGTTATGTGGAAAAACGTTCACGCAAGGTTTTGTAAAAAAAAAAACTTAACTTTTTTTATTAGTCGCCAATCGTATGTCTTTGTCACTAGTTTCAGTTTTTTTATAATGTCTTAGCAATTCGTAAAACGTCATTCTTCAAAAAAATTAAAATTCTTGAAAACAGACCTTTTTATTCATAAAATTCTAAAAACGATGTTTTTCAATTACTACGTTCACTTTTGTTTTTGTTCGATAGCGACCGGTTTCAGGCTGGCTGACACTGACAGAATGGTCCAGACTTTCGATGCCAGCTAGACTGGCGAAACCAGTCGCTGTCGAAATAAAGACAATCGTTTTATTTATATTAAGAGAATTTGTCTTCTGAACGTACTTTCACTAATACGTAAAACGTTGATCTCAAAAGAGACCACGTTCAGTAGACTAATTGCTCTTCACATCGGTGTCACCAAAGGCAGGTTGGTTCTGGCGGCAGCTAGGTAAAACAATCTATGCTGTCGCTGTTGAAGATATATTATTCTTTTACTTCTTCTTCCTCAGCTTATTCTCGTCCACTCCTGGACAAAGGCCTCCTCCATTCGCTTCTATGTCACTCTTGTGCATCCAGGTTATTCCGACGTGTCTGTTCAGATCATCCTTCCACCGTAGTTACGGTCGCCCTGCACTTCTCTTTGCCGTCCACGGTCTCCAAGTCAGCAGTCTTCTTGTCCATTTTTCATCTGAGCTTCTGGCTACGTGACCTGCTCATTGCAATTTTAGGGTCGCCACTCGGTGGATGATGTCAGTGAACTTTGTTTTTTCTCTAACCGTATCATTTCTGACTCTGTCTCTTAGGCTTATTCCTAACATGGCTCTTTGGGTCACTCGTAGTTTATCGGAACGTTGTTTGGACAATGTTACAGTTTCAAGGCCATAAGTACCAACTGGCAGAACGTATTCTTCATTTACCTTTCCTTTTCAGGTTAGTCCAATTCTTTTCAATTTCATCTCTGCGGTTTGGCGGAGATATCTATCAGGGACAAAAAGACCAACATTTTACAGCAAGGCCAAGTTCTCGAAATATCACCTAATTCATCTAAAGAAATTGAATCATTTTCCGCTTATCTTCTTCAAAACAAAATATTTGTCACTATTTTTTGATATCAAAATTCTTATGTAATAATGGAGGAAATAATATAAATTTACGCCTTCTTTCATCTTACGTAAAAAGATATTATTTCAACCATACTCTCGGCGGGTAGGTACTTATTACTTCTAGAATATCCCCGAAATCTTCAAACGGCCTTTTCTTTTTAGATTTGCTTCTTATTATTTTTAATTGGCAGAATACTTCGGCAGAGTAATTCTTTTGAGAACGCCCGATACCCGATACGGCAGGAACCGGCTGTAATTATTATTATTTGGTACAAACCTTAAAGAGAAAATCGTATCGGGAAAAAACATATAATTTTATTAGAGTTTTTCATACCGGGAAGCCGACGCCACCAAAAACAGTCTGCTTTATTCAAATTTACACAGAAACATCAATTTTTCAATATCTTTTGACGAGGTTATTACAAGCTGGTAACTTAAAAATATTGCCATGAAATCGTTTAGTGTCGTCAGAGGTGCATTGTCAAGCAGTAAGAATGGTTAAAATTTTACTTGAATCGCCTTTCTAAGTTATTATCGATTTCTCCGACTTATCGGGTAGCTGATATTCAATATTTGATTTATTTGATTGTACCACGTTTTCTTCAGTCTCCCTCTATTTCTAGTTCCGTTTACATCGTTAACATATACTTTAGTATACAATATATCGTTAACATCGTTAACATATACTTCAATATGACAAGTATTGAGGCTGCCATTATCCAAAAACAACTGCGCTGGGCTGGACACGTCGTCAGAATGCCCGAGGCAAGACTCCCAAGGAAGATTATATACTCTCAGCTTACCCAAGGGAAACGCTCACACGGTGGCCAGAGGAAGCGCTTTAGGGACTCCCTTAAAGGAAACCTACAAAAGACTGGCATCGACTGTGATTGCTGGGAAAAGACTGCAGATCAAATCAAATCAAATCAAATCAGTTTATCAACTCAAAAGACATTACAAACAGGAAAATGTTTAAGGCATCTATTGAGTACAGGTAAAATATTATAAAAATACAACAAAGTACCAGGAACGCATTAGAGATGGTTCGACATTAGGAAGACAACATACTTTCTAAAGTCAAGAGTATTTGTCCCCTGAACGTACCTTCACTAATATAAAAGACGTCGATCTCCGAGGAGACGCGTTCAGCAGACTAATTGCTCTTCCCACCGGTGTCACCAGAGGCAGATTGGTTCTGGTGGCCGGTTGGTAAAACAATCTGTGCTGTCGCTGTCGGAGAAATCTATCAGGGACAAAAAGACCAACACCCTCTAGCACGGCCGAGTTCTCGAAATATCCCCTGATTAATTTAAAGAAATGGGTTATGAGATGCCCATCTCTTCGAAGCTGTAAATAATTGGTTTCGAGCATTCCTAAAAGAAATGCCTTGGGATAGAGCCACGGATAACTACCATACTCCCTCATGTAGAGATACCTCAGAATTTTTTTCAGATGACAGACCTAGGTGGAGAACAGCAGTACATAAAGGCACACAAGACTCCGAAGCACAGCGCAGAGGCGATGCCACTGAGAGGAGGAGGAGGAGAAAGGAGAGACCACTGGGAGACGGTGACGGCTCCATTACAAGCGCCTTCCCCTGCCCCAGATGCCCTAAACTATGTGGGTCCAGGATCAGGCTCTTTAGTCACACGCGGACCCACAACCGTGAAGGACAGTCTTCCTCGGACACGAGGAACAGCCGATGATGATGATACTTTAGTTACCATTCTTTCCATGTGCCCAACCCTTTTTCTTTATAATGATCCTTATTATTATTTTGTTCGTAATATTTTCATTCGAACGGCATTTCCTTCAAATATTTGCATTCGACACTCTATCATATACAGATTTTCGACACATTTGTTAAAGAGATCTATTTTATAATGCATTCTACTTTTATTACTTTTTTTCCAGTTCCATCCTTCACTTCCATATATAAATATGTGAATATTTGACGCATAAATTCAATAACCATTGATACGAGGACAATGCTCGAATATCCATTATCCCCAGGATTCAGTCATTAATTTCCCATCAGTTTTAATAACAGAACGATACTCCGATGTACCTTAAATATTAGCTAATTGTAGTAGAATATTTTCTATAATAAATGGATCAATCAATTTCAAACAGACAGCGAAAGCTATTCGTGTTTGGCGTGTGTCTGTATCAGTGTTTAATAATAATACTACTGTATTTTTTTAGATAATTAGATTTTTTTAGATATTTTGCATTTTTTTAGATAACATATATAATCAAAATCTTCATAGATGGCGCATTGAAACTGACATGTGAAATCTGGTGTAGGACTTTAACACATATATTACTTCCAAAAAAAATTGTAAAACATGGTCATAAAGAAATAGGTGGAATGGGGAATGTTGTAATTACATCAAGCGTGCGCTTAACCCAACCATTGTCAGGTCATAAGTCCTGTAAACACCTTGATCAACCATATTCAGTTTCCAATTTGCATCTTCGTCTCTATTGAGATACAATTAAATCAGTATTATTGTGTCTGGCATACGTTTATTTCATTTTCATTGTGTTAAAATTGGTTTTTAAGCACGGTTTGGAGCTAGGAATAACCTTTAACCGAAGTCAATAAAGCCTCTGCTCTGTCAGGGTGTTTGAAGAATCTGGTCTTTAAGAACAAGCATATGCGTATCGACAGTAAGGTCAGAATTATAAGACAAGCCTGCGACCTATCTCATGACGCGTGCTATAGGGCCGATACTGTACGAACCAAGGAGTGTTTAGAATATCTGAGATGAAGGTCCTAAGATCCATTACTGGAAAAATTCTTCGAGATTTTGTCCGCACCGCAGGCATAAGATAAACTTGCGAAATAGAGGATACCGTTCGGTGGAGTAGATCCAGAAGAAAATACTGGAGGGACCATGTAGCCTGAATGGATAGTGACGGACTCGCATATTCAGCCGCTTACCTCCGGACAACGTCCACCTGAAAATCTATGTAAATAAGAGATGGAGGGATAGCTGGACCTCATCATCCCAGTGGACATGATTTCTGTACCAGAGATCGTCAAATCTATAATATTAAATGAAGAATAAGGAGTAGAATAAGTTTTATGTACTATAATGACCAGTTTCATCATGTTTACAGACATGGACAGATAAGTGACTTCTTCTTATCAACCGTTTATCGTTCACTACTGAACGCATGCCTCTCCCAAAGCACACAGATGCGACTTATCCATCGCCACTCTCATCAATTCACGTCCGGCAATCATTATAGTATTGCCGGTCGGGGGACATCCAACTATAAGGAATCCAGTGTGTGGTCTGCGCTCCAGAACCCGTCATTTCCATAGACACTCAGTTCTCCGAAAAATATGGCCAGCCCACCGCCACTTCAGGGCCAGACATAAAGAATGGACCGCTACACTGTTCTTTCCCGATATAATTCTCTCGCTTCGACTGGAGGAGAGTAGTTATCATGCCTCTGTACAAAAGAAAAGGGTCGCGTTTGGAATGTGGAAACCACAAAGCTAAGTCGTTGGTAATGTCTATAACAGAATTGTATTATAATATAACGAGTATGAGTAGTTCGACAATCAGCATTTTAAATATGTTAACTTCAAAGAAGAATATAAAAAAATGTTCGCTTATGCATGTTAAATCACATCGTTTATGTATATTTAAATGATTTTCGTAAGTTTTTATTTGAGTTTGTTGGCAGCATGTTAAGAACGCGCGGTTGTGAGAAGTGTTACATCGGCTGTGAGCACGCACCTGTTGCGATCGATTAGTTCGAATTTGAATACAGCAGGAATTAAATTTTCGAACGCCGTGAAAAAAAACGTTATTTTCGCACTCTTGTTTACGCAAATAAAGTGACTTTGGTCTCTTTTTTGTTTTAATTTAAACATCGTCGGATGAAAGGTAAAAATATGATTGCGTTGTAAATCTAAAATGTGTTAATTTAAACAAAAAACACGAGATTTTTAACGTTCGAAATTCATGTTATATAATTTAGAACAGTACTCGCTTTTTCATGTTGTCCATAAAATACACATTATTATTTCAATATATTTTTTAACCTTCTCTAATAGAAGTTGTGTAGCTATGGAACCATTGTAGCTGTTAAGAAGTGATTTGAACTTAAAATAATAAGAAGAATATTATATCATAACTTTAAATGATAATCATGGAACCGTGGTAGCTGTTGAGAAGCGATTTGAACCGACAATGAGAAGAAGGATATCATAGCATTTATAGGTGATAATTATGGCTTTCTGGTAGCTATTTAGAAGTGAATTGAACTGACAATAACAAGAAGGATATTATAGCATATGTTTATGTGAAAATCATGGAACCGTGGTAGCTGTTTAGAATTGCTTTGAACCAATAATTAGAAGAAGGATGTAATAGCATATGTTTATTTGAAAATTATGGAACCGTGGTAGCTGTGTAGAACTGAATTGAACTGAAAATAACTAGAAAGATATTATAATATATGTTAATGTGAAAATTATGGAACCGTGATAGCTGTTTAGAAGTGATTTGAACCGATAATTAGAAGATGGATATTATAGCATACGTTTAAGTGAAAATTATCGAACCGTGGTAGTTGTGTAGAAGTGAATTAAACTGACCATAACAAGAAGGATATTATAGCATTTTTTATGTGAAAATCATGGAACCGTGATAGATGTTTAGAAGTGATTTGAACCGATAATTAGAAGAAGGATATTATAGCATATATTTATTTGAAAATTATGGAACTAAGGTAGCATTGTAGAAGTGAATTGAACTGACAATAACAAGAAGGATAAAAGCATATGTTAATGTGAAAATCATATAGCCGTGGTAACTGTTAAGAAGTGATTTGAACCGATAATTAGAAGAAGGATATTATAGCATATTTTTATTTGAAAATTATGGAACCGTAGTAGCTGTTTATAAGTGATTTGAACCGGCAGTAAGAAGAAGGATGTTATAGCATAATTAATACGAATGAAAACATCTGTTTTCTAGAAGTTTCATTAAATTTTATGGCAATGACATGTTTTGCCCTTCTAAAGCATTATCAAAACATTTGATATGGCCATGGAAGGGCGAAACATGTCATCCCCATAAAACATAATAAAACTGATGTTTTCATTCGTATTAATGATTTAATATGGAGTTTTACAGCATTGTTCAAGAAACAATAAATATTATAGCATATTTTAGGTGAAAATAATTATTTGAACCGACAACAAGAAAAAGGATATTAAACAATAGCATATTTTTGGGAAAAAATCATGGAACCGTGGTAGCTGTTTAGAAGTGATTTGAACCGAAATTAAGAAGAGGGCTATCATAGCATATTCCTATGACTCGTAAATCTTCATAATATTATTCAAATCATATCTCTGGACATCTGTCAAACTGTCACTCTAACTAGTTGGACGAACTTGGTTACCGGGAACTTTGCCGGAAACTCGGAACTCGAAACTCAAGTTCGGATTCCAGTTAACTATAGGTTCCACCTAGTATTTGAGTCTGGAGTTCCAAAGTTCGATTTCCACCTACGTGTGTAGGTACCCTTAACTGCGGAGGATGTTTACGTTTCGAGATTTCTAGTTGTTAGTTTCAAATGAAATACGTTTTCTTGTTCAGGTAATATAATCCATTATTCAATACAAGCACAAGCAAAGTTGTTTTATTAACTACAGGCATGAATACAGAAGAGGTAAGAGGTATTATGCAAATAGGAGACGTGATGATATATGTACATAAGTCTTAGTTGTATCAACTTCGTCATATTTTTTTTAATTTGAAATCTCAGTTGACTTATTTAATATTATATTTGTATTTTGTTGAATCGCTCTTTACATCATGACAGCATAATGTAAAGGGTATTATAGCTATCATAGTGATTCTCGTGACATGTGATAGGTATCTAATTTATCGCCATTTTATTGTCACGTGAATTCTTCACTAGACCAAAGAGAGTGTGACAATCACACTGCCCTCGCCGGGAATCGAACCCGGAACCTTCGGGTGGCATTCAATGCACTTACCACTCGACCACGAAGGTCGTTATCTGTTTCACCAAACTATTGGAACATCGGAGAGGTCCAACATTGATACTTTCTAGATGTGATGCTGGCGACAAATGCTGCGTATACCCTGGACGGTAAGAAAAACAAACCAGTCAATCATTGTTCAGTTGGGTATCAAAGCAAGACTCTCGCGGATGTGCTCTCAGAGAGTACTGAAATATTTTGGATACATGGCCCAGAGAGATCAGGACAACCTTCACAATCATGAACAAAGTGGAGGGAAGGCGAAAACGAGGACGACCACCGAGCCGCTGGTCTGATCAAATTTAAAAATATTGTATTTTTTAAAAATATTGACGACCTTCGTGGTAGAGTGGTTACGAGCTCTGACTTCCATGCCGAAGGTCCTGGGTTCGATTCCCGGCGATGGCAGTGTGATTGTCACACGTCTTTGGTCTGGTGTAGAATTCACGTGACAATAAAATGGCGATAGATTGGCTACCTATCACATGTCACGAGAATCAATATAATAGCTATAATAATAAAAATTGTACGAGTATACTGTAATTGGGTCCAAACGACCTGTTGTGTACATAAAAAAAAAAAAAAAAATCAGGGCGCTGACTGGTCTCTCATTAGCTGCAGCCTGGAGACTGACAGGTGACAGGAGCGCATGACGTGCCATGGTCAATAGTTTACAAGATTGACACGACCCTCAATCATGAGAAAACGATTAAGAAGAGAAGAAGAGTTTCACTAAATGATATGGATATCTTCAGGTGTGACAATTAATCAGCAAAATTAACAAACATCAGTTTATTGTGGTAACTGTAGTGTTCTGATTCCCATTGCATAATTATCTAATACCAGAATTATTAAATTTATTTAAAACCCATCTCAGCAAACTCATTAGTTAATAGAGATAATTATTGTATCAACAGTACAACGATTTAAAATTATTTTAGAGACAAATTTCTTTATATTGTAGGACCCATCTAATTTTGAAGTCTGTTAAAACTAGCCTTTATATAAAACAAGATTTTTTACATGCATAGATTTTCATGATTGTTAACAATATATTTATGACTATTCTGAAGATGGAGACTGCAACGATCTCCGAAAAGTCGGTCCAGAAAGACGAGTTACGCGGATTTACACTTTTTACAGCACTTAATGAACATTCATCTTTATTTTGTAATTTCCATGCTTCACTACCATACAACTATTTTAAAATTATATATATATACAGTAAAAAGTTATTATTTCTAATTATTAGTATATAATAATAAATATTTATTTTTAGCAAATATATTTATAAACATTAATTATTTTAATTTTTAAATAAATAAACAATTTTTAAAATACCATTGTGTGCAATGCAAATTGTGGTTAGAAAAATATATAAAATTCGATTGTGCAAATACAAGTTATAAATAGTACAAGCCAAATACTATTTATAATCGCAAACTTACCTTCTGGAAAACCTTTAAAAGCATAAAAATAAATTATAAACAAAATAATAGTTTTTAATAATTGTAAAAATCACACTGTAAATTATATAAAATATTATAACTACTAATTAAAATCTACGTTTATCACTAAGTGATTAGCATTTTCAACTACTTCTACTAAACGTTTACTAATGATCTAGTGCCATCTATACTAAGCTAAGCAAACTACTTTGCCATAGCAAGCCGACTTACTTTCCGCCTTGAATTTAACTCGGTCTGAAAAATAAAAGAACACATTAGAACAATTTTGAAAAAACAAAATCAAATATTGATTGTATCTCAATAGAGCTCAAAACAGAATATGGTGGTCGAGACAGGACTTATGACATTGACATTGACATTGGTTGGGTTAAGTGATCGCTTTATGTAATACGACATTCCCAATTTTTGGAAGATGTATATATGCTACTATGTTGAGAAACACTTTACATATTTTTGTTCAATCTACACTAGTGCCATCTATTACAAACAAGTGTTTCTCAACATAGTAGCATGTATACATGTTCCAAAAAATTGTCAGACGTGGTGTTCATAAGAAGGGCGGAATGGGGAATGTTGTATTACATAAAGCGATCGCTTAACCTAACCAATGACAGGTCAAAGGCCCTGTAAACGTGTCGACCACCATATTCTGTTTCCTAAAAACAATTTACATCTTCGTCTCTATTGAGATACAATCAATCCTTAAATGATTAACCCGCAATGGGTAAAATCCAGTATTCGTCTACAAGTATTGGTAACATTCAAGAAAACAAAATCAAATATGTTATGCAGTTTTCTACCCAACCGTTACATAATACAATTATAAAAATCGCAAGAATATTTTCAAGTTCAGAAGATATTTAATACTGGCATTTTTCTAATTAGTTTCGGGCTTGTTGCTGCCATAAATTCGTAACAGAGTATGCAAAAGTAGACAATAGTAATTATCGGTGTTTTAAATCATAATAATACAGAAAGAAAAGAGAAAGCGAGAGAACGTCAGGAAAGAAAAGTGTGGCAGTACATTTTTTCTGCCTATACCTTCGGAGAGACGGCGCAATGCTTAGTTAGTTTAATTTATTTTAACCATAGAAAACTCATCGTTTTCACTGTAGAACCAACCATTTAATTATAATCTATGTAAATTATGTAAACAGGTGTGGTCTACATGGTGTCAATATAATTATACACAAGTATGTGTTCGTACATACAACGCATACATATACGAGTACATAGTATGTACGCTCTCTTGTGAGTAGGAACAAAGGAATACATACTGAAATTCACGGAATTCATTAAAATTTACTAGAGTTAATTACCGTGAATATATGACTGGGAAATAATTAGTAGATATGCCATTGGTTTTAACTCTTCAATTAGTTGATGCCTTGTGCAAAATAATGTATTGGTTTTATTAAAATTAAAACTTCCTTCCCAAAACGTTAAATAATTTATATTGAATAAAATAAGAATTCTCTAGGTACATGTGATGGATCTGATGAGTTTCGTCTTGCTAATTAATACGAACGATAATGTTTGGTTTCGAGCGCCATCTCTCGGTGAATCACATTATACACAATTAAACACTGCCACCAAACTTAATAAGTTCAACTCAGAGTAAAATGTCCTGGCGTTAAAAGATTTTATTAATATTAATGTAAACTTCTGTTTTCTAGAAGATTAATTATATTTTATGGAAATTACATATTTTGCTTTTCAGGCATTATCAATCTCTTCTTTTTCTCAATCGTATTCCTTATGATTGAGGGTCGTGTCCATCCTGTAAACTATTGACCATGGCACGCCATGCGCTCAGAGACCAGTCAGATCTCCGATTTGATCTGACCAGCGGGGGTTGTCCTTGTGGTGCCCTTCCCTCCACTTTGCCCATGATGATGAGCTTTTCAAGGCTGTTGGGCGAAACATATCATTCCCATAAATTATAATGAAAATTCTAAATTATAAACTTTCAGTTGACCCAAGGGAAACGTTCACATGGAGGTCAGAGGAAACGTTTCATGGACTCCACAAAAGTTTACCCAAAACTAATCTAAATTAAAGGACTAACATCGATAGTGATTGTTTTGAAAATCCTGCAGAAGGCAGACCTAAGTGGAGAATAAGTGGAGACAGTGGAGGCCTCACTGCCAATGACTTTCCCTGCTCTAAATGTGTTTGGATCCAGGATTGGCCTCTTTATCCACATGAGTTAAAGACAGTCTTCCTCAGACACAAAGGACAGCCGATGATGAATAAAAATCCTATAAAACAGACGCTTTAATTTGTATTAACGATTAAATATGGAGTTTTATAACAATAAAGATTTATTTACCTGTCACACTAGGATTTTTTGTATTAGAAATTTAAATTTCTTTATACCTATGCCGAAGAAATATTAATAAACAGTGAAAATTTCGTAGAAATTGGTTCAGTATTTATCGAGTCAGTTGGTTTCATAAGTACGAACATTGTCATTTTTTATAATGTGAAAATAATACAACGAAGGAATCGAAAGGCAACAGACTCAGATTGATTATTACAGGATTAATTGCAGGATATTGTTGAATGGATAATAATGTTTAAGACCTTATTAGTGTGTTGCGATACGAAAGAGAAAAAAGATTAAGAAAATATGTTTCTTTTATATAATCTGAGCAAGATTGCTTTACAGCAAAAAAGATTCTACTCCCGTAAGATTGTTCTAATTCTGGCGAAAAGCGCTGAATCCGCCGATGTAAGATAGAGAGCAGAAATTTTCACGACTTTCCATTAAAACGATAAATAAAGCATTTTCGTTTCTTTTCTTTCTTTCCCTCGTAATTTTCTCCCAAATTTATCTTTCGGCGCAATGTTTTTTTCTTGTTTTATTGCTTTTAATATTTTCTCTGCAGACATTTTTGTACTATCCGAAACACGATTCCAAAACTTTGATATTTTATAAGAGTGAAAAAATCTAAGTTATTGTTGAAACAATGGATGCTGTATACAAGGCTCAGATCCAAAAAATATATATATATATATATATATATATATATATATATACTTTCTATATATATATATATATATATATATATATATATATATATATATATATATATATATATATATATATATATATATATACTTACTATATATATATATATATATATATATATATATATATATATATATATATATACTCTTTCGCATATATATATATATATATATATATATATATATATATATATATATATATATACCTGCTCTGCCTAATACTTTCTCTATATAACCATATAAAATTTAAATATTTTTTAGATGATAGAAAACATGCGATTTCAGAAAATATTTTGTGATAAAATGGAGTGACATTTTTCGTTTGTCGACTAAAGACGCTGAATTGGTTAGTTTTTCATAAGATACGATATTTAATACGGAGTTATATCATTTTTCAAGTGACTATAAATACGAGTATACAAAAATTGATCATGTACTCGTATTGTCTGGTAGAAAATGTTTTATTCATTTTTTGTTTTTTTAAATAACGATGTTAAACCACATACAGGTATAGAATAATTACTACAAATGAAAACGTCTGTTTTCTAGAAGTTTTATTATTTTTTTTTTTTGAAAATGACACATTTTGCTTTAAATATGCAGAGTAAAGGCGTCGTCGAAATGGTGGCTAAGCTCAAATGGTAATTTGCCAGATTGGACATGTTGCCAGATTGGTAGACGAAAGATGGTGGAGTGGAGACCTCGCAAAGGTAGACGAAACAGAGGGAGACCCTCCACATGATAGTCTGAAAACATTCGAAAAATTGTTGATGACTTATTGCGAAAGGCATCAGTCAGGAATACGTTGGGGAGGGCTATATCCATAAACATCAAAAGAAAAGTGTATGAGGCATCCATCGTCCCGATAATTACGTATGGACTGGAAACTGTGGTATTCACAGCCAGTATCATACACAAGCTGAAATGTGCACAACGGATGATGGACAGACAAATACTTAGCATAAGTCTAAGGGACAAAATACCCAATATCGAAATCAGGCCCTAGACAAAGCTTGTCGATGTAATGGACCGTGTTGCTACACTGAAGTGGAAATGGGCTGGTTATGTCGCCAAACAGGTAACAAATCTAATCAAATCAGTTTATTTCATCAACAGATATTACAAAATTAATTTTTAAGGCATCTCTTGAGAACAGATAAAATAATATATTGTGAATAGTAGATGTGGTCCTATAGAAGACTCTTTGGAATTTCCTGGAGAGACCACATCACGAATGAGGAAGTTCTTCAAGGAATCGAAGGAGGAAGGCACCTGCTCAGGACCTTGTCCGAAAGGCGTGCAAGATGGATCGGCTATGTAATACGTCAAGAAGGTCTCTTGCATGCCATAATGGAGGGTATGATCGAGGGGACAAACTCTAGGGGACGCCCACGCCGAGAGTACCTGGAGGACCTGTTGGTGGACGTACGCTGCTCATCATATGCAGATCTCAAAAGAGCCGCACAAGACAGGGAAAAATGGAAGAGAATAATGGAGGAAATTGCTGCAAACCAATCCCAGGATTGAAACCAGAGAAGGAAGTATACTAACAGAAACGCATGAGAGATGGTTCGATATTAGGAAGGCAAGATACTCTTTAAAGTCAAGAGTATTTGCCTTCTGAACATACTTTCACTAATATGAAAGACGTCGATCTCCGAGGAGACCGCGTTCAGCAGATTAATTGCTCTTCCCACCGGTGTCACCAGAGGCAGGTTGGTTCTGGCGGCCGGTAGGTAAAACAATTTATGCTGTCGCTGTCGGTCAGGGACAAAAAGTCGAACACCCTCCAGCACGGCCGAGTTCTCGATATATCCCCTGAGTAATGTAAAGAAATGGGTTATTAGTTGCCCATCCCTTCGAAGCTGCAGAAATTTGGCCCCAAGCATTTCCAAAAGAAATGCCGTAGGATAGAGCCACGGATAGCGAGATATCTCAGATTTTTTTCTGAACCCTCTCCAGCATAACATCTCGCCTCGTGAGGACTCAGTAACAGAGAGATGAGCACCCAGAGTATTGACGTGGAAACCATGGGAGGAAAAAAAGAGCATCAATCGACCCTAAAAAGATGAACTGACGACTTCACTCCAGCCGGAAGAAGATGAAAGAGTAAAATATAATAGAGAAAAATAGAGAACGTTTAAAGAGGCCTATATCCAGCATTGGAGAGATGGCTAAGAAAAATTATGTCCAGCAGTGGACGAAGTCGACTGTTTAAATAAGTAAGGTTAAGCGAGAGGTTAAGCATATATCCCATTGACTTGCCTTCCTTATGTAATTCCTGCGTATAATATCAAAAAGGAAGAAATGTTTTATTTACAATCATATTTTTTTCAAACAGTAACTTAAATGGCTTCTTTTATTAAATTCAAAAGCCCTAAAAACAAATGAAAAAACATTTTTTTATTAATTCACAGGAAAAACTTTATTCACGAACCAACATTTGGTATTTCAGCTACAACTTTTACATTTTTCGTGTGATTTGTTGATTACGAAATTGCGAAAACCAGAAAATTCTGCTTTGTATGAATATTAAACAACGCTGTTCTAGTCATTTTTCTTTCAATCGGGTGAAAATGCGGAACATTAATAACAAACGGTCAGTAAAACTTCTGTTCCAATTTCAAAATATTTTTAATATTGAAATAACAAATTTGTGATGTATTTGAATTTAAAAAAATGAAGGCTGATCATTACAAAGGAGCCAAGTATCAATAAAGGCAAACGTGAGTTTTTGATCCCAATTGGTGTTATATATAATATAAAGGCCCAATAGCTGTGTAAAGATGAAAGTGATTGAATAATATTGTGTATTTCAAACGTCATCCTGAAGATGTCCTGAAGATGTAGTTTTTTTTTCTTCTCTTTTTCTTTGTTTAATTTTTAAACCACTTTAAGAAATTTTCCAGGTTTAGAAGTTCAGTTCTGAAGGCCAGCAGAATAAAAGGAGTTTTCGAAATATCTCCTTATTATATATAAAGAGAGGAAGCCTTTAGAGGTTGCCAACTACGCACCCGAATTCGTTATAGGACGCAGCGGCGTTTCCCGTCTATGCGGGACTGACTTTAAAAGATAATTTATTCCTCCATGATTGCTTCATCTGTTTGGTGGTCTTCTAGAGGGACTGTAGCCAACAATAATCTGATATACCACCTCGTATAGGATTCTAGTGATATCCATTATCTGCACGTGTGCATTCCAGTGTCTTAGAGTTGTCTGCCCATATGACAATATCTCCGACATTGCAGATTTCGTAGATAACTGTGTTCCTCGCCCTATCTCGAAGAGTCTTGTCATTTAATTTAATTTAATTTAATTTCTTTTGATAAAAATCACAAATATTCCAGATATATAATTCCAGGTCGTTTGCAATTACATTATAAGAATTTATAAGAGAAGCTTAAAAAAATAATCTTAAGAGTTAGAAAGAATCATAACATTGATATTGCATCCCTAAAGCAACTTACACTATCACAAAATATGTCGACCTCCGAGGTGACCCGATTAATCAATAAGTTTGCCCTACCCACAGGCATAACCATTGGCAGGTTGGTTCTGCAGCGCGGCAAATAAAACAATCTGTGCTGTCTTTGACGAAGCTAATTATCAGGGACAAATATACCTACATCACTCAGGACATCCGAGTTTTGTATACGGCCGCCAATCAGCTGAAAGAAGTGAACTCCCAAGTGGATATTACTCCTTCTCTCTAATGATTGGTAGCTTAGCATACCTAGCAAGAATTCAGTCGGAAAGAGACACGGGTAATAACAGCGCTCTCTGAGGTAAGGAAAGCGCAGAATTTTTTTCTGCACTCGCTCAACCATCAGAGAATATCGGATCCAAGGCGGTGACCAAATAATGGAACTATATTCCAGCCGACTTCTTACCAGGGAATTACACAACACCCGAAGTACCTAATTGTTCGAAAATATATTGGCATTCCTAAAACATAATCTCGCACTGTAGCCTTCGTTCTTGTGGTATCCGCTCTGGTCTCAATGGCATATATGAATTTAAATGAGAAGTTGGCATGTTTGAGTCCAACTTCACAACTAAAAAACATCTATCTAACATTATCATGAGAGCCAACAAAATGCTTGGTTTTGTTCTACGGAACGCAAGATCTTTTTCCAACACAACGGCGATCCGTCGAATGTATGAAGCGCTGGTTCGTAGTAACTTGGAGTACTGCTCCATCATTTGGGACCCCAGAGAAAGAACAGTCATCTTGGAACTGGAAAGGATCCAGAAACGATTTTTAAGGTATATATACCTCAGGTAGTATAACTATTATCCTTTTTTTTACCCCTCACTGTTTCTCTCAGGAGTGTTGGGTTTCAACACTCTTGAAGCTGGTCGAATGATCTTTCGGGGAAAGCATTTTTTTTTAACTATTATCCGCAGGTATTTTCAATTCAAGAATACTGAGAGAGTTAAATCTGTACGTTCCCCATAGTTTTAGCAGAGCAAGGGGCCTATATTATTTTATGTCCCAAATTGCCGCACAGAGGCCCTTCGAAGTTCTCCTCTATTGAAAGCGATTCTTCTTTTAAATGAGGTTGCAAAAGAGAAAGACCTGTTTGGATGCAATTATGGCGAATTCGTGAATACCCTTACGATAAAGGCAGCAAGCAAATAACTGGCTTTTTCTATTTATAAGGTTCTATGTATATTTCCTTTGATATTCTTTTTTTTTCACCCTTTACATCGATTTGGCTCGCGCTGTAATGATGTACGGAGTTTTTTCAACAAATTTTAATAACTAACTAACTAACCATAATCCGAAAGGGTAGGCAGAAAGAATGGACTGTCACACTTTTACTGATGCGGCACTCCATCCTTCTCTTTTCGCCCCGCGGGAGATGCGGTGTGATGGGTTGCGAACCTCATCGCCACCAATAGGCATCTCCCGCGCACACTTCGATCGTCCAACGTCCACAAAATAAATCTAAAGCAAATTATATAAAATACAATGATATGAAATAAAATAACAAAATAAAAATAATTTAACACAAAATGTTATCTTTAGATGGTGCACATATTGTCAATTCAATTTATGTTCCACGTATCCACCGTTTTTTTTTATTTAGCAAATAATGTAACAACACATAATGTTTTTTTCGTTGTTGCACATGTTGACATGGACGATCCGGACTTTTGTGTTTATTTAATTTAGTAAAAAATTAAAATAATGTATGAATATGGACCTTACGCAGGTTTTGTATATTATGACCTTACTTTAAGTAAATTGTAATATAACTAAATGAACACGTGTAAATGTAGATTGTTTATGTAAATTGTTTGTCTAGTGACAGTGTCTGTATTAAAGTATGAATTGTCTAGCAGAACATACGTAATGCTTTGATAAAGCTACCGAGTGTTCTCGTATTCCTGAACACCTGAATAAATATGAAATAAATAACAATTCCGTTGAGTTATATACCGAAGAATCAACCAAGCAAAAATTCTGTCACTTGTATTACACATATACAGGACGGGCGCCCTGTATTTACACAGCGTATTTCCAACCTTTGAGCCGTGAAAATTACAATACGTGAGAAAATGTTTTTGAATATCTGAATACGTGTATTTTAACATAACATCATTTAGTTTTTTTATGAAATATTTATGAATTTTTCATTTTCCCAGAAATTTTATTATAATTATGTGAATGAAATGTCACGCTTTGATAGAGAATTATCAAATGATAGGCCATGCACGCACGTCGATTTTTTTTTCCGATTCCTCATTATTATTATCATTTTGATGACTTATATTTTAAGTGCGCCGTTTTGTAAAATCAATTACTCCAAGGGCGCAATAGGAAATGACTGACCGAACAGTGCAGTCTTTAGAAGTTTCTTGAATTTAACGTTACTATCGACAGACTGGACTGACCAGTCTGTCGATGCCAGCGAGTCTGGCGAAACCGGTCCCTGTCTTAATAAAGACAAACGTGGAAGTAGTTAAAAAACATTGTTTTATTTAATTATTATTTAAAATGAACTTCCATCAAGAGATTTCAGTAAAATCATTTGATTATCTCATACTTAATACTAACATGGAGGCTATTCCACGCCAACGGACCTGCAGCGCTGAAAGAACGACCATAGAAACTTATTTTATTGGCTCTGTATAATTATTATAAATGTACAAAGGGCGTAATGTAAGAAGCGCCGTGTAATGTAAGAAGGCGGTGGTGGTCGCAGGCAGTGTAATTTAAGTATTGAACAAAAAATATGTGAAGTGTTTCTCAACATATTAGCATATATACATCTTCCAAAAAATTGTCAGACGTAGTGGTCGTAAGAAGTGCGGAATGGGAAATGTTGTATTACATAAAGCGATCGCTTAACCCAACCAATGACAGGCCATAAGTTCTGTAAACGCCTCGACTATCATATTCTGTTACTAATAAAACAATTTACACCTTCGTCTCTATTTAGATAAAATTAATCCTTAAAAATGACTTACCCGCAATGGGTTAAATCCAGTATTTGCGTATAAGTATTTGAATACATTCAAAATGTTGTATAAAAAAAACTCGTCTAAGTTAAACCATAAAAATTGGAGAGCCATCTTCAGGCGTTATCTAGCAATGTTAGATAATTGAGTAGCCTTATTACAAAGAAGTCTTTCTCAACATAGTAGCATATATATATATTATATATATATAATACATCTTCCAAAAATTTGACAGACGTGGTGGTCGTAAGACGGGCGGAATGGGGAATGTTGTATTACATGAAGCGATCGCTAAACCCAACCAATGACAGATCATAAGTTTTGTAAACGCCTCAACCACAAAAAAAACTATTTACATCTTCGTCTCTATTGAGATAAAATTAATCCTTAATAATGATAAATGTATATAAAATATAAAATATATATGTATTATGTAAATTGCTTGGTATATATAATTTAACCAAATATGAGATTATATCTAATTTGTATGCAGAAAACCAATACATTCTTCATATCTAAATACCCTATCATATTCAGATTTCTGGCAATCTAAGCTTTTATCTTATTAAATATCCTGACTAGGATTCCTTTTGTTCGGAAGGAACAAGCTATTGACTGGAGATTACCCCCCAGTACACTGTAGCCCTCTACACAAATTGAATACAGATTGGTTCTATGATCACTTAGAATTCTTTTCAGTTTTCGGCATAGCAAGGTTATCCCTAAAAAAGGCCACTGAAATATAGCGAAAAAGAAATTCGTCGGTAAGCCCCTGGCCCATACACGAAATGAGTAAATAACAGCTACATATGAATATAAAATATTCTTCTTCTTCTTCTTTTAATAGATCTGACGATCTGTGACACAGAAATCGTGTCTCGTCGGATGATTAGATCCAGCTGTCCCTCCATCTCTTAAACTTCCAGGTAAGCGATATCCGGAGGGGATTTCATAAGCGGCTGTATATGCAAGTCTGTCACCATCCATTCGGGCATGGTCCCTCCAGTATCTTCTTCTAGATCTACTCCACTGAACGATATCCTCTATTTCGCAAGTTTTTCTTATGTCTACGTTGCGGATACGATCTCGGAATTTTAAATTTGTTTAACCGTCGCGTTGCCATGTGGTCAATTGAGTTTCCACTGCCAATTTAAAGTTGATTTTCTCAAAACCTATGGACCGTTATATTATAAAAAAAATTGTAATCCTCCATTGAAGTGTTCTCAATATTTCGTAATAAAAAAAAAGCAAAAAATTACTTCCTTCATCCCAAAAAAAAATTTTTTTTAAGACTGCCCTCACCTTCATTCGTGTTAAGGTAGAATTTGTTTTGCTTATATTTACAACTTTATCAAAAGTGACAAATACTTACTCGCTGTTTTGAACGTATTATAAATTATATGTTTGGCCTTTTCTCAAAGGTACGTAATAATACCGACTGTGGACGGAAACGCAGCACGCAACTTAATAATATCAGAACTGTGAAAATATTAACACTTTACCAAAAGGGACAAATATTAATACGTACTCGTTGTCTTGAACGTACTATACATTTTGCCTGGGTGCCTTTATCATACGTAAAATTATAGCGCCACGGCCGCGGCGCGGCGCGGCGGGGCGAGACAAGTTCATACTTGGTGTCAGTTGCTCATATGCTGTGTCGCATTCTATATCAGAAATCGCATGGTTCCAGAAAAAAATTAATAATGATATGTTTTTCAAATAATCCATGTATGTTATAGATATCGATCTATTCCTAATGAAATTCCCTACAAGATGACATAAATTAAATTTTGATTCATCGAGTCATATGCTTGATATTTAGATAAAGTTAGCGGTAAACTGAATTTACCACATGGGAGCGAGCGTTTTGTTTTGAACACGGTACGTTAAGGGTTAATATTTTGTAAATTTGCTTCAATCGGTGATCAAAATTCCACAATATTGAAAAACAAACACATGGCCATTTAGAGTAAGTTGAGAATTTATAAAGCATGCGTAAGACTAATGATAATAATATTTGGCAGACATAGTCAAGACTAAACAGTTTCGAGATGAATACAAACACAATAATAGTATGCAAGGCACTGAGAGATTACATAAGAAACACCAGAAAAATATAGGTATGTAAACTAACTAACTAACTAACCATCACGCCGTCTCCCCGGAGGGGTAGGCAGAAAGAATGGAACGCCACACTGTTCTGTCCTGACATACTTCTCTCGCTTCTTCTACATTCATACATCTTGTCATGCACGCACGTCGATTTCTCCGACTCCTCACGTATCCGACATTCAATATTTGATTGATTTGATCGTGCCACGTTTTCCTCGGCCTTCCTCTATTTCTAGCTCCGTTCACGCCGTTTACATATACCTTCTTTACCATTCTGTCTTCACTCATTCTTTCCATGTGTCCAAACCATCTTAATGACCCTTTCCTTATTTTGTTCATAACACTTTCATTCGCACCACATTCACTTCTTATACTTGCATTTGTCACTCTATCATATACAGTTTTGCCACACATTCGCCTTAGAGATCTCATTTCTACTGCATTTATTCTACTTTCATCCTTCCTTTGCCAGTTCCATGCTTCGCTTCCATACATAAGGGTCGGTAGAAGAACACCATTGTGCACTGCCATTCTAGCTTTTTTGGATAGGTTTTAGTTTGCGATGACAACTTTAAGTGCACCATTCACTTTGTTGCCTGCCCCAACCCTTCTTTCAATATCCCTCCCCACTCTCCCATCTCTTGTAAACATACTACCTAAATACACAAACTCAACTACTTGCTCCAAGTTTTCACCATTCACGCTAATGTTACAGACTGTCGTGGTTTCTTCCTTTTCAAAAATCATTACCTTGGACTTATTAACATTCATCATCAGATCATTTCGCATGCATACCTCATACATACAATTCACCAGGACTTGTAGGTATGTAAGGCTGAGGATATTATAAGTTGGGAAAGACAGGGAAATAAAGGCTGGTATGGTCATATCCAAAGAATGGACACCACCAGACTTCCCTATATTGCACTATATAATTAGCCTCACGGTATACGTGCTTGTGGAAGACGTCTTAAAAGATGGAAACACAGCTGGAAATCCACCTCACAATGTTCATGAGAATAAATATTTTCTACCCTTTAAAAACTTGGTTCATTGTTCAATCTTAATCAGTAATAAGATTTAAAAAATTAACTAACTAACCATCACGCCGTCTCCCCGAAGGGAATGGCAAAAAGATTGGACTGCCACACTTTTTTTTCCTGACACTTTTATGCACGCGCGTCGATTTCTCTGACTCCTCATGTGGCCGACATTCAATATTTGATTTATTTGAGTTGTCTTACTCTATTTCTAGTTCCATTTACATCGTTAACATGTACTTTTTTATCTATCTTTCTTCATTCAATATTTCCAGGTGTCCAAACCATCTAAATGATCCTTTCATTATTTATTATTATTATTATTATTATTTTGTTGAATCGCTATTTACATCATGACAGCATGAGCCAAATCGATGTAGAGGGTATTATAGCTATCATAGTGATTCTCGTGACATGTGATAGGTAGCTTATCTATCGCCATTTTATTGTCACGTGAATTCTACACCAGACCAAAGACAGCGTGACAATCACAATGCCCTTGCCGAGAATCGAGCCCGGAACCTTCGGGGTGGCAGTCAATGCACTTACCATTCGGCCACGAAGGTCGTCATTTTGTTCATAACACCATCATTCGTACCGCATTCACTTCTTACATTTTCAATCGACACTCTATCATACACACATTCCACACATTCGTTTAAGAGATCTCATTTCTACGTCATTTATTATATACTTCTATCATTATTTTGCCAGTTCCATTGTTCGCTTCCATGCATTAGGGTCGGTACAAGAATGCCATTCTAGAATAAGTTTTAACTTTTATGTTAATAATTTTTTTTTCACACATGTTAAAAAATTCAAATTAACAACACCAAATTGTTCTTCCTTTGTTTTCAACACTACTGTCACACAACAATAATCAGAACAAAATTCTAAATAATCCAAGATTGTTTTCCGGTATGCGCATCATCTGCATTTCGAATTACTTACTCGGGAAGAATAGAAGTATTTCTCTTTCGCTCTATTGTATTCAAAATATTCTCGTACTCTTTCTTGGCGATATAATTTCAATATTAATAGTTTCCTACATTTGCACAGAATTCATCATAAACGCGAGATTACATCTGTTACATTTTGATCCGCTTCAATAAACATTTCACTAGTCGGATATCCTGTTCCGGAATATTGGCGGGGACGAACCGTTCGGGGTAAATGTGATTTCCGATGGGGATGAATTTCACCACCCGATCGTATGCACATGAGCAATCCTAGTAAAGCACGTAGATTCATAGGATCGTGTCTCTTTGTACGGCTGTGAGCATTTGATATGAAAATTGAAATTGAAATACTTTATAAATATGTTTTTTATTGAATATGAGCTGACCCGGCAAACTTCGTACCGCCCCAGAATTAATAAATGTTGTGTTGACTTAGAATGAGAAAAGGATTTTTTTTCGTAATTTTTTGAACGAACAAAGTGGATGCTTTGCGGACACGTGAACTAGCTACGTACAACTGACCGTGAGAGAAACATTCATTTTCTAGATTCAGGCCACAAACCCTTGGGTGTTTAAATTTTAATATTGTACACTATCATTATGAATATTATTCATACCTTTATTTATTCCTTTTCAACATTAAAAATACATTGGACTTTATTTTTGTAATCATTATAATTGAAGCTGAAACATTTGTTCTTTTAAAATACATGATTGTTTATTTCAATGTTTTACATAAATATTGTTATGCATTTTTTATGTCATTTTCTATTCATAATTTTTTTTTAAAAACTGCATCAAGTTTAATGGAGCGGGGCTGGGTGTCGATAGCAGCGTGGCGGAGTCCGGGCGGCGAGCAGCTGATGACGGTGGCGTCGGTCAGCTGAAGCGAAGACTCGCCAGAAGCTGCGTGACGTAGTCGAGTGGCTTCGTAGGTTTGCGGGAGGGAGTCCGAGATCCCTCGTGACGTAGACTTAATAACGTAGACTCGTGTCTGTTCGAAGTCGTTTGAAGGAATGACGTGTCGGGTGGTCGGTTGTACCTCTTTTAAATGCTTTGCTTCCTTTGCACACGATGCTCTGTTGGACAACCTCTAGTAACCTCGTGTGAATGAATCCGGGCCCTGATTTATCACTTTTGTCCATGCAATGTATTTCATCTTTGCGATATGTAGGTACAACGTCAGGTGTTTCGGTTGTCCGTGCAATGTATTTCATCATGTAATATGCTGGTACAGCAATCGAAGTCCATTGCCTCCACTCATGTGGGTCATGCATTTCGTACTTTGCCTGCGAGGTCAATAACCTACACTTGTAAACACACTATCACTCACACTATTGCAAACAAACTCCCTGAAATGAACGGACTTTATATCAACATTTTACAAACGTTTAATAGCGATGTTTATTAAATCAATGCAAAATAATTTAAAGAGAAAATTCAAACAATTTTATCTCAATAAAACAATAGTTAATGGTTTATTTATCAGGTGTATTGTATCGTGTGGCGGTTACCCGCCATCAGGCAAGCCACGAGGGCGTCCTGTGTCGGAAGTCATTTCCGGTACGCCGCCATCTTGTTTCCGCTTCCCTTCAGAACGCACTTCCGATATTACATCCTGTTCATCATCGGGCACAGCTTGAGCACTGTCTAATTTTTCTCGTTTTTAAGAAAGATGAGTAAGAAAATAAAGCATTATTTATTAAATATAATATTTAAAAATGAATAAAGGTCTCTTTTTCTTTTTTGTATACATTGTATATACAACACTTACATTTAAAAATTAAAATTACATAGACATTTTTCGGACAACCAGTCCTTCTTCAGTGATACATATAATAATATTTATAATATTTTAAATATGTATCTTTATAATATGTATCACTGAAGAAGGACTGGTTGTCCTAAACATGTCTATGTAATAAAAAAAAATTAATGTAAGTGTTGTATGTACAAAGTATATAAAAGAGAAATAATGCATCTACAACACAAAGTATGGCCAATATAGAATAAATGAATAAAGGTCTTCTTCTTCTTCTTATTGTAGATCTTGCGATCTGTTTATGCAGGATATCAACTTTCTTCCAGTGATGAAAACGACCAGCCTTCTCTCCATCTCTTTGGTGGTCGACGATCCCCTGGAGTCTTGTGCATTATGATCATAGGAATGCTCGCTAAATCCATCCTCTCGATATGGTCCCTCCAGAATCGTCTACTTTGTCTATTCCATCTCACTATGTCATCAATTTTGCAGGATCTGTGAAACTCTTCGTTGG
This sequence comes from Lepidostoma basale, assembly GCA_022606425.2. NCBI lineage: Eukaryota > Metazoa > Arthropoda > Insecta > Trichoptera > Lepidostomatidae > Lepidostoma > Lepidostoma basale. The sequence goes on from JAHDVF020000237.1 coordinate 299,801, forward strand.
ATATCCTATCTCCAAGGGTTTTACCCACGATAGGTCGCAATGTTTTTATTTGTGCTACTCTTAGAAGATGTTTGGTTCTGACAGTGTCTGGCTCTTGCTTCGATTCCGTAATTCATTATGGACCTGATGCAGAACCTGTCTCCTGCATCGGCCATCGGTTCTCCGACAGATGGCCAGCCCATCGCCACTTCAGCCCGCCCATCCTCAGAGCCATCTCAGTCATCTTGGTTTGTTGACGAATAAATTCGTTTCTTAATCTTTCCCTCAAGGTTATTCCAAGCATGGCTCTTTCCATGGCGCGTTGGGCGACCTTGAATCTAAGCTTACCATCATCTTGTAAAACTAAGTATTTATTTAATAATTATATAAAACGATGTTTTTTAACTACTTCCACTTTTGTCTTTATTTCAACAGCGACCGGTTTCGCCAGGCTCGCTGGCATCGACAGACTGGTGACACTATTGTAAACTTGGTCCTTTATATACATACAGATCAGGGGTGGTAAACATGAATCTATACAAAAATAATCTTAAAATATTTATGTAAAATTTACTGAATTTAAATATTGGTATTACAGGTATTCAAGGAGGTTCGTATTTAATACAATGGATTTTAAATTTTATTATCGCTTATATTCATATATAATGTTTGAAAAAATGGTAATTTTGTTTTTATTATTACTGAATTTAAATATTATATGTTATAGTTCTTAATTAGTTTTGATTGATTCCAGACCTTAGCAGCTATATGGATGGGGAAAACCGAATAAGGTGATGCCAACCTCATGGACCAAGAACATCGTTTTATTTAATTATTATTTAAAATGAACTTCCATCAAGAGATTTCAGTAAAATCATTTGATTATCTTAAGAAAGTATTTTTTTGTTTGTTCTGTTTTCCTATGAAGGGATTTGGCTATACATATTTCATAGAGATGAAAGACGAAGCATCCGGAACGTAACGACTGTGTTTCTCCATACAAAGGAAATGATTTATGTGTAAGAATATTGATTCCGTAATCTCAGCCAACATATAGGTTTTGCTTTTAGTACCGTTTTTGTAATAAATGTCACCGAATAAAAGAGAAATGATTTACTCAAAGGCATCGTCCTTCCCAGAAGTCATAACAGTTTTGATATCAAATAAATAGCACACGAGTTGAAATAAAATAAATTTTGAAAATGTGTATGTAAAGTAGATGTGTTTAATAAAAAAAACGTCAAATAATTCAAGTCCATGAAAACTTCTGTTTATTGTTATGCCCGCTGTAAATTTTCTACCTGTCAATGGGTTCTGGCAACTGTCAGAAACATTCACGATTTTCCAACCCGCCAGCTTCAGGTGATAGGGGAAATGTAACGATGGAAATATCAATTTAAATTTTCATAACATCGTTGCATAAAACCAACGAAAACCATTTAATTAAAAAACGGTTAGCGTAGAACAGAGAACCGTACGCTAGGGTGATAAACCACGTCGGGGGAGAAGATGAAAGAATGTAAGAAAAAGAAGATTTAAAAAAAAGTTTTACTGTTCAAATAAAACATTGATATAGAATATCACAATTGGTTATATTTCTTCCGAAATTGTTGAGACAGCTGTTTCGATGCTGACCGATGTTAGCAACGTTGTGTGTTATAATCAACTAAAAATACAACAGAAAGACTTAGTTTATATAAGATAACAGAAAGATTTAGTTTATATAAATCCTATATAAACCAAGTCTTTCTGTTGTATTTTTTGTTGATTGTAAAGCCTGACGATGATAGCATTTCGAAAGAAATATAATCATTTGTGATATTTTATAACAGTGTTTTTATTTAGAAGAAGATACTGCAGGGACCATGTAGCCCGAACGGGTGGTAACAGACTTGCATATACAGCCGCTTATGAAATCCCCTTCGGACACCGCCCACCTGGAAGACCGCCTTAGAGACAGCTGGATCTTATCATCCGACGAGATATGATTTCTGTGTTACCGATCGTCAGATCTATTAAAAGAAGAAGAAGAAGAAGTTTTTATTTAAACAGTTAATAATGTTGAATTATCGAAGTGTTTCCGCCAAAACAATGGATTATCAAAAAAAAGTTCATCATACGTGAATGTAATTATTTCATTAGTGGATTGTGATAAATTGGTTTTGATGCTTGTATTTTTCATTCTAGTGCTAACATGTATCCCATTGGTGTGAAAATGATTCCATATCAACACCAATTAGAACATTTGTCACAATAATGTTAAAGTTTTTATGAACTTACACATCCAAAAGAGAAAAGAAAGGTTTTAATTCGTAATGAATTTGTGATAATGTTTTTCTTCGGGGGCAACGCCTTTAGTTTAAATAAAATTTTGTTCATTCAAGTGTTTACATGGTTCCAATTGGTGACAATACGATACTAGTGCTGTTCACTCTAGTGTTAACGTGGTTCTCATTTGTGTTAATACGCTTCTATCCGATACTAGTATTGTTCATTGCAGTGCTAAAGTGGTTCGCATTGGTGTTAATATGATTCAATCCGATACTAAAGTGGTTCCCTCTGATATAAATAAAAAACGAAACTAAACGTCTGTCTAGGAAACAGACGTTTTCATTCGTAGTAATTATTTAATGTGGAGTTTCACATAATTGTTAGAGAAACAATAAACACAAAGTTAACATTTGAAAAAATATAATTATACTTTGTAACAACAACACTTTTTATTTTCACTGAACTCAGACATGTTTCGGTTACAAGTAACCTTTATCAATGTATACAATTTTAACAATCAAATTAAACAGAACGGTCACTTATATACTAAATGGGGATCGAGTTATGTATAAAAGTGGAAGGGGTATAACTAGAATTGAGGAGAGGGGAGATGTAAGGGAACATATCGAGTATGGTAATTGAATTTTAATGTTCCCGTTACATCTCCCCTCTCCTCAATCCTAATTATACCCCTTCCACTCGATATATTCCCGTTACGTCTCCCCTCTCCTCATTCCTAATAATATCCCTTCCACTTCTATACATAACTCGATCTCCATTTAGTTTGTTTTATTTGATTGTTAAAATTGTATACATTGATAAATGTCTCTCCAGGTTGTAACCGAAACATGTCTGAGTTCAGTGAAAAAAAAAGTGTTGTAATACAACAACAACAACAACAACAACAACAACAAACCATCACGCCGTTTCCCCGCAGGGGTAGGCAGAGAGAATGGACCGCCACACTACTCTATCCTGGCAAACCTCTCTAGCTTCCTCCACATTCATACAACGAGTCATACACGCACGTCGATTCCTCCGACTTCTAACATGACCAACCTTTAAAATTTGATTAATTTGGTCATGCCATGTTTTCCTCGGTCTGCCTCGACTTCGTACCCCATTTACATCATTAACGTATACTTTCTTAACCATTCTTTCTCCATCCATGCGTTCCATATGTCCGAACCAACGCAGCGATCCTTTCATAATTTTGTTCATAATACCTTCTTCCGCTCTGCATTCCTTTCTTATATCAGCATTTGAGATTCTGTCGTATATCGTTCTACCACACATACGTCTTAGGGACCTCATCTCTACCGCATTTATTCTACTCTCATCCTTCTTCTGCCAGTTCCATGCTTCGCTTCCATACATTAGGGTTGGGACCAGAACTCCATTGTGAACGGCCGTTTTCGCTTTCATTGATAAATTATTGTTTCCAATAACTATTTTTAAAGCTCCATTCACTTTGTTACCCGCACCAACCCTTCTTTCGACGTCACTATCCGTTCGGGCATCTGCTGTGAACATGCTACCTAAATACACAAATTCCCTCACCTGTTCCAAGTTCTCTTCGTTCACATTTATATTACAAACTGTCATTTGCTCTTCCCTTTCGAAAACCATCACCTTTGACTTTCCGACATTCATCATTAAATCATTTGACTTGCATACCTCATACATTCTCGACACCAAGACTTGTAATTCGTCCGCACTATCCGCAACGAGAACAGCATCGTCCGCGTAAAGCAGACAGTTTACAGACATATCACTCATCTTAGCACCGGCATTTATACCTTTAAGTTCTTTTATTATATATTTACAAAGTAAATATATAATTATATTTATTCAAATATGAATCCGCAAAACATAGTGAAGGCGAACATAGAAGAGAAATAAAGTTAACATTTAAAAATATATAATAATTTTATACTTACTTATTTTAATACAGTAACGATATTCATCACAAGCAATAGCCCATTTAATATTTGAGATTTTCGTTAAGAAGAAACACGTGCCTTGCTACAATATTTTTTTCCCTCAAAAGTACCTTTAGGGGAAAGAAGTTCCATTTTCTATAATCCTGCTAAATTATTAAGGATATATCCGTATTCTTGAAAGTATCCTGCGTGCCACCTGTTGATGCCCCAATCCTGACTGATCCTTCACGTATTGCCAAGTCACAAAACAAATATTTTACATAATCTCTTACGTTTGAGTAACGTATGTGGGTACTATCGATCTGCCTTAGGAACCAATAAATGTCCTTGGATTTAATGGCGTATTTCCCAAGCGAATTTTTTTTTAAGATAATAATTTGGAAACAAGTATATTTGAGTTAAAGTAATATAAATAAAATAGTTATCAACTATACTAATGAAAAATATTATCTGATATTGTTGAAGGCAACGATGAAATAAGAAAGAAATGTAAGGCAGATGACTGCATCATGAATAAAATTAAAAAAGGATCCCTGAGATGGTTTGGACATATGGAACGAATGGATGAGAGTAGAATGGTTTAAAAGTTGTACACAAGCAGCGTGAGTGGGAAAAGAAGCCGAGGACGACCGAGGAAAACATGGCATGACCAAATTAATCAATTACTAAAAGGCGGCCACATTCGAAGTCGGAATAATCGACGTGCGTGCATGGCACGATGTATGAATGTAGAGAAAGCCCGAGAGGTATGTCAGGACAAGCCATCGTGGAGATCCATCTTCTCTGCCTACCCCTCCGGGCAAATGGCGTGATGATTAGTTAGTTAGTTAGTTTTTGTTGAACGTATTTGTAGTGTGATGGTGATTTAATATACTTCATATTTATTGTTTCTTGAACAATGATGCAAAACTCCATATTAAATAATTAATACGAATGAAAACGTCAGTTTTCTAGAAGTTTTATTATATTTTATGGGAATGACATGTTTCGCTCTTCTAAGGCATTATCAAATGTGACGAAACTTCAACTCGTTGCAGTTTATATACACTAGTAAATGGAGCACAATGTGGTAATTAACGAAAATTTATGTGACTTTATACATTTTTAACAAAGAAAAAAAAAATGGCGAGAAACTGCGAGTGACCCAAAGAGCCATGGAAAGAGCCATGTTAGGAATAAGCCTAAGAGACAGAGTCAGAAACGATACGGTGAGAGAAAAAACAAAGGTCACTGACATCATCCATCGGTTGGCGACTCTAAAATGGCAATGGGCGGATCACGTAGCCAGAAGCCCAGATGAAAAGTGGACAAGAAGACTGCTGACTTGGAGACCGTGGACGGCGAAGAGAAGTGCAGGGCGACCGCAACTACGGTGGAAGGATGATCTAAACAGACACGTCGGAATAACCTGGATGCAGTCTGCACAGGACAGAATGACATGGAAGCAAATGGAGGAAGCCATTGTCCAGGAGTGGACGGGAATAGGCTCGATTTCTCCGACTCCTCACGTGACACATATTAAATATTTGATTGATTTGATTGTGCCACTTTTTTCTCGGCCTTCCTCTATTTCTAGCTCCGTTCACGTCGTTAACATATATCATCTTCACCATTCTGTCTTCACTCATTATTTCCATGTGTCTAAACTATTTTAACGACCCTTCATTATTTTGTAACTAATGTAGAGCGGAATAAGGTATTATGAACAAAATTATGAAAGGATCGCTGCGTTGGTTCGGACATATGGAACGCATGGATGGAGAAAAAATGGTTAAGAAAGTAAACGTTAATGGTGTAAATGGGGTACGGAGTCGAGGCAGACCGAGGAAAACATGGCATGACCAAATTAATCTAATTTTAGAGGTTGGTCATATTAGAAGTCGGAGGAATCGACGTGCGTGTATGACTCGTTGTATGAATGTGGAGGAATCTAGAGAGGTTTGCCAGGATAGAGTAGTGTGGCGGTCCATTCTTTCTGCCTACCCCTGCGGGGAAACGGTTTGATGGTTTGTTTGTTTGTTTGTTGTTCATTATTTTGTTCATAACATTTTCATTCGCACTGTATTGACTTCTTATATTTGCATTTGACTAACTAACTAACCTTCACGCTGTTTCCTAATAGGGGTAGGCAGGGAAGATATACCGCCATACTGCTCTGTCCTGACATATCTCTCGAACTTCCTCTACATTCATACATCGTTATACACATTTAATATATAATTATATATACAATCAATGCCTAAGACTGAAATAAAATACAAAAAACAAATACATTCTCATATGCTTACAAAACTGCTTTCATTATTTTAAAATAACTAGTGAATTCGTTAAAATATGCAACATAACTCTATACGTAATTATTAATCCGGAATTTAAACTGGTTTTGAGTATTTGCGGTTCTTTTCCGGTAAAAATGTGTGGTCTATAGGAGGCTGTGAGTTGTGGGGGGTGGGGGGTGTAATCGTCAGTGATGGTTGTTCCCATAGCAACAGGTGGGGGGAGGGAGGCCTCAAGCGAGAGGCACAGAGGTGATTTTCTCTCGCTCTTTTATTAACCCTATAGTCAATTGGCTAATTTTTTCACGTTGACCACGTTGGAAATTTCGGGGGAAAACATACTCAATCTAACTAACCATCACCCCGTCTCTCCCAAGGCGCAGGCAGAAAGAATGAACCGCCACATTGTTCTTTCTTGACATACTGCCATCGATTCTTCAACATTCATACATCGTGTCGTGCACGGCAGTCGATTTCACCGACTCTTCACGTGGCTTACCTTAAAATTTGATTTATTTTATCGTACCATTTTAACTTGGTCTTCCTTCATTTCTAGTTGCGTTTACATCGTTAAAACGTACTTTTTAACCATTCTTTCTATGTTGCATTAACCATCTTAATAATTCTTTCATTATTTTATTCATAACATTTTCATTCGCACTGCATTCACTTATTTTATTTTCATTCGAAACTCTATCATACACAGATATTTCACATGTACACTTTTTTTATAATATATTACACTAACTAACTAACTTACTAACCATCACACCGTCTCTATTAAGGGGTAGGCAGAAAGAATGGGCTGCCACACTTTAACCGATGCGGCATTCCATCCTTTCTTTTCACTCCCGGGGTGATGGTGATGGGTTGCGAACCTCATCGCCACCAATAGGCATCTCCCGCGCACACTTCGATCGTCCAACATCCACAAAATAAATCTAAAACAAATAATATAAAATACAACGATATAAAATTAAAAAAACAAAATAAAAAAATTGTTCTTTTAGATGGTACACATGTTGTCGGCTGGACGATCCGGGCTTTTTTGTTTAATTAATTTATATTCCATGTATCCACCGTTCTTTTAAATGACTGTAATTAGGCACTTTAAACAATCAAACTCTAGCAAGAACTTCAAAATGTTATCAAATTTTGAATTTTCAATTTAATTTAATATAATTTATTACTCCACGTATCACGTAATATTTCACAGTATTAAATTTTAAATAAATACGTTTCAGAACAATGTCATCCTTCATCAGTGTAAACATCTAAAGGTTATTGAGATAATCTTACTGAAGGGTCTTGATGGAAGTTTAATTTAGATAAAATGATATATTTTAATATCTACTTCCACTTTTGTCATTTGACCTATAAAAAGAAGAAATGGGAGATAAAATATTGTCTTCTGAACATATAATACAGATGTACATTATTATTATTATATTTTTTTTATGTATACAACAGATCGTTTGAATCCAATTATTGTATACAATTTATTTTTTAGCTATTATATTGATTCTCGTGACATGGTGTAATAGGTAGGCAATCTATCGCCATTTTATTGTAACGTGATTTTTTTTTTATGTACACAACAGGTCGTTTGGACCCAATTATACAATATTTATTTTTTTACCTATTATATTGATTCTCGTGACATGTGATAGGTAGCCAATTCTACATTCTAATTCTGCGGCAGATGCCTATTGGTGGCGATGAGGTTCGCAACCCATCACATCGCGTCTCCCGCGGGGCGAAAAGAGAAGGATGGAGTGCCGCATCAGTAAAAGTGTGACAGTCCATTATTTCTGGCTACCCTTTCGGGGAGACGGCGTGATGGTTAGTTAGTTAGTTAGTTAGTGAATTCTACACCAGACCAAAGACAGTGTGACAATCAAACTGCCATCGCCGGGAATCAAACACGGAACCTCCGGGATGGAAGTCAGAGCTCTTACCACTCTGCCACGAAGGTCGTCGTTCTCTTGGTGTTAATAGTGTCTCAAATGATTTTACTGAAATCTCTTGATGGAAGTTCATTTTAAATAATAATTAAATAAAACGATGTTTTTTAACTACTTCCACTTTTGTCTTTATTTAGACAGCGACCGGTTTCGCCAGACTCGTTGGCATCAGTCTGCCAATGACCAGTCTGTCGATGCCAGCGAGTCTGGCGAAACCGGTCGCTGTCTAAATAAAGACAAAAGTGGAAGTAGTTAAAAAACATCGTTTTATTTAATTATTAATTAATAGTGTCTGACTAACCAGCCGTAATGATATCTTAGTGAGGAATGAATGAGAGAAAAAAAAAGGGTTATGAAGACTTTGCATGTCAATTCTAGGGTTATCTGTGTATAAATTTAATTATGGATAGAAAAATTTGTTTCTTAGATATTCTTTTTAAATTTTTAATTGTATCTCAATAGAGACGAAGAAACAAACTGGAAACTGAATATGGATGATCAAGGTGTTTACAGGACTTAAAAATTTAAATTAACCACCCACAGGTGAAAATCCAGGATTCGTATACAGATGTAAGTATACATTTCACAAATATTTGTAAATATTCTGGTCAATTATTTGGCGTATAAAATAGGAGTGGGTACTCCAGGCGACTTCTAACAGTACGATAGGAGGCGGTAGCCTCTTCGCATTGTGTTAATAAAGTAGTTTGCTAAATGCTAAACAATCATTCTTCATAGATGGCGTTAGTGGATGGATTGTATAGATTAATCTTAAAAAATTAATTAGTTCAATCAAATCTACATAGATGGCTAACTGGAACTGCCACGTGAAGATAAGTATGAATTTGGAGTATATATACAACTTCCAAAAAATGTATCATACATGATCATAATAACAATGGTGGAATGGGGAATGTTGTAATTACATAAAGCGTGCGCTTAACCCAACCAATGACAGGTCATAAGTCCTGTAAACACCTTGATCATCCATATTCAGTTTCCAGTTTGTTTCTTCGTCTCTATTGAGATACAATTAAAAATTTAAATTAACCACCCACAGGTGAAAATCCAGGATTCGTATACAGATGTAAGTATACATTTCACAAATATTTATTCTTTTTAAGATTAAATCTTATTATAAGTTACTTGAACTGTGAAGTAAAAATCAATATTAAATAATTAACACGAATGTAAAAGTCTGTTTTCTAGATGTTTTATTGTATTTTATTGGACATGTCATTCCCTTATTTCGTCTTACTAAGGCATTATAAAAAGTCACATAACACAAGGTCACAATGAACACATTGCCTGGGACTTGCGAGATCACAAGGAACTACTCTATGATGCCAGGGAGTCGGATTTACTATTATATAAGTCTTGCTAGGTGGAATTTTATAGAATTTTATGGGTTCCTTCCAGCTGAGTGTGTCCCATCATAGGGTACCTTATGAGAATGCTGACGCCCATCTCTCTGCAGCTTCGAAGAGAGGGGCATCTCAAAACCCATTTCTTAAGATTAATCAGGGGATATTTCATGAACTCGGCTGTGCTAAAGGATGTTGGTATTTTTGTCAATGATAGATATCTCCCACAGCGACAGCACATATTGTTTTACCGGCCGACCGCCAGAGCCAACCTGCCTCTGGTGACTTCGGTGGGAAGAGCAATTAGTCTACTAAACGCGTTCTCCTTGGATATCGACATCTTACTTATTCGTAAAAGTACGTTCAGAACACTGGACAATGACAGCGAAATCTGCAGAGCGACTGGACACTTTTGAGAGAAGGGTGCTGCGCAGAATTCTGGGACCTGTGAATGACGGTGAAGGCTGGAGAGTGCGGCATAATGAAGAGCTGTACTATATTTAAAAAGGTCGCAGTCTCTCCACACAGGTCAAACTGAATAGACTTAGATGGGCCGGTCACGTGGAGAGGATGCCGTCATCGCGAACCCCAAAAAGATTACTGGAGTGGCACTCAGGTAGTAGAAGACCAATTGGACGACCAAGGATGTGATGGGAGGATGAAGTTGGGAGAGATGGGGCGAAATTGTTACTAGTGTCAGATTGGAGGGTCGAAGCGGAGGACACGAGGAGTTGGAGGCGATGAATACTGGAGGCTAAGGCTCGATATGGGCTGTAGGGCTATCGAAGAAAAAGAAGAAGACGTTTAAAATACAAATACTCTTGACTTTAGAGAGTATCTTGTCATCCTAATCTCGAACCATCTCTCATGCGTTCTTAAAGAAAGTAGAAGAAGCATTGTTTTAAAAAATAAGTTTGTACTAAAACATTTTTATATATAATACATATACAAAGCATTGCATAAACAACTTTGAATCAACGGGATTTCTGTTCAAATGAAAATCACAAGTTTTTCTGTATTTTTTAAGGTTTCAAATTTTTGGTCGGATTTGCTGTAACCAATTTTCGCTGTATGTGAAAAAGGAACGTTATTCAACGTTATCGATTCGACTTTTTGGATGGGCTGCAAGCTCCTCGGATTTTTAATTAGCTGGAAAAACTTGTGTTTATATTGTGAGCTCCACAGTAAATAAACATCCCCTTCTGGTCGCCCCTATTACCGGACAACGTGGGGTGGGTGGGGTTGCATTAGGGGGTGAATGAGTGGGGTGGTGCGGGCGGATAAGGGTTGATACGTAAAAATTAATAAACGCTTCCGTCAGCCGAAGGAAGGCCACAGAAAGCAGGGCTGAATCATGAGAATTAGTAATTAATCCTGTTAACCTAATTTTCATTTATGATGCTAGTGAAAAAACGTAATTTGATAATAGGATATCAAATTATTATCTATAATTATAACTATGTTATTAGAAGCATCGAAATTGGCTTTAATAATGGCGCTCTCAAAGCCATTACTGGAAATATAAATATATCCCTTGGAGCCCAACCCTTATGTATGAAAGTGAAGCTTGGAGCTGACACCAGAAGGAAGAAGCTACCTTCTTCCTTCTGGTGCCTTCCTACGATAAATGCCGTAGAAATAAGATCACTGAGAAGAATGTGCGGGAAAACGATATACTCGTATGATAGAATACCCAACGACGAAATAAGAAATAAACGTAAGGCAGATGATTGCATCATAGGTACAATTAAAAAAGACAGACTACACACACACAAATATAATAAAGAGACAGTAATTAGGTTTAGTAACAGAAATTCAATATTGATGAGTCAAACAAAATAGGTATAAAAACAAAGAAGCAAATAATATTAAAGGTTCACTAAACAGCTATCGTGACACAATATAATCAATTGTGTTATTTACAATAAAGTCTTGTTCAAACAGTTAATAACTTATTTATTCTGTTAATCTAAATATTAATCTAAATCCACAACACAAGGTTAAGGAAGAATATAAAAGGAAATAATTTATATCGACGTGCGTGTATTACTCGCTGTATGAATGAAAAAAAAAAGAATGAAGACGAGAACAGAATAAATGCGGTAGAGATGAGGTCCCTAAGACGTATGTATGGTAGAACGATATACGACAGAATCTCAAATGCTGATATAAAAAAGGATTGTAGAGCGGAAGAAGGTATTACGAGTATGAACAAAATTATGAAAGGATCGCTGCGTTGGTTCGGACATATGGAGCGCATGGATGGAGAAAGGTTAAAAAATGTAATGGTTAAAAAAGTATACGTTAATGATGTAAATGGAGTACCTACGGAGTCGAGACAGACTTCAAAATTAACCCAAATTAATCAAATTTTAAAGGTTGGTCATGTTAGAAATCGGAGGAATCGACGTGCGTATATGACTCTATATATGACTATATGGTTTGCCAGGATAGAGTAGTGTGGCGGTCCATTATCTCTGCCTACCCCTGCGAGAAAACGGCGTGATGGTTTGTTTGTATGTTTAAATTCCTGCTGTTTTCTAAAACCACACTTTGAAAGAAAACACAGCATCCCACCTTCCTAATCTTCCTGTTTATTTGCAGGAAATAAAAAAAATATGTATTAATCATCATCAATCATGATTATATTCAATATTAAATTTCCATCCCTAAAAAGTTCAGTTTTACAAATGAATATATCCACAAAACGTTTCTGTAGCGTAACATTACGTGTTTATGGGTCCTAATCCCGCGTCAAGGGAAAATTAAAAAATACGCTTTGTTTTAAAAAGTTGGACCCCCGGGGGTGGTCGGTTTACGTTGCGCCAATGATCCTCAAAGTAAATTTTACAGTAAAGAAATATGTGAATCCTTGCATCTCCGTTTTCTTTCTCTTACGTTGGATAAATATGTTGGATGTATTTAAATCAAATTCATACGGATTCTAGATGTTTTTCTTCATCTTGATACAAGATGAAGCAAAAGCGGTGTAATAAACATAACATTAGTTTCTTCTATGTTCGTCATACTTTTTGTTGTAGATGTTTTATTTGTCTTTATCTTTTTTATGAACTTTGAATATACAACACTAACTTGAAAAAAAAAGTTACATATCAGACATGTTTTGGACGACCGTTCCTTCCTCAGTGATACATTTTAAAAATATTATAAAATTAAATTATGATATTATAAAAGAATGATAAAAAAATTATATATTTACGATGTAAATGGAACTAGAAATAGAGGAAGATCAAGGAAAACGTGGCACGATCAAATAAATCAAATATCAAATATGTATAACTCAAGAACGGCCGGAGCGATTTTTAAGATCTTTGATTTGTTGGATTTGTCTCCGTCCCGAATAGCAGAATAACTACTAAACATCGGAAAAAATCGCGAAGAAAAATATGAAGAAAATTCATTTTCTCATACATTTTGTATGGAACGGCTTTTTTGATGATATGAAATAAACGCTTGCATCAAATCATCGAATCGACTGTGGGGCTATGTTTTATTCGCCATGACGACCAAAAACTCTCAAGGCCAATCTTTGGGTGTTTGTGGCCTGAATCTAGAAAATGAATGTTTCTCTCACGGTCAATCGTACATAGCATGTTCACGTGTCCGCAAAGCTTCCGTTGTGTTCGTTCTCGCACCTGACAACAAAACTAAAAATGTCTTATATCACAAGGTGCTTCAATTAAGGTAATCGAACCGAGTGCATCCCATCCAGCAAATATAATAATTTAACAGAAAGTAGTGCAACAATGCTACGCGAATCATTACGATTCGCTTCAATAAAGAAAATCCCTTGCTGCCGCCACGTGAATTACATTCATTTCAATATAATTTTCTTTATGATTTTTGCACATTTATTAAATTTAATTCATTTGGAGTATTTATTTTAACTTAATAAATAACTGAATTTAATTCAGCTAGTAAGTTAACACAACATTTATTGATTTTGAGGCGTTACGAAGTTCGCCGGGTCAGCTAGTGTGATATAATTTAATATATTTATTGTGACGTGATACGTGATACAAACGTGGTAATGACTTATGATCATTTATCTCTGGAGACATGATTTCTGTGTCACAGATAGCCTGATTATTAAACGAAAATAATAATAAGAAGATTTCAACATGTGACTTTCATTGATCGCACTCGAAAACCATCCACAGTCAAAAAATATGATATTGTGGTGATTATTAGGTTAAAAAGATAATTTTTAACTTTCTGCACACATTGTGTTAAAAACGGCCGTGCTGCTGTTTGGTGAATCCATATAATGCTTTGTGCTCAATACACTCGTACTTCTCTCAAGCAAAACTTCTCTGGGTGCAGTGGAATCAAGGAATCGAGATGTAAATTGCATTAGTCTCAGACTTGTGATCGAAGGAGAATTGTTGGCTTCTTGTTACTCGGAATAGATAGAATGTTTACAAAAGGAATTTTCTCGTTAATGAGATGAAATTTACATTCATTTGATTTCAATTCAATAGGAATGTAAGATAATTAAATGTAAAAAATGGCGTCAAAGTTTCCATGAAAGAGATCATACAGTTTTGTGATATCTTCTAAATTCGCCTATACTTTGTGTTGTGAATTTCTTTTAGGAGACATAGTTCGACTTTGATACATACTTTTGCCATAATAATAAATATAATAATAATAATAGTAATAATAATAATTATTATTATTATTATTTTTATTATAATTCTAATAATAATATGCTAACTTTTAAAGCGCTTTTATAGCGTTTTCGTGGTGTAATCACCTCAAGGGCGCATTATGACAAGTTTTAATTCTACAAAATCTAACTATAAACACTGCAACTGATATTCGCGATTGGTTAGAAAGTAGAATAAAACAAATATACAAGTTGGGTTTTAATTTGGGTATGAAATATGAAAAATATGGGTTTTCAGCTCAGATAAGGAAGAAATATGAGGCAGATGATTGCATCATAAGTAAAATAAAAAAATGATCCCTCAGATGTTTTGGACATATGGAACGAATGGACGAGAGAAGAATGGTTAAAATGTTATATACAAACAGAGGAAGTGGAAAAATAAGTCTTGGAAGTGGACGCGCATGTTACGATGTATGAATGTGGAGGAAGCTAGAGATGTATGTCAGTACAGAACGGCATGGCGCTCCCATCCTCTCTGCCCACCCCTCTGGGGAATCAGGCGTGATGGTTAGTTAGTTTCAGCTTAGATCTGAAATGTCTTGTTCGATGCAATCATCTGGCTTTCATTTCATCCTTATTTCGTAGTTTTCCTATATATCGTTTTCTTGTACATTCTTCTCAGTGATCTCATTTCAACGGCATTTAACCTACTTTTTTCCTTATTTTGCCAGCTCCAAGCTTGACTTCCATATATAATTGTCGACACTAGAACTCGAAGAAAGACATCGAAAGAAGGGTTGGTGCTGTAATCCCTAGAGTCAATAAAACTCCGTACTCGGTAAATCCATTAGTAGTCAGACCAAGGGCATTTTAGGCCAAGATAGCATAACATAGAAACGTGTTCATTAATTTTGTTGATTATCTAATTGTGCGGGAAAAGGGATATTATCGTCAAAACGAATTGGATCGTTGAATGTGGAGTTAAATCATCAAGGAGACTTAGCATAAACATAAATGACAAACGAAAGATGTATTTATTTGTTGATTTAACCAATTTTTCATATTATATGTAGAAGCTTTGTAGCACAGTTTTTTTATGCTTTACACCTATTTTTAATAGATGGCGCTAGTGAAGTTTGAACTAAAATATGTGAAATGTTTCTCAACATGTAGCATATATACAATTTTCAAAATATAATTGTCAGACGTGGCGTTCGTAAGAGAGGCGAAATGGGGAATGTTGTATTACATAAAGCGATCGCTTAACCCAATTAATGACAGGTCATAAGTCCTGTAAACGCCTCGACCACCATATTATATTTCCAAATAATTTATAATACATTTTCGTCTCTATTTAGATACAATCAATCCTTTGTAGCAGGGTTTCAAATGTTTTGTATTTTGAATATTTATTATTAACTGTTAAGTACTTTCCATCCTGTATCACGAACATAGAAGTTAATCCTTTAGAACATAATATTCATGAAGTATCCTCCGTGCATTATGTACAAGCGAGACTACCTACGGAGATCATAAGACCCTGAAATTGTTTCCCGAGAACATACAGTAATACCCCGGTAGGGTAAATGTGCTACAAATAATTATGATTCCAAGTTTTGTACTGGAGAGAATATGGAATAAGTTAGGTGTTTACATTTCTGTCTGGGTATAAAACAGATTACATTATTTGTATTGCGTAATAAATTGTAACGTGTGAACGGTTAAATCATAAAAAGAGGTTCCACAGGGATCTATTTTAGGACCGATTTTGTTACATGTTAATTTCAGTCTCAAAGACACTACATGTGGCAGAGATGAGGATATTGATGTGGGTTCCTGGAGTGCCTTGGCCCAATAGAATAAGAAACAAGTTCATTCGAGGAAACTTTAAAGTTGGTATTGTGACAGAAAAGGCGAAGTAAAGCATATACGATAGTACAATCACGTGTGCAGAAGAAGAGAGAACCACATCATACAAAAACCCTTCAACTAGACGCGGAAGGAGAATACCGGATCGGCTACCGGTAATTTGTCTGTCAATCGTCAAAAACGATATGAAAAGAAGATCGACATCTGGATGGCCCTAGACCGAGAAGCCTGGGGCTGTTCTATTAGGTAAGGTATAAGTCACTTGCCCCTTTGAAGGGGTGCCGATTATCTTGCTGGTGGGAGGGGAGACGTATCCGCAATGCGAGACCTCGTCCTCCTCTTCCTTAGTTCAATTGCATTATTTTTCTTCTCTTAAATATATATAGTATAAACTTCCTATGTTACCTTCCCTATTTCACATATTAAATAAATTTCCTTATTTCCCCCATCCTGCATTTTGTCTCCTCCCTCCCTCCTGTTTCTCCTGCTGTGCATTATTTCTATTTTATTATTTCTCTAACGTATGTTATTTATGTATCAATTGTGTATTTTCTTTTGCTGTTGTATTGCTATGTGTGAACGGCGGGACATCGAGGGAGAGCAGCGTAGCTTAAATTTGGTCTAGGTCCCCCTTGGTTGCAATATACATATATTATTATTATTATTATTTAACGTAAGTCCCGCGTGGACGAGGGACTAGCCTAGGGAGTGCACGAGTGAAGCTGACGAAAGGTGCCGCTGCGTTCGGGTAAGCGAAGGGAGCTCTCTGTGGCTCGGCCATTTTTGTTCTATTAGGTCCTTACATAAGAAATTGGCGTTTTGCCGTACTGGCAACTTTGATCTCAAATATCTTCTCTTTGGTTAGGAATTCCAAATTCAAATTTATACAGCTATTTACTCAAGTATTTGTGTTTCGAAAATTATAATTCATTTGTTTTTTCCTCAATTGTTTTTTTTCTTTGCGTCACTCAGTTTACAAAATGGAAAACTTGAAATATCGCGTTATTTACGAGTACGAGTTCCACCGTGGCACCAGTGCTGCAGAAACGGCTCGAAGGATTAATGATGTGTATGGCGACGGTGCCGCAAAAGAAAACACAGTGCGTTTTTGGTTCCAACGTTTTCGTTCTGGAATTTTCTACCTGCAGAACAAGCCCCGTGGACGGCCGGAGACCAAAGTTGATAATGAAGAATTGAAGGCTATTGTGGAAGCGGATCCATCGCAAACCAAGTTTGAGTTAGCTGCAGGCTGCGGTGTTAGTGATAAAACTGTTTTAATCTACTTGAAGCAAATTGGGAAGGTGAAAAAGCTTGAAAGGTGGGTACCTCACGAATTGAGTGAAGCAAATCAACAAACGCGCGTTGACTGCTGCGTTGCATTACTCAACCGGCACAATAATGAAGGGATTTTGAATCGAATCATTACCTGTGATGAAAAGTGGATCCTGTATGATAATCGGAAGTGCTCATCGCAATGGCTGAACCCTGCCGAACCAGCCAAACCATGCCCCAAGCGAAAATTGACTCCAAAAAAGTTACTTGTGAGCGTTTGGTGGACTAGTGCTGGTGTCGTTCACTACAGCTTTCTTAAATCTGGCCAGACGATTACGGCAGATGTCTATTGTCAGCAACTGCAAACCATGATGGAAAAGCTAGTTGCTAAACAACCGAGGCTGGTTAATCGCTCTAGGCCACTGCTGCTTCATGATAACGTTAGACCACGCACTGCACAATAGATGGCTACCAAATTAGAAGAGCTTCAATTGGAATGTCTAAGACATCCACACTACTCTCCGGACCTTGCCCTAACAGATTTACTATTTTTTTCGAAATTTGGATAACTTCTTGCGAGGGAAAAAATTCAACTCCGATGGGGCAGTCCAAACCGACTTCAAAGATTTTATTGATTCGGTCTCAAAAATAAAAAGATTATTTCTTGAAACATTGGAAATTATTTTATAAGTAATAGTATTGCCGATGTGAGAAGCTGGACGAGTAGAAATTTCATGAATATTGTGTAGTATATATGAAACAACGGTGATCGGTGGTCAAGACGCACCCTGCAGTAGCGACCGAAAACCGACCATTTCAATAGCGAACGGTTTTTATGTTAATGATTAACTAACTAACTAACCATCATGCTGTCTCTCCGAAAGGGTAGGCAGAAAGAAAAGACTGCCACACTTTAACCGATGCGGCACTCGATCCTTCCCTTTTCGCCCCCGCGAGAGACGCAGTGTGGTAGGTTGCGAAGCTCTGCGCCACCAATAGGCATCTCCCGCGCACACTTCGACCGTCCAAAGTCCACAAAACAAGTCTAAAACAACTTATATAAAATATAATGATATAAAATAAATAATTATGGTCAATTTGATTGTTCCCGCACTTAATAATAGTTTTTTCGTTTATATAAAGAATTTTGAGTCCCCTTAATTGCACTACCCCATCAGCTTCACGGGAATCGACCTCGTGTAAGACCTCCTAAAAGATGAAAGGACAGCTGGAAACCCATATCACAGGAGGAGCAACTCTTTGAAGAACAGACCAGATCTATAGCAAAAATTAAAAAAAATATATAAATGTTAGGAAAAACATTTGAAATCTTAAAAAAATATATTGATATTGAAATCTACTATACGAATCATTCGATCATTCATCATTCATTCATTTCTCGGCGCTACATCCCGGTGTGGGACTTTGCCTCCTCCACAACGGTCCTCCACTGACTGCTGTCTCTGGCCATCTCTCTCCATTCCCCAGCTCCTTCCATTTTCTCCCAATCATCTTTCACGCAATCCGCTCATCTTTTCTTCGGTCTGCTCCTTGGTCTCCTTTCGCGGGGCACCCATCTGGATATTATTTGTGGTGTTCTACCCTTCTTTCCGCATGGCCAGCCCACCGTAGGCGTTGAGACTTACAGAATCTTACTGATGTTTCCTGGTAAATCAGTAACATACTTTGAGTTCAAGGATTCTTTTAATTCTATGCGTATCCTCCAGCGTGAGTCCAAAATTTTTTCTCAGTATTTTCCTCTCAAAAACTGCCAGCCTGCCTTCCTCTCTCTGCGTTAGAGACCATGTCTCTATTGTACGAATTATCTTGTTTTATTTATAAGAAGTCGTGTTTACTGTTTTTTTAAAGGCGCGATAAAAAAGCAATTTTATTACAGTAATAGTATCAGGAGTATATAATAAAATAAATAAATCATTTATTTCAGCTTATTTTTCTTTGCTGAAATAATATTTTCTTTTCATAAGCCGTATTTCCGGGATGGAGGCTGCGTTGATCAAAATGGATTCCTCTACAACAATGGGGAAATTCCTAATCCCAACAATTATTTCCCCGAAGCGTTCGAGGGTATTTGGGTTGCTTAATTTTTAATACGATTCTCGAGAAAAATAAAGGATTACAAGTAAAGTATTAAGCGAAGAAAACTTTCTAATCGGTAAGAATTCCCTGTTCATTTAATTAATTTAATATGAAATATTTTACTAACAAATTTTCTGGTTAAAGCACTCAAATATTCGCTATAAATAATTTATTTGAGTGTTAAAATTCATAAAATTTTATGATATAGTAAAAAATATTCAAAAAAACAGAAGATACTTAGGAAATTTAAAATAATTTTGTTTAATCGACTAGTTATTTAAAAAAATATTTAAAAAAACACATAATGTTTCGGAGGATCTTCAGATGTAAAAATATGATAAAAACTAAACAAAGAAAAACCAATCAATATAAGAACGTATTTAAAATTCGATACAATAATTCAAATTTAAGAATTATCCTAGCGAGCAATTTATAAAAATTCACGCAATTTTTGGCAATGAACTCAAGATGAACAAATAATTATTGAATTTCCGATAGTTCGACCCTTCTCTCAACCCTGAATTAGTTAGTTGCGCAGATTTCATTAACCATTCAATAGTTTACACATAGTGGAGCCTACCAAGTTGAATACATACATATTTAGTGTGACTAATATCCGATTGTGTATTTATATATACGTTGATGCCGAGTGAGATTCTCACTCGTAAAATAAAACGTAGAAGAGAAAATATAAACCAGAACCTCGTGTCTAAAGGATCTACGAAAACTAATAAGAAGACGCAACTTTTAACATGTTTATTATCTGTTGAATTGATAATGTCAGTTGTATTGTTTTTATGTAAAAATTATAACAACCTTACAAGGAGAGAAATACGCTATTACGTAATTCAAAGTAGTGAAATGAAATCAAAGTTCTTGGATCATATTTATTTACTGTGATAATAGCTTGACCCCTGATAACTACAGAGGAATAGCACTGTTGTGTTTCACTCTTAAACTTTTCACTCAGATTCTCAAATCCAAACTCGAAGTGATTATACATCATAGTGAAGAGAAACAAGGATTTCGAAAAAACGTTCCACCACAGATGCATTATTCATAGTAAGGCAAATGAAAGAAAAGTCGATTGAGTATAATAAGCCGGTTTTCGCATACTTTATTGACCTTACTAAAGCGTTTGACCGAGCCAGACTTGATGATATAACTCAGATGCTGACTGCAAGAGGAGCGCCCCCAGAAATACTTAACATAATCAAGTAACTCAATTCAAACACAAATACCAAAATTAGATTCGATAGTTAACTCTCAAATCCTGTAAAAGTCGGTACTGGCAACAGACAGGGCGGATGCCTGAGTCCGTTCCTCTTCAAATCAAATCAAATCAAATCAAATCAAATCAGTTTATTTCATCAACAGACATTATAAAATTTATTTTTAAGGCATCTATTGAGAACAGGTAAAATAATATATTGTGTACAGTATACTACCAGAAACGCATGAGAGATGGTTCAACATTAGTAAGACAGGATACTCCCCAGAATTAAGAGTATTTGCCTTCTGAACGTATTATACTTTCACTAACATGAAAGACGTCGATCTCCGAGGAGACCGCGTCCAGCAGACTAATTGCTCTTCCCACCGGTGTCACCAGAGGCAGATTGGTTCTGGCGGCCGGTAGGTAAAACAATCTGTGCTGTCGCTGTCGGAGATATCTATCGGGGACAAAAAGCCGAATACCCTCTAGTACGGCCGAGTTCTCGAAGTATCCCCTAATTAATCTAAAGAAATGGGTAATTAGATGTCCATCTCTTCGAAGCTGTAGAGAATTGGTTCCGAGCATTCCCAAAAGAAATGCCGTGGGATCATTCAACTTTCTAATGGATGGGATTGGGGAGGAAATTAATCTGTGAGAGGACAGGCGACGATGGAAGCACATACTATGGGAGGCCATGGCTCGATTTGAGTTGTAGCGTCATCGGATAGATAGATAACCTTAAAAAAATATACAATGTGAATCTTTTCCAATAGCGCACTGCCATTCCGCTTGCAGGTAAAAGTGCGTTGTAACATCATATCTGCCTAGTTACGGGTTTCTGGACAAAATATGACGTACAGACACCATATTTTTTGAAGGAACTATTCTGAACGAACAGTCCCGATATCTGGTAATTTTAAAATAACCTTATAATGGATGTTTTTTTAGAAGTATACAATACATATTTTAAATGAAAAAAAAAAACATTAAAATAATGTGTCTATGATATTGGCTTTATTTAATAGATAATATATGCCATTATTGTTTAAACATGATTATGAGCGTCACGGCTAGCTCGAATGAAGCGCAATCGTGAAATCCAATTTTCGACAATTGTCGTCTTTGTGGATGCGTATTATCCACTAGTGTACGTGGTGCGAAAACGATCCATGGTCTTCCGAATAACTTGCTCGGATGGAACATTATGTCGACCGTAAAATGGACGTAGTGCGCGATAAGTTTGGCGAACCAAACCATGATTTTCAAATTGAATTTACACAATTTTCAAGTGCTGTTCTGGCGTCAGTCTATTCATGGTAAAATGGCAAAACGTACTGATTACAAATCAACTGTCAACTGTTAAATTGACAGTCTGTAGAAACAATGTTGCCAGTTTAAAAACCAAACCTGTAAAAAAACACCCTATATAATTCGCACGAGTTCTGATTTTCGACAATGCGTATACTTTTAAAACGAATTGACTAGGTGTGTTTTCTTATTTATTTTATTTTTAATCGAATGACAAATACAATGGACGTGACTTCAAATCGATACAGCTTAAAGTGTATTCAAGTAAGCTGCTACAACAGCTTAGTTGGATGCTGTCGATTTTGCATCGAGTCATAGAAATTGTTTTAAAACGCGGTGACCTGTATACAGCAGTATCTCTCTGCCACTTTTGGCGGGAAACTATAAATAGTCGCCTGTCATAGCTCTGTTGCCGGGTTTAATTAGTAATGAAACAACGGCAACGCCGCAATCCCTCGGGCAGGTACCCGCCAGGAGCGGCTTAGAGGATTATTTGAGAACCGATCACACTCCCGTCTGGATGAAGATTAATTATTTATTTTTTGGCCATCATGAGAACTCGCATACTTTGAATCTAATTATATCAGCATGTCGCATTTGTTTTGTGACATAAGAAAAAACATATCACTAATAATAATAATAATATGCTAACTTTTAAAGCGCCGTTTTTGTGATGTAATCACCTCAAGGGCGCATTAAGACGTGTTTTAAATCTAAAAATCTAAATGTAACCGCTTAAAAAACGATCGGTTTAAAAGTATAATAGAACAAAGTATAAATGTTTAAATTGGGTATGAAATATGAAAAAGATGGGTTTTCAATTTAGATCTGAAATCTGTCGGATCATTTATGCATCTAAGGTGTGAAGGGAGATTGTTCCAAGCTGATGGACCGGCTACCGCGAACGCTCGATCCCCGAAATTTGTACTGGGGCAACGCTTCGGCTCAACTAATCTTCCTATTGCTGAGGAGTTTGCCGAGCGAAGTGTGGATTTCCGTGAATTTAGGCTGTCCGTTATACAGAGTTCAGATATATAACTTGGCGCCATTCCATGTAGCGCTTTGAAGACTGTCCAGCAGAGTTTATACTGGATTCTTTCTGGACTTTTAAGCCAGTGAAGTTCTTTGAGATGTTGTGTTATATGTGACTTTTTTGGAATGCCTTTAATGAGCCTTGCTGCTGCATTGAACGCAGATTGAAGTTAATAAGATATTAACAACATTAACGACCTTCGTGGCAGTGTGGTAAGAGCTCTGGCTTCCATACCGAAGGTCCCGGGTTAGATTCCCGGTGATGGCAGTGTGATTGTCACACTGTCTTTGGTCTGGTGTAGAATTCACGGAAATTCTACACCAGACCAAAAACAGTGTGACAATCACACGCCGGGAATCGAACCCGAGACCATCGGTATGGAAGTCAGGGCAGTCTCTTATCACTCTGCCAAGAAGGTCGACAAATTGATTTTCATTATTTGCAATGAATTACCACTATGAAATTAAAACAAAAACAAATAGAACACTTTTCTACCATTACTTTTAATAATTTGAAGTGTATTACTTTGTTTATTGAAAGTGATATAAATGATAGAGATTGATTATAAGGCCGGGTTATGTCATACAAAGCTGTCCCCGTCAAACAATAACGTGAGGTATTACGCAAGGGTTTAATTAGAGGCCTTTCTTTGTTCCAGGGATCAAAGGTCAAACGTGTGGATCTAATTTGACCCTGTACAAGTTCCCGAAGCCGTACGAGGGAGACGAAAGGAGGCAATAATTGTAAGGAGAATTGAATAACCCGAATGCCGAAATCCCTGCTACATTGGCATTATACAAAAAACGAGTAAAATGGTAGAAAATACGTTAAACAACACAGATCTTTGGTTAAAATAACGCTGGCTTATGTTGAAGTTAAAGGAGGTAGGCATAAAAAATGGACTGCCTCACTGTTATTTTCTGACATATCTTTTTCCATTCTTCTTCATTCATACATGGTGTCATGCACGCTCGTGGATTTCTCCGATTCATCACGTGGGCCAACATTAAATATTTGATTAATTTGATTCGATCAAGGTCGACCATGTTAGAAGTCGGAAGGATCGACTTGCGTGTATGACTCGCTGTATGAATGTGGAAGAATCTAGAGAGCTGTGTCGGGTTAAAGTATCAGCGGTCCATTCTCTTGGCCAACCCTTTAGGGAATATGCGTGAAGATTTGTTGTTGTTGTTGATTTGATCGTGCCACATTTTTCTCGGCTTTTCTCTATTTTTAGTTTCCTTTACGTCGTTTGCATATTCTAAATTCGTTATTTCCATGTTTCCAAACCATCTAAATGATCTTTTCATTACATAGTATATAATTAAGAGGCTTAATCAATCATCAGGTGATATTTAACAAAACGCATAAGAAAGATATTTATTGTTTCATGAACAATGATGTAAAACTCCATATTAAATAATTAATACTATTGAGAACGTCAGTTTTCTAGAAGTTTTATTATATTTTATGGAAATGACATGTTTCGCCCTTCTAAGGCATTGTCAAATAAACATTTGATAAGGCCTTAGAAAGATGAAACATGTCATTTCCTTAATATTTAAAATAACTTCTAGAAAACTGACGTTTTCATTCGTATTAATTACATAAGACTAACAATATGATACGAATTAATTTTGATTCTTCCGGATAATTTTTCAGAAGACAATACAGAGTAGATAATGCCGTTATGAATAACACAGGATAACATTTTTTTTTGTACAGAATAGCACAGACTGCTTTATCTCTGTGTATCTTGTATACCTTAAGCCGAACCATCTCTCATGTGTTCCTGGTATTATATAATTATGTTTTACCTGGTATTTTACCTCTCTCTTTGAGAAATGAACTGATTTGATTTGATTTGATTTACAAACAGAAAAATTTGCGAGTAAAGAAATTATGAGATTGTGATTGTGAAAGAAGAATTAAATACAAAAAATACAGATAAAACTTGACACGACGAAATCAATAAAACATAAGAAAAACAAAACCCCGTTTAAAGTGTTTGTTTTTAATGAAAACGACAATATTTAAGATTTGTTATTTTAAAGAAGTAACATGTTTCGTCTTACTAATGTCTTATTTCAAAATTGATATTACTTGATAGAAGTTCATTTTAAATAATGAAAATAAGAAAGAAGGATAAAAAATTCTTTATTATTATGTATTTAGTGGGCTTTTACTTGTGTTTAACGTCGACTTCAGGCTGAAGATGGCATCAAACTGCCGAAATCGGTCGATGTTAAACACAAGTGGAAGGCCAATAAATATACTACTAACTAACTAATCATCATGCCATCTCCTCGAAGGGGTAGACAGAGAAAATAGATCGCCACAATCTCAAATTCTCTAGCTTCCTCCATATTCATACAGCGAATCATACACGGACGACAATTCTTCCGACTTCTAGCATGGCCAACCAATAATTTGGTCATGCCAAGTTTTCCTCAGTGAACCAAACTCGCTGGCTTTCACTTAATGTTGGGGAAATGAGACTAGTCTGTCGATTCCAGTGAGGCTAGTGAAACCGATCGCCGTTGAAATAATTTAAAAAATTGGAAGTAGTTCTCAAATAGAAGCGTCTAAGCGAGCAAATTTACTTAATTAACATATTATTTAAAATGATCATCCATCAAGATATTTCAGTAAAATCGCTGTAAAACTAACAAACTAACCATCACGCCGTCCCTCCGAAAGGGTAGGCAGAAAGAATGAACTGTCACACTTTAACCGATGCGACACTCCATCCTTCTCTTTTCGCCCCGCGAGAGACGCGGTGTGATGGGTTGCGAACCTTATCGCCACAAATAGGCATCTCCCGCGCACACTTCGATTGTCCAACATCCACAAAATAAATCTAAAACAAATTATATAAAATACATTGATATAAAATAAAATAACAAAATAAAAATAATTTAACACAAAATGTTCTTTTTAAGTGCACATATTGTCTATTTAATTTATATTCCACGTATCCACCGGCGAAAGCGAATGATGGTGTCATGAACAAAATAATGAAAGGAATTATAAGATGGTTTGGACATACGGAAAGAATGAATGAAGAAAGAATTGTAAAAAAATATATATTAACGATGTAAATGGAACCAGTAATAGAGGAACACGAGGAAAACGTGACACGATAAAATAAATCAAATATTGATTGTCGGCCATGTGAGGAGTCAGAGAAATCGACGCGCGTGCATGACACGATGTATGAATGTTGAGGAAACGAGAGAAATATGTCAGGAAAGAAAAGTGTGGCAGTCCATTCTTTCTGCCTACCCCTTCGGGGAGACGGCTTGATGGTTAGTTAGTTTGTTTTTAGATTTTAGACAATATGTTAGGCTATAGCCTTCGCATTGTGTTAATAAGGTAGTTTGCTGAATGCCGAAAATCATTCTCCATAGATGGCGTTAGTGGGTCGGTTGTATAGGTTAATCTTGAAAAAATTCACAAGTGCAACCAAATCTACATAGATGGCTGATTGAAACTGACACGTGAAGATAGATATGGATTTTGAAGTATATATACATCTTCCAAAAAATTGTCATGCATGATCACAATAACAAAGGTGTAATGGGGAATGTTGTAATTACATAAAGCGTGCGTGGTTGGGTTAACCCAACCAATGACAGGTCATAAGTCCTGTAAACACCTTGATCATCCATGTTCAGTTTCCAGTTTGCGTCTTCGTTTCTATTGAGATACAATTAAAATAGTTTGTTTTTTTTAATATTATTTTTAAGTTCTTGCTAGTGTTGGTTTATTTTAAGCGCCGAATTACTGCTAATTAAAAAAACGGTGGATACGTGGAACATAAAATCGTTGTAAATATGATTTATTTAATAATTATTATTATTAGGGGGTTTATTGATTTTTTCCCATTGTAGTGCGTTGAATCTATTGTACGTGAAGGCAAGTATTAAAATCCTGGCATTACGTGACTGAAATATCTTAACGTATACGTCCTTATCCCGGCTGGAGAGGCAGTTTTCCAAAGAAAAGTAATTACATCTGTAGTTTGTTGGTCCAACAAGTCAGCCGGGCCGTGTGATGCCATTCCGGGCACGATTTTCATTTGCAGAACTTGGATGAATCTCAGCACACTCCGGAGAGACACTCGCCTCCATCGAGTGTTGACTAACAGTCCAAAGTACTATTTAATTATCAATTAATAGGAATGAAAACGCCTGTTTTCTAGAAGTTTTATTATATTTTATGGAAATGTCTTTTTAAGGCACAAATCAAATGTTTATACACTCGCTTCCGTCGAGTGTTTACTCCGGAGTACTATTCAATTAACAAATAATACGAATGAAAACGCCTGTTTTCTAGAAGTTTTATTATATTTTATGGGAATGTCTTTTTAAGGTACAATCAAATGTTTATACACTCGCTTTCATAGAGTGTTTACTCCGGAGTACTTTTCAATTATCAAATAATACGAAATAAAAACGCCTGTTTTCTAGAAGTTTTGTTATATTTTATTGGAATGACATTTTTCGCCTTTTACGGCAAAATGTTTTGCACTTAAAGTTGTCACCGCAAAAAAAATAAAAAAAAATAAAAAAAATTATAATACGCCTATTAAAAAAAAAAGCTAAAATGACAGTGCACAACTGACCCTAATGTATGGAAGAGATCATCCGCATACGAGAGACAGCTTACTTACACTCCGCTCATTTTAGCACCTGCATCCAACCCTTTCAACTCTTTCGTGCGTTTTATGTTATGAACAAAATAATGAAAGGATCATTATGATGGTTTGGACACATGGAAAGAATGAATGAAGAAAAAATGGTAAAAAAATTATACGTTAACGATGTAAATGGAACTAGAAATAGAGAAAGATCGAGGAAAACGTGGCAGATAAAATAAATCAAATATTGAATGTCCGCCACGTAAATAGTCATAGAAATCGACGCGCGTGCATGACACGATGTACGAATAGCGAGAGAAATATGTCGAGAAAAGAAAAGTGTGGCAGTCCATTCTTTCTGCCTCCCCTTTCGGGGAGACGGCGTGATGGTTAGTTAGTTAGTTTATTAGTATGTTTCGTCTTCCAAAACATTTGAACAACTAACTAACCATCAAGCCGTCTCCCCGAAAGGATAGGCATAAAAAATGGAGTGCCAAACTTTTATTTCTTGACTTACTTCGCTCGCTTCATCACGTGGCCGACATCAATAGTTGTTTATTTTGATCGTGCCACGTTTTCCTCGGTCTTCCTCTATGAACTTCGTTAATGTATACTTTTTTACCACTCTTCCTTCATTAATTCTTTTCATGTGTCTAAAATTAAATACATACATACATATAAAATTAAATACATTATTAAAGGTAGGGTTGAGGTAATTTTCAAATCAAATCAGTTTATTAACTCAAAAGACATTACAAACCGCAAAATGTTTAAGGCATCTATAGAGTACAGGTAAAATATCATAAAAATACAACATAATACCAGGAACGCATTAGAGATGGTTCGACATTAGGAAGACAAGATACTTTCTAAAGTAAAAAGTATTTGTCCCCTGAACGTTCCTTCACTAATATGAAAGACGTCGATCTCGGAGGAGACCGCGTTCAGCAGACTAATTGCTCTTCCCGCCGGTGTCACTAGAGGCAGATTGGTTCTGGTGGCCGGTAGGTAAAACAATCTGTGCTGTCGCTGTCGGGAAAGAAATCTATCAGGGACAAAAATACCAACACCCTGTAGCACAGCCGAGTTCTCGAAATATCCCTTGATTAATTTAAAGAAATGGGTAATGAGATGCCCATCTCTTCGAAGCTGTAAAGAATTGATAATTAGCTGTAAGAATTTTATTATAGAGTATTGATAATAAGCATGAAATATGTCATATGGAGAAACAAGGACATGAGGACTGACAGCAAGGTACGCATCTATAAGACCTGTGTGCGACCAATCCTCACATATGGCATTGAATCGAGGGCAGATACTGTCAAGACAAAGAGCATGCTCAGGACAACCGAGATGAAAACACTCCGCGCTATAGCTGGCAAGACCCTACGTGATCGAGTAAGGAATACAGCAATCCGAGAAATCTGCGAGGTCGAAGATGTGGTCAGATGGGGACGTCAAAGACGGCGATACTGGCATCAACACGTAGAAAGGATGAGCTCAAATTGGATACCACACATAGCTCTCCATGGAACGCCAAACGGACAACGCCGACCAGGAAGACCCCCGAAACGATGGAGAGAAAGCTGGAGTTCAACGTCTCAAGAGGACCCGCCTGAAATAATAGACTCCTGAGTCTACCAAAAGTGAAGAAGAAGATAATAAGCTGTGAAGAATTTTAGGTCACCCTATAAGAGTATATAGGACGAGTTCTTAATTTTAGGAATTACAACGTAGTTAGAAGAAGAAACGATTTTGTTTTGACTTGTGGTCTTTGAATAACTTCAGACGCGACGGCTTAGCAAGTCATTAAAGAGACGATCTTCTAATTAAACAGTGTACCACCAAAACGAAATCTTTTGAAAGCATTCATAAGAATTCAGTGCGGAATGGTGTACGTATAGTGACGCCATATTCTCCGGGGAAGATTAAAACGTAGCTTTGTAAAGCCTACTTGATCAAAGCAATTTAAAAATGTGTTCAAAGATATTCATAACAAAATTACGCAATTTCCAAGAAAGCTGTAGCAATTATATAAGTACAAAATATATAATAAATCTAATAATAATTTTAATTTCATTTATTGATGTAATACGACCTTCATGGCAGAGTGGTAAGAGCCATGAAGGTCGTATTACATTATTATTATTTTTGTCCCTGATAGAATTCTCCGACAGCGACAGCACAAATTGTTTTACCAACCGGCCACCAGAACCAATCTGCCTCTGGTGACACCGGTGGGAACAGCAATTAGTCTGCTGGACGCGGTCTCCTCGGAGATCGACGTCTTTTATACTAGTGAAGGTACGTTCAGGGGACAAATACTCTTGACTTTAGAAAGTATCTTGTCTTCCTATTGTCGAACTATCTCTAATGCGTTCCTGGTACTTTGTTGTATTTTTATAATACCTGTACTTAATAGATGCCTTCAACATTTTCCTGTTTGTAATGTCTTTTGAGTTAATAAACTGATTTGATTTGATGACTGCCCCACCGAAAGTTCCGAAGTCGATTCCCAGAGATGCCCATGTGATTGTTAATATGGATTGTGAGTGTAAATTATTCTTAAACGTGTCCACGTGTTTTGTTTTAATAAATAAAAAAAACTCGTCTTTATGGAAATCCACAGTGTTAACGCCTTAAGTTTATCTAAAATTGAAAAACATATTGCATACAGTAATAAGGTTCAAACAACCCGTTGGAAAAAAAAGTTTATAATAAGTACATAAAAAAAAACTTGTTAATATTAAATGTCGGCCACGTGAGGAGTCGGATGAAACGACGTGTGCGCATAATATGATATATAAAGTTTAAGGAACCGCCAGAATATCGGCTCACAGAGTGACAGCTCACATTTGGTCATATAAGAAGTCGGAAGAATCGACGTGCGTGTATGACTCGTTGTATGAATGTAGTCCTTAATAGAGGTGTCGCTAGGGTGGCGGTCCATTCTCTGTGCCTACCCATGCGGGGAAACGGCGTGATGGCTTGTTGTTGTTTTTGTTGCTCTAGTTTCTCATTTGTTCAACAAAATAAATAAATAATTAAATAAAACGAAGTTTTTTAATTACTTCAACTTTTGTCTTTATTTCGACAGCGACCGGGTTCGCCAGGCTTGCTGGCATCGACAGACTGGTCGGTCCCAATCTTTCGATGTCAGTGAGCCTGTCGAAAACGGTCGCTATCGAAATAAAGACAAAAGTGGAAGTAGTTAAAAAAAAACATCGTTTTATTTCATTATTATTTAAAATGAAATACATTAAGAGATTTCAGTAAAATCATTTGATTCCTAAATAAATAAATACTTCACTTTTTTGTATGAATATCAGTGTCTATTAATTTCGTCTAAATATCAACTCTTATACAATAATATTTTGGGTGAAGGCTGTATTACGCTATTGGGGTGTTAGTCGGAATATAAGGTAAAGAAATTATTCCTTAGAGACCGAATTAAGATAGGCTCGGAGGTCTATATCTTTTCGCGGGGGTGTGCCTAGATGGTGTGGGCGATGGGGGTTGGAAATCTGGTTGTATTGTGGTTCGGCGGTTGTTTAATCTCGTGCTGTAAGTCTGTGTTTTGTGGAGAAAGTTTAGTACACTCTAAACTCAATGAGTACACAATGGGCGTGTTTTACTTCCATCGATTCATAAAACCGCGCGGAATTAGAAAAGTTTGGTACGTTTCCTTTTTGTAATCATACTCTAAAGAACATGGATGATTCGAAAGATTAACATATTTTTGAAATTAATTTTGTGCATGTTTTTTGGGTCCTTAAGTATATATTTAAGAATTTATAAGACATTAAAGAATAAATGTAAGAAATTATAAGACATTTTAGTATTTATGTAAAAATTTATAAGACATGCATGCGACCTATTATGACGTACGCTGCTGTAGAGACGCGAACCAAGGGACTAGGTACTACAAACATCGGAGAAGAAGCTCCTACTGGAAAATTGTGTGCGCAACGTAGACATAAGAAAAACTTGCAAAATAGAAGATATGGTTCAGTGGAGTAGATCCAGAAGAAGATACAGGAGTAACCATTTAGCCCGAATGGATGGTGACAGACTACAGCCGCTTATGAAATCCACTCCGGACACCGCACACCTGGAAGACCGCCTAAGAGATGGAGGGGCAACTGGACCTCATCATCCAACGAGACATGATTTCTGTGTCACAGATCGTCAGATCTATTAAAAGAAGAAGAAAAAAAACTAGTATATATGTATAACTTGATCAACGTTTTGAATACAAATTATTTCAAGTCTTTTTCTTCTTCTTGTTATTGTCCTGTCACACTTCCGTGATGCATAAGGCCTCGAGGAGCCTTCTCTACCCGACTCTAACGCATGCCTGATACCTAACATCATCATAAGTGAGGCCTGCTGCTTTGACTTCGTTCTGTAGGGCTCTTCTTCAGGTGGCTCTAGGTCTGTCTCACTTCCTCTTTCCCCCATAGGGGACTTGTCTAGTGCGCCTTGAGCGATACAGGCTGAGTTCCGTCTCAGGGTGTGACCAATCCACAGCCATTTACGTCTAGCGATTTATTCTCTGATTGGCTTTTCGCTTGCCATGGTCCAGAATATTGAGCGAAAGCACCATTTTACATACACTTGGAATTATCCAATAACGTCCGCGGTAGATTTCCAAGTCTCACATCCGTACAGCAGTACGCTTTTAACACTTCTGTTGAATATTTGGAGCTTGAGCTTTCTTGAAAAAAATCTATATTGAATAATTAATACTAACTAGTTTCACCCGTGAAATATTCACGGATGTGAAGATTTTCTACCCTTTAAAAACTTTAACTGTACAATCGTAATCAGTAATATGTTGTCACTTTTAACGTAAATAATTTTTTTCACACACGTAAAAAAAAATAAAAGATTTGGGAGTTCGTGGAAAAAGCCTATTACAACAACGAGGAGTTTCAGGGTGCCTTCCAGGCATGGCAGACACGTCTCTGCAAGTGTTCTGATGTTGAGGGAGTGTATTTTGGATAATTTTAAGCATTTGTAATGTTACGATCAAAAAAATTTTTTTTCTAGAAAATGCTCATTACTTTTATAATGGACCCTGTATTTTATATTAAAATGAAACCTTAAAAAAAACTTAGGCAAACATAAGTGATTATCATTATCATCGAATGCGTAATCTGTCATTCCCATAAACGATAATAAATTTTCTAGAAAACAGATTAAGAAAAGAAAAAATAAGGTGGTTTGGATACATGGAAAGAATGGTAAAAAAGTATATGTTAACGCTGTAAATGGACCTACAAATAAAATAAGCCCGAGAAAAACGTGGCACGATCAAATTAATCAAATATTTAATGTCGGCCACGAAATGAGTTGGAGAAATCGACGCGCGTGCATGACATGATGTACGAATGTTGAGGAAGTGAGAGAAATATGTCAGGAAAGAACAGTGTGGCGGACTATTCTTTCTGCCTAACCTTTCTGAGAGATGGCGTGACGGTTAGTTAGTTAGAAAACAGACGTTTTTATTCGTATAAATTATTTTGGATATCTTTGCTGTTTCCTTCTTCTGAGCAATTCCGAACTACCCTGAAGAAGAAAACAGACGATCTCTGAAACGTCGGTAGAGAAATACAAGTAACAAGAATATATCCAAGATCCCAAAAACATATTACTATCAACCGTCGAAATCTACCGAATTATTTAATATTGTGTGATTTTTTATTAAAATATAATGGCAATAGATTGGCTACCTTTACATCGATTTGGCTCGCGCTGTAATGATTCAATAAAATAAATATAAAATCACCTTAACTCTATACAAAAGATTTTTATACAATATTTAAAAATACCCGCGTATTGTAATGCAACATTGTATCAAAATTTCGAAGCAATCGGTAAATAACAAAATTTAAAAGCATCGGTTTTTTCCAAAAGAAGAAAAAGAAGAGTATATAAAAATACCCCTGTATTCTAATGCGACATTCCATCAAAATTTCGAAACAATCGGTAAATAACAAAATTTAAAAGCATCGGTTTTTTCCAAAAGAAGAGTAGATAAAAATACCCGCGTATTCTAATGAAATACATGTTATAAAAATTTCGAAGCAATCGGTAAATAACAAAATTTCAAAGCAATCGTTTTTTTTCAAAAGAAGAAGAAGAGGATTGGATTTTATTCAAACTACTCTCAAAACCTTGTTTGGACAAATTAGAACAATCTGTGAAATTTTCAGCGAAATCGGTTAAGTAATTTTCGATAAAATCACGGACAAACATACAGCCAGACAAACATTCATTTTTATATATAGTATATTTGTTATATAACTAACTAACTAACCATCACGCCGTCTCCCCGAAGGGGTAGGCAGAAAGAATGGACTGCCACACTTTTCTTTCCTGACATATTTCTCTCGTTTCCTAAACATTCATACATCGTGTCATGCACGCGCCTCGATTTCTCTGCCTCCTCATATGGCCGACATTCAATATTTGATTTATTTGATCGTGCCACGTTTTCCTCGGTCTTTCTCTATTTCTGGTTCCATTTACATCATTAACATATAATTTTTTTACCATTCTTTCCTCATTCATTCTTTCCATATGGCTAAACTATCTTAATGATCCTTTCATTATTTTGTTCATAACACCATCATTCGCACCGCATTCACTTCTTATATTTTCCTTCGACACTCTATCATACACAGAGTATCCACACATTCGTCTAAGAGATCACATTTCTACTGCATTTATTCTACTTTCATCTTTCTTTTGCTAGTTCCATGCAATTTTATATATAGAGAGATATAATATTATATCTCTCTATAGATATAAATTTGTTATATATAATACATAGAGAGATATAATATTATTAAGGCATAGTAAAGAGATACGTGTATACCTTTATAATATGAATAGGGGGGAGATATATGTCTTTCCATCAGCGTTGTGCACTCACGTAGACATACAAAATTCGATAAATTCACCCGACAAACACTCCACGACTCTCGACTCCTGTCATTCTAAGGGCCAGTCGTTCCTACACCCGCCCGGAGGACGTGCCTCCCTCACTTCACAATTGGTGCGAAATGACGCGAACAGATGGCGTAAGATGAAGAGCGTGATTTTATGAATATTGTTGTGAACGGGAAATAGGCCAAAATAAAATATATTCATACAAGGAGTAATTCTAGCTTGTGCGTAATTGAAATATGCGTAATTTCTCAATCTAAAATATACTCCACTCCTCGTGACGTCGTCTCACAAGAAGAGGGTGCGACATAGAAAATTGACTTCGAGGTGAGATTCGCAGGATTATAATAACCCAGTGAGAGACAATCAAGACACTGAAGATGACAGTAGGCAAGACACTGAGAAATCGCGCGAGGAACACCAGAATAAGAGAGATATGTGAGGTTGAGGATGTTATAAGATGGAATGGAGCAGACAGCGAAAAGGGGACTGATGGGACTGTTCAAATAATGGACACCACCAGACTCCCTTTAATTTCATTACATTATCAGCCTCGTTGGACTCGTCCCCGTGGAAGACCTCCAAAAAGATGGAAGAACTGCTGGAAGTCTACCTCACAGGAGCAGCAACACTCTGGAGACAGACAGACAACAGACCCCATAGGTCTACAAAAAGGAAGAAGAAGATAGTAACCTCTAACAGTCGTCCATAGTCAAAGAAAGCGCAATGGCCGGAATTTTTAAAGAAAAATGCATTTATAATTTTCACCGATGAGTAGATAGCTTACTACTTACGTGACTCCGGTTCAAATTCCGCGACATGCGTTTTTTAATTTTATTTTTTTAAATTAATTATTCTAGTTTTATTATTTTTTAATGAAAACAAATAAACTAACAAACCATCACGCCGTTTCTTCGTAGGGGTGGGCAGAGAGATTGGATCGCCACACTACTCTATCCTGGCAAACCTCTTTAGCTTCCACCACACTCTTTGATATTTCACGCAATCACTTTTATCCACAGATAACATACTTAACCATGCATCCTTATTTTCTTTATCAAGATTTTTTACACAGTCATCCCACCAAGCATCTCCATTTCTCCTTCCTTGCACACATGTACCACATACTGAAATCATTTAAAATGTATGAATATAATTTTTTACTCTATTAACTCGATTATATGAATGGAAACTCATTTCATTCTCGCCACATTAAATCATGTCATAGCTATACGTAGCACATAAATAACCCCCATATAATATGTTAAAATAAAACTTCTAGAAAAAAACTTACATTTATGAAAACCTACGTTTTCATCAATGTAAGTTTATAACGTCGAACTGTTTCATCTTGCAAAAGCTTTATTATAACATTTGATAATGCGATAGCAAAACGGAACCTCCATAAAATATAATTAAACTTAAAAAAAAAACTATGTCTTGATCAATATCTATTTATTAAATAATATTTTGAAATTATTCGTTTTAATAAATATAACTAATCAAATCAGATCAAATCAGTTTATTTCATCAACAGACATTACAAAAATTATTTTTAAGGCATCTATTGAGAACAGGTAAAATAATATATTATGTATAGTATACTACCAGAAACGCATAAGAGATGGTTCAACATTAGGAAGACAGGATACTCTCCAGAATTAAGAGTATTTGCCTTCTGAACGTACTTTCACTTACTTGAAAGACGTCGATCTCCGAGGAGACCGCGTTCAGCAGACTAATTGCTCTTCCCATCGGTGTCACCAGAGGCAGATTGGTTCTGGCGGCTGGTAGGTAAAACAATCTGTGCTGTCGCTGTCGGAGATACCTATCGAGGACAAAAAGCCGAACACCCTCCAGTACCGCCGAGTTCTCGAAGTATCCCCTCATTAATCTAAAGAAATGGGTAATTAACTAACTAACTAACTATCACGCCGTCTCCTCGAAGGAATAGGCAGAAAAAATGAAATGCCACACTTTTCTTTCCTGACATATTTCTCTCGCTTCCTAAACATTCCAACATCGTGTCATGCACTCCTCACATGGCCTATATTCAATATTCGATTTATTTGATCGTGCCACGCTTTCATCAGTCTTCCTCTATGTTTATTCTTTCCATATGTCCAAACCATCTTATTGATCCTTTAATTATTTTGTTCATAACACCATCATTCGCACCGCATTTATTTCTTTTATTTTCATTCGACACTCTATCATACAGAGTATCACACATTCGTCTTAGATATCTCATTTCTACTGCATTTATTCTACTTTCATCCTTCTTTTGCCAGTTCCATGCTTCGTTTCCATACACATATAATATAATATAAAATACAATGATATATAATTGTAAATCTCTGAACTGTGATATCGGTCGATATAAATCTTCTTACGGTGACAGGGTGAGAGGATAATACCTTTCGAATATATGAGTAATATTATTGACTGGACCCTTTTAGCAAATTAAATATTAGCCGCAAAACGAATGTAGAACCTTCATGCATCTAAAGATTGAAATTTATATTTATCCAGAACCTTCGGTCCTTCTCCAGAAGTCGTATAAATAGTAATCTGGTTCTGGGGTCAAGATTCCAGCTTGACAGTTGACACAGGGTATTTTTCTACAGGAATGTATTGAACGAAAATGTTACCACTTCGGGCATTATTTCTCTAGTGGAAAATTCCAAAAAGATTGGAAAAATCGTATAATGTAAATAAACTGCCAATGCCGTTGAAAACATTACATAAATCTAAAAGTGTGTTAGAATTTTTTTTAAAATTATAAATAGTAATATAATACTCTGAAATATTGAATGAGGAGTAAGAAAAATCGACGCGCGTGCATGACACGATGTATGAATGTTGAGGAAGCAAGAGAAATAAGTCAGGAAAGAAAAGTGTGGCAGTCCATTCTTTCTGCCCACCCCTTCGGGGAGACGGCGTGATGGTTAGTTAGTTAGTTTTTTAGTATTCTTCTTCTTTTTCTTCTTATAGACCTTTGGTCTGTTTCTGAAATCAGGCTGGCCTCTCTTGGAAGGTTGACTCCCAACTATCTCTCCATCTCTTCGGCGGTCTTCCGGGGGGACGGCAGCTGGCAGGAATCTGATGCGCCATAGCTTGTGGGATTACGGTGGGTTCTATCCTCTGCACGTGCGCATTCCAGTATCTTCTGCGTTGTCTGCCCCATCTCATGACATCCTCCACCTTGCAGACCTCACGGATAGCTGTGTTCCTCACCCTATCTCGAATACTCCTTCCTGCTATCATCCTCAGAGTCCTCATCTCTGCCACCCGTACTTTAGCCTTCGTTCTTGTAGTATCCGCTCTGGTCTCAATGGTATATGTCAGTATAGACCTTACGCAGGTTTTATATATTCTGATTTTATTGTCAGTTCTCATATACTTGTTTTTCCATATCCTTGAGACAACCTGATACCGCCGAAGCCTTGTTGACTTGTCCTATTGTTTCACTGACAAGATCATTTTGACTGAGCAGATCCATTCCCAGATATCTAAACTTTGCAATCTGTTCCAGCATTCTGTCATTTAAGGATAACCTGCATCCTAAGAGTATTTTGGTTACATAATAAAACAAAACTAGCTTACTAACAAACCATCACGCCGTCTCCACGAAAGGGTAAGTAGAAAAAATGGACTGCCACACATTAACCGATGCGGCACTTCATCCTTCTCTTTTCGCCCCGCGGGAGACGCGATATCCTCGTAAAATAAAATAAAAAAAATTTTTACACATAATGTTCCTTTTAGATGGT
Source organism: Lepidostoma basale (assembly GCA_022606425.2). Classification (NCBI taxonomy): domain Eukaryota; kingdom Metazoa; phylum Arthropoda; class Insecta; order Trichoptera; family Lepidostomatidae; genus Lepidostoma; species Lepidostoma basale. The sequence goes on from JAHDVF020000237.1 coordinate 338,395, forward strand.
GCACATGTTGTCAGCTGGACGATCCGGAATATTGTGTTTATTTAATTTATATTCTATGACTTCTATTGTTTTTTCTACCGGTTTCGCCAGCCGGCCTGGCGAAAGCAATCGCGTTTTCATTGTATATTTTGCATATTGCATATTTATAATACAACAACATACCATTACTCTGTTTCGTCGTATGGGTGGGCAGAGAGAATGGACCGTCACACTACATTATCCTGGCACACCTCTATGGATTCCTCCACATTCATACAACGAGTCATAAACGCACATCGATTCTTTCGACTTCTAACATGGCCAAAATTTAATATTTGATTGATTTAGTCATGCCATGTTTTCCTCAGTTCTCGACGTTATGATATACTTTTTCCACCATTCTTTGAACGTATGAACGTACGTGATACGCACACTCTGACTGTACCTTTCTGCGCTATCCCGTATCACGTACGCTCTTGAGAAAAAAAAAGTACCTAAAATCTACAAACCGTATGGATACGTGCGTGTGCCAACAATACTCGAATACAAGTCTTAACAAGTATGATAGTTTTACGAGGGGCGGGCGAAGTCTGCGATCGAGTCTTTGACATTTCGTAATTTAAAAAAATATAATTAATGTGTAATTAAATTTAATTAATAAAAAAATTGATTATTTTTTGCATGTTTCTCGGAAAGTTACCTGAAAGTAGGTTGGTTTTAATACATGCGTTCCATTTGACCAAACCATCGCTGTGATCATTTAAATTTTTTGTTTATATTACTTTCTTCCGCTCTGCATTCCTTCATAATATCAGCAAATTAAACTCTGTATATTTTCTTATTATTAAAAAAAATATATTTTATAAAATAAAATACAAATTTCTATGGAATACTCGAAAAAAATTCTAAAGATCTTGCTTTCGTATCCTATTTTCTTTTCCAAGAAGTTTATCAGAGCTTTTGTAGATGTGAAGTTTCGTAGGATTTCTCAATATAGAAAATGAGCTTAGAAAACTGGTAGTCAGGGAAAACATACGCAAAATGGATACTGGGTTTATCAGCAGACGGCAGATGTGTTCGTCATATTTTACTAAGGGACAGTGGCGGAGCTAGGGAATATTTTGCCAACAAATTTTATAATTTACTCTTCTACTTACCTATCCAAAAAAGCTAGAATGGCAGTGCACAATGGTGTTCTTCTACCGACCCTTATGTATGGAAGCGAAGCATGGAACTGGCAAAAGAAGGATGAAAGTAGAATAAATGCAATAGAAATGAGATCTCTTAGACGAATGTGTGGATACTCTGTATATGATAGAGTGTCAAATGAAAATATAATAAGTGAATGCGGTGCGAATGATGGTGTTATGAACAAAATAATGAAAGGATCATTAAGATGGTTTGGACATTTGGAAAGAATGAATGAAGAAAGAATGGTAAAAAAATTATATGTTTACGATGTAAATGGAATCAGAAATAGAGGAACACCGAGGAAAACGTGGCACGATCCAATAAATCAAATATTGAATGTCGGCCATGTGAGGAGTCAGAGAAAACGACGCGCGTGCTTGACACGATGTATGAATGTTGAGGAAGCGAGAGAAATATGTCAGGAAAGAAAAGTGTGGCAGTCCATTATTTCTGCCTACTCCTTCGGGGAGACGGCGTGATGGTTAGTTAGTTAGTTAGTTAGTTAAAATAAATGCATTTTAAATCTTTTGGAGATATACTACATCTTTAAATGTTTTTTGTATCACAATTGTATTTTATTTTACGCGACAGCTGTTTCATCAACCAATGTTGACATCATCAGGTGTTTCGGCCAAAACAATGGACTATTTAATTAGTAACAGATTTTTTTATATTGCCTTAGCAAGTCGAAACATGTTATTCCCATAAAATATAATAAACTTTCTAGAAAACGGACGTTTTCATTGTAATTATTAATTCAGTATTTTTTTGCTTATAATTCTAGACTTTAAGAGACCACTGTAAAGGTAAAGTGAAAAAAAAAAAGTTATCCATGATAAAAGTATTGAGACCAGACATCGGTGGTTAAATAGCAAATGCCTCTTGTAATTCTGCCTATACCCCTCTTCCGTATTTCATGTTTCTCCTAATTTTAGGGAGGTAATGCCAGCTAGGGTACAAAGGATATATAGACCTCGTCAGGTTATGAAAACATCAACAAACCTTAAAACTAAAGATTCGTGTGTACGGAGACGGGAAAATGGAGTTTTCAAACTTCCAAGAAAATATTTGACTTACAGGGTATCATTATCGTTGATATTAATAAGATCCAAGAACGAAAACTGATAGGAATATTATTAATAATAAGTTATTACTTGAAAATTCAGCCTTTTATGACATGGAAAATATATTTTTTTGTCTTCATATAATACTACCCACGCGCCACGTTACAAATGAGGAGGTTCTCAGCAGAGTTGAACAGAATAGGCACATGTTGAACACCATAGCGGAGAGGCGCGCTAGATGGATTGGTCATGTGTTGCGATACGAATGTTTCTGCATAATGTATTGGAGGGAATGGTGGAGGGATCGATTGGCAGAGGACGACCTCGCCAGGAGAACCTAGACCAGATTTGCCGAGATATGGGTTGCACCTCTTATACGGAGTTTAAGAGAGTTGCCGAGGACCGAGCGGAGTGGAAGAGGAGATGCGTCGCCTTGCTGCAGACCAATCTTCAAATATAGAGACCGGATAAGAAATAATACTACTTCACCAAATAATAACAAAAGTGATGTTATACTCGTATATTATAAAGTGCCGTATTTATAAAATTGTCGTTTCAAGGGCGCTGTAGAAATTGCTCTGTGTCACTTTTTACCTAGTTATAAACTATACATATGGAATATAAATATATATATATTTAAACATATTAACCATTAATATGTTTTAAACATAAACATTAATATAGGTTTTTTTTAGGTTTGATTTTTAAACTGTCAAAATTGTTTCTGCAGACTCTCAATTTGACAGTTGACAGTTGATTTATAGTCAGTACGTTTTGCCATTTCCCCCAGTTGATCAATAAAGGTGTCGAAAATTGGACTTCACAATTGCGCTTCATTCTAGCTAGTCGTGGCACTTATAAGCCCAAAATCATATTAAAACAATTATGGCATAAAATTATCTATTAAACAAGCTAATATCATAGACATTAATAATATTTAAATGTATTTTAATTCATTTTGAATTTATATACCTTTTTATAACAATGTGTATAAGGGTGTTTTTTTAAAGGTTTACAAAAATAATATGAAAAAAACACATTAAAATAATGTTAATGTCTATGATATTTAAAAGACACATTTATGTCATTATTGTTTAAATATGATTTCGGGCATTTGAGCTCCACGGCTGGCTCGAATGAAGCGCAATCGTGGAGTTCAATTTTTGACAACTTTATCTAGCAACTGGGTAAAATGGCAAAATATACTGACTACAAATCAACTGTTAACTGTCAAATTGACAGTCTGTAGAAACAATGTTGCCAGTTTAAAAACCAAATCTCTAAAAAAACGCCCTATATATTTTGAACATATTAATGTCAGCTGTAATAAATTAAAATTCTATTATTAATTTTAGAAAAACTTAAGGCGTTAACACTGTGGAATTCTATAATGACATGAGTTTATATCCTTCCCCCGATTATAAAGGTGTAAAGAATACGATCCCAAAGTGGGCTCCCTGGCCCCCAAGGGGGCCCTGGAGGGAGCTGAGGGGGTAATTATGCCCCTGAGGGAGTACGGGAGCCATGGGAAGCAAAATGGGGGCCATGAGGTGCTTAAATATAACCTTATAGAATTTTTAAGAGCAGTTATTACACGATGTACATACGTATATAATTATTAACGTATTAAAATTTTTGATAAAATCACATTAAAAATAAATATCGTCTGTGATTTTGTGATGTTTTAAATAATCATATACGAACACATATATTAGTTTTATATTTTCTCTGATAATATTTACTAATAATAATTACCTTTATAATGTATTTTTTCGAAATATGTTATTTCCAAAATACCTTTCTGAAATTAAAAAAATACTCTCGTTGTTGAATATATTTTTTGATGATTTCACACTAGATTCGTTACTGACAGTACATCAGGTTCGTCTTCCTCATTAGAATTATTTAATAAATATTAATTAGTCAACAATTAAAGTATCGGCGTATCTTATTTATAAAACTATAAGTAAGTATATAATAAATAGGTTCACTACATTTTTCTAATTTGTTTCATTTAAGAAAAGGAAAATTTCCGGGGCGGTGTGTGTAATTTTGTGTCTGAAAGGGCGGAAATGGGTCAAAAAATTTGGTAACCTATGGTCTAAAGCCTTTGAAACGTGTCGAGAAAAATAAACTCAAAAGTGTAAAAAAACAGTGTTTAATTCATAAAAAAATCGTAATTCAATTTAAAATAAAATTTAATTTAACCAACAAAAAACGGTGGTTGTCAAAATATAGACAAAATGTTTTACAATATATAAAAATATCGTTTTATTTTATTTTTATTTTCATTGAACTTCCGTCAAGAGATTTTAGTTGAATCTTTAGATAATCTTATCCTTTTTAAATTTTCTCCTTAAATACTTTGTCTACATTAAATCTCCCAAGATCCTATTCCCAATCAAATGCAAATTAATCATTTATTAATTTCTATAAAAATTATATCTTTTCAAATGTATGTTTTTTAACTAACTTACTTTAACGTACTTTTAACTCTCACTACAACTCAATATAAAAAATATCTGAAACAATACATAATTAATAGTAAGATCTAAAAATGTATCCATATAAACCAATTGGTTTTTTTTTTAATTTAATTAAAAAAATACATATATTTTTATCATCATGTATTATTATTATTTAATATTATTTATTAGTAAAAAAATAATTTTTAGTATCTACCTTAAACAAATAGCACAGGTTAATTTTTAAATTTGAATTATGCCCGGTTTCGCCAGCCAGTCTGGCGAAACCTAGTTAACCGCAGGCTTCATAGACTTTTCGTTTCAGGTTGATCGGTATTTTCCGTTTTTTAAGGATATAACCCATGTTTCCGAAAGCTGCCCAGCTTAGTCCAACGTGAATTCTACACCAGACTAAAGACAGTGAGAAAATTACACAACCCTCGCTGAGAATTGAATCCGGGACCTATGGTGTGGCAGTCAAGGCTTTTTTCCACTCTGACGCGAAGGTCATCTAGGCCGTCACATTGTGAAATTGTTGAGAATGCTAGAGTTTTTAAATATAGATGAGTGTGGTAGTCCATCCTCTCTGCATACCCTTTTGGTCAACTAGATTTTTATGCTCGCTTCAGAATCTTAGCGCCACTGTAACACCATGCATCGCATTATGTACAAAAATTTATCTTCGAAAAATGGATGGAAAGGAGGAAAAATGAAAATCTCCCGCGATACTAATGGATCCCATTTGGGTACAGCGCTGAACCGCAGCGTCCTATAAATCAGGCCCGATAGTAAATGGAGTTATCCTAAATCCTAATAGTCGTTTGACAGGCTTTCATGAGGGCTCGGCCTCGTTAAGGAAAACCGCTTTACTTAATTCTCATGAATGTTGACGCGAGCTGAAACCTCGGCGACAGATGTCAATTATTTCATCGTTATTTATAAGACAAAAGAATAAACTTTCTACATAGATAAGTAACTAAGTAACCATTACGTCGTTTCCTGTATGGGGTATGCAGAAATGAGTAGTTCTTGAAGATTTTTAATTAATTAAAACACTGTATATATACTCGTTAAATAAATAATTAAACTATTCGAACGAATAAATTAAATGAATTAAAAACAAATATTAGAACGAATAAAAACCCGCAAATGACAACATGATTCTTTACCGACCACTTAAACTTAAACTGTACCTATTTGAAAAATTCTAAGCAAGACATGTCATACCCATAAAATATAAGAAAACTTTTAGACAACAAACGTTTTCATTCATATTAATGATGTTATTTAATGAAAAAATGCATGTTTCCCAATAGTTCCGAATTTTATGTACTAACTTAAATAAGTCATCATCACACCGTTTCCCTGGCGGAGTATACAGAGAGGATGAACCGCCACACTGTTCACTATATCTCGAGCTTTTATATTTATCCATCTTAACATGCATGCCCGTCAATTTCTGCTTTTGATTTCGAGTGTGGCACCTTTAAGTAATTGTTTAATTTGGTCTTGCCATGATTCCTCGGGTGTCCTCGGCTTCTTTTTCCATTCACATAAAAAAATCTTCTTTTTCCTTGTTGTTTACCTATTATGCCTGTTTTCCAGATGGTCCTCTTCGTATGAGGTGGATTCCCAGTATTCTTCCATCTTTGAGGAGGTCTTCCACGAGGACAAGCCCCGTGAGGCTGATTATGTAGTGCAATATAAGGGAGTCTAGTGGTGTCCATACTTTGGACACGATTGAACCAGTCCCTTCTTAGTTGTCAATTCCATCTTATAATATCCTCAAACACACATGTTAATGATGTTCATATTAATGATGTTAATATTATGGCAATGTTGCCAGAAAATTTGTAACAAAAACGGCAATGTCAATTATAAAATAGCAGACATCTTGGAAAATAAACCACAAGTATAAATAAAATTTACTCAAATTATAGCTGCACGCTATGTTTTAATATTTGAAAATTGTTGCATCGTATAACCTTAAACAGATTTAAATTAAAACATTTTTCATTGTTTACCAACAATTTGGATGCTGATATTGCCGTTTTTGTTTCTACGAGTATATGCCTCATATGTTTTGGGTGTTTTGGAAATGGTCACTGAATGTGTAAATTTTTTTAACCATTCTTTTTTATCCATTCTTTCCATATATCCAAACCATCTAGGTTAGATTTTTTTAAATTTATTTGCGATGCGGAATTTTACGAAGTATTCAATAATATGATACACGTTTAATAAATAATCCAGTGAAATCTCGAGAAGTTGAGAGAATTATGCAATATTCCTTTCCAATAAATCGGATTCCAGATCTGAAGCGTATACAACCGATGATTTAATACTATTTATCGCGAGCTGAAATGCCCTGCGATGGGAAAATTGCATTTCGTTGGAAGCAGTGCCAGGCAGAAGAGAACCGTATTATATTGGATACACGTCTTTTATATTAGATTTCCTCGCACTTATGAACCAAACAACATTATAACATCCTAGAGACGGAAATTTTTAAAAATATGACGCATGTGATTTATAAAATATATTTATTGTTTCTTGAACAATGATAGTAAACTCCATGCTAAATAATTAATACTAATGATTACTTTTCTTCTATGTTCGCCATACTTTGTGTTGTAGATATTTTATTTGTCTTTTTTATATTCTTTGTATATACAACACTAACTTAAAAAAAAAAAAAAATTACATATAAGACATGTTTCGGACAACCGGTCCTTCTTCAGTGATACATATTATGAAGATTAAGAGTATTTAAAACACTATAAAATTGTTCACAAATATGATCAGTTTTAACAGATTCGTCACCTGAGGGTAAGAAGGTTCCAACTGACAAAAGTAAAAAGCTGAGAAAAATGAAGTTAAAGTTTTGTTGGTTTCGGGTGTGTATCTTGGAATAAAGGGGTTTTATTCCAATTTCCAGAGATTCCTTTACCGAGAAACGTGTAAATTTTGTCTGGCAACAGTTGGAATAATAAAGTTCTAAGTTTAAATTAATCCTTCTTCAGTGAATCGTGTGTTTTGAATGATCAGATGGAACATGATTCTTTTCGTAACATCAAAATGACGATACTATTACATGTTTTTTTTAATTGTACGTATAGATAAAGTTAGTAAGAACCCTTTCACGAAAAAAAGCCAAATGTGAAATTTTGTTAGTTGGAACCCTCTTTCTCTCAGGTGACGAGGATGTTATAAAGATTTATTTTGAAACGTTAATGCTTTTGTTTTAACAAATATTATAAACCAGTTTAAAATTTAAAATATTAATTTATGTTGTTTTTGGGGCTCAGGTCATTACTTACAACAAATGAAATAAACTAAAGATTGGACTTGACGTTAAATTTGTTTGATTATTTATAATATTTTCTTTATTTTTAATTGTTTTTTTAATTTCTAAAATTTCGAGATTGTAAGAGTTCTTTTTCTATTATTAACATGCAAAATTTTAATAATAATATTTATTATAACAAAAGCATAAACGTTCTAAAATAAATCTTAATGACATCTGTCAAAACTGATCATATTTGTAAACAATTATATATATTTTTAAATATATATTTTTATAATGTGTATCACTGAAGAAGGACCGGTTGTCCGAAAACTGTCCGATATGTGATTTAAAAAAATTTAAAGTTAGTGTTATATATACAAAGTAGAAAAAAAAAACTAATGAAAACTAATGAAATCTAGAAGTTTTACCATAATTTAGTTTTAAATACATGTTTCGCCTGTCTAATGCATTATCATGTGTCCCATTCTCAATTTTAAATTATTAATTTATTTATTTACAAAAAATATATAATATAAAAACAATAGTTACAGATTTGTTTCGCCTTAAGAGGACAATCTTAAACTAAACCTAATCGCCAAACAGTGTGTCTTTTATGTATTTTGCCTCATAATTAGAAGATCTATTTGTATGTTTATTTACCTGCATTTACCAATCACTTAATTCTAGAGATGATTGTTTTTTTTTTTAAGTTTAATTTGTTTTGTATAACTTCACAAAATTTTTATTATAATTTCTATCAGTAGTATCACCTCACATTTGCATTACATTTTTTACCCCACCCCTAAATTATTTAATTATATTTATAAGGACACACTATTTACCGATTAGGTTTAGTTTGAGAATGCCCTCGCAAGGTGAAACAAATTTATAACTATATACAATATATAATTTATATATAAATTAATTAATACAAAACCAAAAAAACAGTCGTGTTTTTATTATACATTTAATATTTAATTATATTTGCAGCTACTAGGCAAAATATGTTTTTTTTTTAATAATATTTATCTGAAAGCATATGGCTATTATTTATAACGTCTATTACATTTAGATTAAAAAATTTAAATTATAAAAAATATAACACATGTTATTTAAAATATATTGTTTTATTATACGACAAATTGTTAAATTGTTTAAAATATTAGGAGTGTTATAGAAAATATATTGTTTTAAAAATACCACAAATTGTTAAATTGTTAAAAAGTATTACGCAAGTGATTAAAAACATATTATTTTAAATGTCAAAAAAAAATGTTTAAATATTGAGTGCGCAATTGACAAAGATAAAGACAATCATTTAGTCAAAGTCGTTCTGAGATATCTCCTATAATATTCCAAAATCTCTCCCTCATCATTGTTAACCCTTAATTTGGCGCACCTAATAAGTTACGTATCTGGTCACCTGGGGTGCGCAACACCCCAGATTTGTCTTTAGAAAGAAAATACGAAATACATGCAAAATAAGACTTTTATTCGTGAGATCATTTAACCTTACATATTAACTGAATAAGTCGTAGAAAATAGACAACTTTTATAAATGGTAGTTTTCTTCCTAATGTTTTGACTGACAACAATTATCTGGTAATTATAAAAATAATAAATTGGATAATTTATAGAGCGCCATTTTTATGAATTACTCATCTCAAGGGCGCTATAGAAGATGCCCCTTTTTATCAACTAGATAATAATAATAATGATAACAAATATAATAAACATATTTAGTATGAGGGCTGCACCTGACGAAGTCGATCAGCCCTTCCTGTCAGGAAATTATAATTTGAAAAGGTGCGTTTTGTGTCTTGATCTAAACACTGATTTATTATCAATGCACTTAAGGTCTGCTGGAAGATTGTTCCAGGCTGAAGGGCCGGCTACCGCGAAGGCTCGGTCGCCAAAGTTTGTGCTTGGACAGCGTTTTGGCACAGTCAATCTACCGATCGCAGAAGACTTAGCTGATCGCAATGTAGACTGTCTAGCATTCAGTTTCTCGTTGATGCAGAGTTCAGATACTGGTGCCTTTGCCCACATGTTCTTGGCATTTAGAACATAGTCTTTGATTTTTGATTTTGTATCTTTGGTTCTTGGACATACATGGCACATCGAAGAGCTCTAGATGAAGATTCGTGAATTACGTTAACAGTCGCGTGGGGTGTTGTGCACCCCAAACCCGCTCTCCAAACACAACCATACACAGCCAAGCGTAGCTCACAACTGTAATACGAAGGTCAATCACATTTACGAAGCAACCAAGAGAACCAACGCAGTTAAATAAAAATTCATAAAGTTATGAACCTTTAATGCACGGTGGGGTATGTGACACCCCATATGACCATTTACGGGTTCCGATTCTACATCAATAGCATTACCCTTGCGTCAGGGGCACATAACGATACCGAGAATAGCTTTGAATTGCATTAGTATTTTTTATCGGGCGCCCAATGACGCAGGTACGATGTTGATTGTTATTATTGCCCCTACATTACGTTGCGAAGCGCTCTATTTACTGGGAAGCTAAACACTTCAGGAATTTTGGTGTAAATATTTTGTTAACTTCCAAGAAGTATTGCACGACCGGATTTATAGTTTCGGGAGCGCGAAATTTGAATAAGTTATTGGAAAAAAATCACGATCTAATTAAGTAGGACTGGGACCTTGAAAGATATGTATACATATATGTATACTTTGAAATATATAATCGATGGGTGAGACGATACATTTATAAATGTTCTGGGTGACACCAGCGTTAAACAGGTCAAAGAGCACTGAGGATGTTGGGTTTCATCATTCGGCCCGGAAGAGTTTTCAGAGATTCCAATGTGCTCAGAGTCCTTTACAACGCATTGGTTCGGAGCAGACTCGAAATTGGTTCTGCGGTATGAGGTCCTCACGAGGCGAGATATTCCGTTATGTTGGAGAGGGTTCAGAAAAAAATTCTGAGGCATTTCTGTTAGGAATGCTTGGAATCAATTCATTACAGCTTCGAAGAGATGGGCATCTCATTACCCATTTCTTTAAATTAATCAGGCTAGAGGATGTTGATATTTTGTTCCTGATAGATTTCTCCGAAAGCGACAGCACAGATTGTTTTACCAACCGGCCACCAGAACCAATCTGCCTCTAGTGACACCGGTGGGAAGAGCAATTAGTCTGCTGAACGCGGTCTCCTCGGAGATCGACGTATTTTATATTAGTGAAGGTACTTTCAGGGGACAAATTCTCGGGACGGAGTTTGAAATTAGGAAGACAAGATACTTTAGAAAGTTACTTGTTCTTCCTAATGTCAAACCAACTCTAATGCGTTCCTGGTACTATGTTGTATTTTTATAATATGTTATCTGTACTTAATCGATGCCTTAAATTTTTTCCTGTTTGTAATGTCTTGATAATAAACTGATTTGATTTGATTCGATTTGAAAGAGTTTATATATCTGGGCAGCAGAATAACTCAAGATGGTTGCTCAAAGGCAGACATTATAAGCAGGATACTACCAGCCAGAATGGCCTTAAATAAAAATATTGAGAAACTTTAGTCGAGTAACATAAATACGAGCATTAGAAAAAATCTGATCAAGACCCATGTCTGGAGTATGCTGCTGCATGGCTGCGAGATATGGACTAATGACCGGAGTGAGTACAAACATTTAGTTGTTTTTGAAAAGTAGTGGTACAGAGGCATGATGAAGGTCCATTGGTCGGAACATATATACAAATAATTTCCTTATTTCCCCCATCCTGCATTTTGTCTCCTCCCTATATCATTGTATTTAAGATGTAATCTGACTGTCTATGATATACCTGTGGAGTAAGTAATGAGTTTTAGATATTTGGGAGTAGAGATCTGCAGCCAAAATGACCTTAATACTGAAGTATAAGAACAAGTGAGTGAAGCCTCTGCTGTGTCAGGATGCCTGAAGAATCTGGTCTGGAAGAACAAGCACATGCGTATCGACAGCAAGATCAGAATCTATAAAACATGCGTGTGACCTATCATGACGTACGCTGTAGAGACGCGGGCCGACACTGTGCGAACCAAGGGACTACTAAGAACATCGGATATGAAGGTCCTGAGATCAATTACTGGAAAAACCCTCCGAGATCGTGTCCGCAACGTAGAAATAAGAAAAACTTGCGAAATAGAGGATATCGTTCAGTGGAGTAGATCCAGAAGAAGATACTGGAGGGACCATGTAGCCCGAATGGATGGTGACAGACTTGCATATACAGCCGCTTATGAAATCCCCTCCGGACACCGCCCACCTGGAAGACCGCCTAAAAGATGGAGGGACAGCTGGATCTCATCATCCGACGAGATATGATTTCTGTGTCACAGATCGTCAGATCTATTAAAAGAAAATGACGAAGTATTTATTTTAAATTTATTTTGTGGACGTTTTAGTTACTAATTGTGCCCGAGAGTTCCCTATTGGTGGCGATGAGATTCGCAAACCAGCACACCGCGTCTCGAAGATTGGAGTGCCGCATCGGCTAAAAGTGTGGCAGTCCATTATTTCACTATACTCCTCCGGGGAGTCGGCGTGATGGTTAGTTAATTAGAAATTTAACTTTAACACTCTTTAAGAGCACATTCGCGTTATTTTACTAAAACGCTATTTAAGAGCACATCCGTATTTCCCTGATACCCGGCTGGCACAAACAAGGATAGATTTCATCTCATAAAGATGAAAATACATCATGCAGACTTTATACATCCTTCTAAGTGCTATTCGCCATGTAGAGGCACGCCATTCGAGTGTGAATGTATTTATATATTCTTCAATCATCTCACATTCGATACAGGAAACAAAAACATCCTGTAGTGTCATAAACGAAATAGCTGGCACACGATCAAAAATGTACGAAATGCCTGGGTATCAGTAACAGCGCTGGGAACTTGTGTGACGCTTGGACTTTTTCTTATATCGATTTGTATATCTGTAAATGTATTCGTCTGACATATCCATATTCGTCGTGTCCCTTGATATTTCAATTAAAAAAAAAAACAACCATTACGCCGTTTTCCGCATGGGTAGGCAGAAAGGGTGGGCCAGCACAGTGCTCTGTCCTGATATACCTCTATAGCTTACATTAACATAACATGCACGCTCCTTGATTTTTTCGACTTTAAATGTGGGCGCCTTTCGGTATTTGTAATATTTTTTTTCTTTCAATTTAATTGAAAAAGAGAGTGATCTTTGTACAGTGAGGACGCTATTTTTTTGGTCCAAATTTTTAATCAAATTTTGATAGTGATATGGCTCCAAAAGCGACCCAGGCTTGGGAAACCGTCCTCGGCGCGATCGCGAGCCTGACTGAGCAGGTAACTGCATTACAAACCGATATTAAGTCATTAAATTGCAATATTCTGCAACAAAAGAAGATTATTGTCACACAAGGTGGCACGATCGAAAAATTGTGTGCCAAAATAATCTCACTAGAAGCCGCAAGCCGCGCTGAAAAGAAGGGGTCGGCAACCGCCGAACACCAAACCGCGGCACAGGCGACAGCTAAACCCTCAAAAAAAGCTAGATCTTCTGGTAGCCCTGGTCCTTCTACATCAAGTATCGCTGGAACATCTGGAAACGCCGGAATAACCAATAATTCTGTACGGGAGACCAGGAAAGGGCAGAAATTAGCCAAGGAGCAGGCTCTGGTTCAAGCTGAGCCAAAAAATCAAGAAGTGTGGGTAACACAAACCCAAAAACGCAGGACACGTAAACGAGTCCCAGCGCCAGAGATAACCGGCACCAAAACGAACACGAACTTGCGGGCGGCAGCCCGGATCTTCTATATCCACGCGTGGAGATTTAGCCCCGACACAGAACCGGGAGCCGTGGCTGAATATTTGAAATCTGTGACAGGTGGCGACACATACACAGTCACCAGATTGACGAGTAGGAACTCCACATACTCGTCATACAAGATTGGTATACCGGACGAGGAAAAAGATATATTCCTTAATCCCGCCACTTGGCCTACCGGTATTGCTGTGAACAAATTTAAGTTCTTTTTTGAAAAACACCCAACAGCAAAATGAAGTGTTTTAACATGTGTTATCAAAATGTCCGTGGCCTAAATACAAAAGTCGACGAATTCAAGACAAACCTGGCAATGCAGGATAACGACATCATCGCGCTCACCGAAACATGGTTGAGCTCCGCTGTTCTGAGTTCTGAGCTGTTCGACAGGCGATATACCGTCTACAGGAGGGACAGGGGAACCGGGGCGCGCGGCGGCGGTGTGTGCCTAGCAGTGAGGCAGACGATGGTTTCTTGTCGCATTCTGGATTTGGAGACCGAAGGCGAACATCTCTGGGTCAAGGTCACGAAGGACAACATTACAGTGTTTATTTGTGTAGCGTATTTTTATTGCACGGACGATAGTGCTATTAGATCTCAGTTTTATGAATATATGGATAGTAAATCAAATTTTTTAAAAGGAAAAAACATCATCATAATGGGAGATTTTAATCTTAATAACAAGCCGGATGAAGTTATTTTAGATTATAATTGTTTTTTAAATTCCAATGGTCTTGCGCAGACAAACTCAATAGTCAATAGTTTCAACAATATGTTGGACCTGGTGCTGTGTAATATGAATACCTGCGTCGTCACGCGCTGTGAGGAGCCCTTAGTACAGGAGGATCACCACCATCCTACTTTGTTTATTGTTGCTCGGTTATCAAAAACGAATCGAAAAAAGCGCACCAAGTGTTTCCGTGCTTCACAGCCCGTGTTAACGCGAGAGACTCGGCCAAATTATAATTATAGGTTAGCCAACTCTGAACTGTGTAAAAATGTTTTGTACCATTTCGACTGGTCATTTTTGTATACGATACAGTCCGTAGATGAAGCCGTAAAATATTTTTATAATGTAATGTATGGTGTCTTTGACTTGTGCATTCCCGAAAGAAAACCTTCTGCGTCGAGTGGGGGCTACCCAACCTGGTTTAGCAGAAAAATTATCTCGACCTTAAAAAGCAAGGAGGTACTTCGCCGCCGATACCAGCGAAGTAATGATCAGTCTGACTACCTTCTGTATTCAAAGAAAAGGTCAGAACTGAAAAAGGATATCACAAGTGCAAAGGCAAAATACATAGAGGATGTCCAGAGTGGGATCAAGGGCGACATTAGGTGCTTTTGGGAATTTGTCAATTCTCAAAGAGCGGACGGGCGTTCGCATATTGCGCTTTCTGCCGGAGGTGTGAGTGTGGAGAGCCCGGATGCAGTCTCACAGATTTTCGCAGATTATTTCCAATCTGTATATAACCAGGAAGTCCCCAATTTGGACACTACTGGTCTTCAAAATGAAACACCCTGGAACATGGGTGATATCTCGCTAGGTACAGTGACAACAGAAGATGTGGCGTCCTGTATTCGAGACTTAAAGCCAAATAAGGCTCCAGGACCCGATGGTATTCCACCAGTATAGTTATGGGGCTCTCATCTGCCATAACAGAGCCCTTATGCTATATTTATAATCGTGCAATACTATCGTCCACCTTCCCACAGCAATGGAAACTTACCCGAGTTAGTCCTATCTTCAAATCGGGGGACAAGACAGAGGTTAAAAATTATCGTCCGGTAGCTGTATTGTCCACGTTTCCGAAAATATTCGAAATGTTAATTTACCAAAACATTCACTCTCAGATCATGCCATTTCTCAAAGAAAGTCAACATGGCTTTCTTCCGAAAAAATCCACAGTAACAAATCTACTTTCTTTTTCGCACAATGTCGCAGTGGGACTAGATTGTAGAATTCAAACAGATGTGATATACACTGATTTTGCCAAAGCATTCGATCGGGTGGATCACGATGTACTCTTAAGGAAGATGCATCATTTGGGTTTCAGCGTCCCACTGCTGAATCTCTGTGCGTCATACCTCAACTCCAGAAGTCAATTTGTTAGAATTGGTGGATATAATTCCAAAGAGTTCCCCGCATTATCGGGTATTCCACAAGGATCGAACCTTGGACCATTGTTATTCCTAATCCTGATAAATGACATTCAAGACTGCATTCGGCACGGCACCTGTCTGCTCTTTGCAGATGATCTTAAGCTATTTTCGAGAATTCAGTCTATTGATGACTGCATAAAATTGCAATCTGACATAGATGCGATAGAAAAATGGTCAATGGAAAATAAGCTGGAATTAAACATTAAAAAATGTGTTACAATGACATTTACGCGTTCTCCAAGACCAATTGATTTCATTTATACAATTAACAATCAGGCTCTGGAACGAGTTTCCACAATAAAGGATCTCGGTGTCGTATTTGATCCCAGGCTGACTTTTTCTGATCACGTGTTAATGTTGGCATCGACTGGTTATAAACTTCTGGGTTTTGTCTTAAGAACTTGCAAACAGTTCCGAAATCCCGAAGCGATGACATCAATGTTTAACGGCATCGTTAGATCAAAATTAGAATACGCGAGTGGTGTATGGTCTCCATACCAGCACAAGTATGTGGAGGTATTAGAACAAATCCAGAAAAAATTTCTGAGATACCTCTACATGCGGATGAATGGGGTATATCCGAGGTTTATGCACCACAATGATCTATTGATTAACACAGAGTACCGCAGTCTCGAATCAAGAAGAAAGGGTACATTGATGATCTTAGGATTTAAAATACTCCGTAACCTCATTGATAGCCCATACCTCTTAGAGTGTTATGGTCTCAATGCACCGGACAGGTATGCTCGCGCTAGAAGACACGATCTGTTGTGCATACCGCATAGCAGGACAAATGTCTTGGCGCAGCATACAATGACTCGGGGTATGGTGCTCTTGAATGAGGTGTCAGTCGATGTGGACATTTTCCAAATGACCTATATGTCCTTTAAGGAACATATAGGTACATACCACAACTGTTAAATATTATATAAATTGTATACAGTAATAGGGTCATAAAAACCTGTTGTATACAAAAAAAAAAAAAAAAAAAAAAAAAAAAAAAAAAAAAAAAAAAAAAAAAAAAAAAAAAAAAAAAAAAAAAAAAAAAAATAAAAAAAAAAAAATTGAAAATCATAAACGTGACATAAATAATATCGATTAATTGATTAAATTTCTAACAGAAATATCTAAATCGTTTAAAACTACCATATAATATATCTTCTTCTTCTTCTTCTTCTTCTGCTTTATTAAGGACTGTGTCCTGTTATTTCTCGGAGCCTGTTCCTGGGATACAGATGTCCAACTGTCTCGCCATCTTTTAGATGGTCTTCCTGTAGGTAGATTTGCTGTTGGTACTTTATTTGCGGCTTTATTGATCACTCTTTCAGAACATGCTCTTTCCACATGTTCTATCCAGTAGCGTCTTCTCAGTCTTCTCCATCGCACGACATCTTCTACATATAATATATAATATACGAAACTAGAAATAGAGGAATAATGAAGAAAACGTGGCACAATCAAAATAATCAAATTTAAAATGTTAGCCACGTGAGTAGTCGGAGAAATCGACGTGCGTGCATTATGCGATGTATGAATGTTGAGGAATCAATAGGAGTATGTCAGGAATGTATAATGTGGCGAAAAGCGTCCTTGTGGTGAGTTATTCACGAAAACGACGCTTTAGAACCACCTAATTGTAATGATATAAAACTCCATTTTAAACACTCTATTGTTTTGGGCGAAACACTTAACATTTTAAACTGTTAAATTAAATAACTTTGTTTTACGTATCACAATTATATTTTATTTGACGCGACAGCTGTTTCGTCAACCTATGTTGACATCATCAGGTGTTACAATAATACTTATTATTGTAACACCTGATAATGTCAACATAGGTTCACGAAACAGGTGTCACGTAAAGTAAAATACAGTTGATCACAATATGTATCAACATAAAACAAAGTTATTCAATTTAACAGTTTAAAACTCCGTTTTACATAATTAAAAAAACTAACTAACTAACCATCACGCCGTCTCCCCGAAAGAAAGAATGAAAGAAAGGCAGAAAGAATGGACTGCCATACTTTTCTTTCCTGACATATTTCTCTCGCTTCCTCAACATTCATACATCGTGTCACGCACGCGCGTCGATTTCTCTGACTCCTCACATGGCCGACATTCAATATTTGATTTATTTGATTGTGCCACGTTTTCCTTGGTCTTCCTCTATTTCTGGTACCATTTACATCATTAACATATAATTTTTTTACCATTCTTTCTTCATTCATTCTTTCCATATGTCCAAACCATCTTAATGATCCTTTCATTATTTTGTTCATGACACCATCATTCGCACCGCATTCACTTCTTATATTTTCATTCGGCACTCTATCATACACAGAGTATCCACACATTCTTCTAAGAGATCTCATTTCAACTGCATTTATTCTACTTTCATCCTTCTATTGCCAGTTC
The DNA here is from genome assembly GCA_022606425.2 of Lepidostoma basale. Lineage (NCBI taxonomy): Eukaryota > Metazoa > Arthropoda > Insecta > Trichoptera > Lepidostomatidae > Lepidostoma > Lepidostoma basale. Next base: position 356,777 of record JAHDVF020000237.1, read on the forward strand.
CATGCTTCGCTTCCATACATAAGGGTCGGTAAAAGAACACCATTGGGTAACTGCCATTCTACATAATTAATACTAATGAAAAAGTCTATTTTCTAGAATTTTTATTATATTTTATTTAATTGACACATTTCGCCTTTTTAAAGTATTATTAAATGACATTTGATAAGCGCAAGTAAAATACTCGTACATCATTCACATGAAATATAATAAAACTTCTAGAAAACACACGTTTTAATTCGTATTAATTAAGTTATACTCGTAGTAATAATAATATTTTTTTATTGGAAATGAAATCGTATATGTTTAAAAATATTTATTAAGTGTAGTCAGTCTGTCTGTCTCTTAATTGACGAGTTTCATCGCACTAAACAAGACAAATAGAGACATTCAACGCAAGATGTTCATTGGGTATATAGAGAATCAATAGGGGAAGCCGTGTGACATTGACACGGATCGGGCTCAATCGCATAAGTACACTTCACACTTAATAAAATAAAGTCAAACATAAAGTCTAAGTATTAAGTAAGATTCGAGGCCACTCGCCTCTTCGGTCAAGGGCTAAGTTTGCAAAACCGCCCGTAGTTCGTATTATTTGAGTTTGAACTTAGAATATGTTAACGTTTGCGAGAATTCGATATTTATTTGAATTAAGAATTTCAGCGATATTAAGGGTTGAATAAGTAAACATTTCCCTTCTTCTTCTTCTTTTGATAAATCTGACGATCTGTGATACATAAATCCTATCTTCTGGGATGTTGAGGACCAGCTCTCCCTCCATCTCTTAGGTGGTCTTCTAGGTGGACAGTGTCCAGAGGGGATTTCATAAGCAGTTAAATATGCGAGTCTGTCACTATCCATTCTAGCTACATGGTCCCTCCAGTATCTTCTTCTGGATCTACTCTACCTTACGATATCCTCCATTTCGTAAGTTTTTCTCGTGTCTGTACTGCGGACAAGATCTCAGAGAGTTTTCCATTTTTGAAAATATATTTCTTTCCTCATAACATAGATTCTAGATAACCAACTAACTTACTAATCATTGCGCCGTTTTCCCGGAGGGTTAGGCAGAGAGAATGGACCGACAAGCTGCTCTGTCCAGACAAACCTCTCGAGATTCCTCTACATTCATACATCGTAACATGCACGCTCGTCGATTTTTTCCGACTTTGAATATGGCCGTCATTTAGTTTATGATTAATTTTTTCATGCCATGCTTTTCTTGGTTTTCCATCGCTTTTCTTTTCACTCGCACTGCTTAAATATAAAAAAATTGTAACCATTCTTCTCTCGTCCAATTATTTTTTTTAACACCACAATTTTATTTATTATAAATATATAAAAACTTTTTAATCACTGACCAAATTTAAAAAAAAATTGTTTTAGAATTTAGACATCATATATTTTCATCGTTTTATGTGAGCATTTAATTTAAAAACAAATACTCTTAACATTAGAGAGTATCTTTCTTCCTAAAGTAAACCCATCTCTCATGCGTTCCCGGTACTTTCTCAAATAGATGCCTTAAATTATAAATATGTTTGTTATATTTTGAGTAAATAAATAAAATAAAATTGATAAACTTTCAGTTAATGTACAATATATTATGTAAGGTATATTTAAATAGACAAAAAAGACAGCTTGTGTTTCAGGGTTGGGTCTCCAGAATTTGAAGTTGTAGCAAAATGGAATGAAACAATGTCATAGATGAAAGGGTCGTGTAGTACGCCCCTTAACCCACATAGTCCGGAAGAGAAGGCATCTCAAAAGGTTTGTGAATTTTTCATGTGGAAACTCCCGGAGTGACCGGGTACAATATGTTATTTCTACAAATACACCCGCGGATACACGGCCACTCGGAACTGCGAATTAACTGCTTGGAAAAATGTTTAGCTTATAGACTGCAAGACTCGTTAAGAGTAAAACTCCATTTTAAATAATTAATACAAATGAAAACGTACGTTTTCTAAAAGTTTTATTATACGAGTATTTAAAGTGAATGATATGTTTCGTCCTTCTAAGGCATTATTATTATTTTATTATTTTTATTATTGAGGGTAACAAACAGCAAATACAGTAAATAAATATAAACACACAGAGACAACAAAACATGGCCTATTACATGCTACCACAAATATTATACAACCGCTGACATAAGGTTAAATATATAAGAAGAATAAAGTAACACTTTGATAAGTTAAAGAGAAAACCAGTAGTACTAGTAATAATGAGTAATTAAAGATGAAATATAATTTTAAAATGTAAAAAAAAAGAAAAATAAATCATCATCATAGGACATTTGATAATGCCCTTGAAGGGCGAAACGTGTTATTCTGTCTAAAATATAATAAAACTCCTAGAAGACAGACGTTTTCGTTCATATTATATTAATATTTTCTTGTATTTATTGTTTCTTGAACAATGATACAAAACTCCATATTAAATAATTCATAAGAATGAAAACGTTTGTTTGATAAAAGTTTTATTTTATTTAATGTAAATAACGTGTTTCGTTTTTCTAGGGCATTATCATCATCATAGAACATTTGATAATACCCTTGAAGGGCGAAACATGTCATTCTGTCTAAAATATTTAAAAAATCCATATTAAATCATTAATACGAATGAAAACGTCTGTTTTATTTCATTTCATTTTCATTTCATTTCATTTAGTTTGCTAATAATCACAAACATTACAGACATACAATTCCAAATCGTTTGCAATTACATTATAAACAGAGAAGCATTAAAAAAATAAAAATTAAGCTTAAGAGTAAGAAAAAATCATAACATTGATATTGCATCCCTGAGGAAACTCACAATATCACGAAATATGTCGACCTCCGAGGCGATCCGATTAAGCAATAAGATTGCCCTACCCACAGGCATTACCATTGGCAGGTTGGTTCTGCAGCGTGGCAAATAAAACAATCTGTGCTGTCTTTGACGAAGGTAATTATCAGGGACAAATAGACCTACATCACTCAGGACATCCGAGTTCTGTATACGGCCGCCAATCAGCTGAAAGAAGTGAACTCCCAAGTGAATGTTCCTCCTTCTCTCCAATGATTGGTAGCTTAGCATACCTAGCAAGAATTCAGTCGGAAAGAGCCACGGGTAATAACCGCGCTCCCTGAGGTAAAGAAAGCGCAGAAATTTTTCTGCACTCGCTCCACCATCAGAGAATATCGGATCCCAGGCGGTGACCAAATAACGGAACTATATTCCAGCCGACTTCTTACCAGGGAATTATACAACACCCGAAGTACCTGTGTGTTCGAAAATATCTTGGCATTCCTGAAACAAATCCAAGCATTTTAATGGAACTATTACATAGAGCAACTATGTGAAGATTGAACGATAATTGAGCATCGAACAGAACACCGAGATCTCTGGATGTAGAAGCTCTTTCAAGCTGTACCCCATCCATAAGATAGCGAAAGTATAATGTTTTCGATGCCCGTGTGTATGACATAACAAAGCACTTGGAGACGTTGAAGAATAATTTATTACGTTTACTCCATTGGGTTATACTCTGAATGTCACACTGAAGCTTCAAGCAATCTGAGGGATTCTCTATTTCAGAGAAAACTTTTATGTCATCAGCAAATAATTAAAAATTTGAAAACTTTATTTCGTTGGAAATATCATTTATGAATATCGTGAAAAGCAATGGTCCTAAATTAGACCCTTGTCGCACCCCTGATGAAGTGTGAAAGGCTATTATATTTTATGTGAATGACGTGTTTCGCTTGTCCAACGCATAATCAAATGTCGTTACGAACGTTTTCTCTTGTGTTTATTATATTAATAAATATATGTGAAAAGGAGATAAGTGGTTAATTATTTCTTGAACAATGATGTAAAACTCCATATTAAATAATTAATACGAATGAAAACGTCAGTTTTCTAGAAGTTTTATTATATTTTATGGGAATGACATGTTTCGCCCTTGTAAGGCATTATCAAATGCCTTGACTCAAAGGCATTATTAAATGTCTCAAACAAACATTTGAAAATGCCTTTGAAGGGCGAAACATGTCATTCCCATAAATATAATAAAACTGACGTTTTCTTTCGTTTTAATTAAAATTGGTGGTATTTAAACCTGTAGTAGAATAAATGCTGTAGTAATATGAGGTAGTTGAATAAATGCTGTAGAAGTTGGATCGAAGTAATGTTAAAAGAAGTCGAGAATGATCGAGGAAATCGTGACATGGCAAAATGAATACATTATTAAAAGAGGGCCACATTTGAAGTCGGAAATATCGACAAGCGTGCATGTTACGATTTATATTTCACATTTATTTTAACATATTATTGATTTGATCGTGCCACGCTTTCCTCGGTCTTCCTCTATTTCTAGTTCCGTTTACGACGTTTACACATACTTTCTTTACCATTATTTTTAAATTCATTCTTTCCAATGACCAAACCATCTTAATGCTCCTTTTATTATATTGTTTGTAACAATTATCACGTTCGTTAAATGTAATATAAGCAACGTGGAATGTTTTAATTACGATTTTATTGCGGCCTAACTATTCTGAAGGGACTTCTTTCACAGGCAAAACAGTCATTACTGTAGGGTTATAATCAGATTTACTACAATTTAGTACATTCCTATGAGACAATGTTCAAAACTTTAAAATGGTGCCCTCTGCAAGGTTATGACAATTATTGCGCAATATAGGGTAAGAAGTACTAATGTTGGCACCCCCCCAATGATTGGCACTCTTCGTTTCAATAGCACGTAGAAACTGTAAAATTGTCGAAATAATAAATTTTCGCACTGTTTTAAATCTTTAATTAATATATTTTGCATTTGAGGAATTTATTTTTTCATGCCTGGTAAAACTAATTGAGAATTGGAAATGGAAAAAAAAAACGTTAACAAGTCACCTGATTTCAATGCATTATTTAATATTTACAAAAAAACTTAAACCTACTTGGATTAGTACAGAAACAACCAATTTAGAAGTAGATAATGAGAATGATCCCTCTGAATAAATATATTGACTGTGCCAATAATTATACATTTACGTTATGCCAATCATTATACTCGAGGTGCCAATGATTATGTTTTTAGGATATTTTTTTTGCAAAAAAATCTACGACTAATGGTTATTTCAGAAGGATTGCTGTGTGTGTTTTTTATTATCTAAATAGTTCATAAAATATGAATTTAAAAAGAAAAAAATCATAAACATAAAAAGTGAGACGCATAGACTTGAAACATGAAAAGTTTTTCTTAGAGTGCCAATCATTGTACTGCTTACCCTATATACGAGTATACGCTTACCCTTTACCTCACTCTAAATTAAGGGCTTCATATGTAGAGATTTTTTTAAAGTAAAGTGTTTGGTGTATATGCTGCATTGATTCGAATGTCGGTGCGAAAGGGTATGTAATTATTATTTCTCTTGTAGGAGATAAAGTCATCACCCGGGCATTTGCTTTCGAGGGTGAGATTCCTAATTAACTTTTGGTGGGTACGAAAATCTCCGCCCCCCTCGGAAACCGGCGAAGAGGGCGCTTCCAATAAAAACACGTGCGAATCCGGATCCGCTCGAAAACAGTGCGAAAAAAGTGACCGCTGACGTCCGTAGGGAAGATTTTCACAACCCCCCAAGACACCCTTGAAATTAAATTGATATTTTAGACTCAGGGCAAAAGGTTTTCTCGTAATCTTTCGTGTATATCCACGTATGTCAAAATGGACTTTCTGTTCACAGTTAGATCTTCGTATTTAATTAAAAAAAAGTGATCATTTTAAGAAGTTAAATTACATTATATGAGAAATATATTATGGCATTAACAGATGTGAGCCTCAAACTTGAGATGTTAACACTGTGGACTTTTTTTTATGAATTACAACACTGTTTTTTTTTCCGCATTAGAATATACAATAAAGAAAATATTATAAATAATAAAATGAATTTAACGTCAAGTCCAATCTTTGATTTATTTCCTTTGTTGTAAGTAATTACCTGAGCCCCAAAATGTACTGTAAATTATTATTTTAAATTTAAAATTGATTCATAATATTTGTTATAACAAAAGCATAAACGTTCCAAAATAAATCTTTATAGCATCATAAAAAATTATAAATATTTTAAATATCTTTATAATATCACTGAGGAAGGACCGGGTTGTCCGAAACATGTCTAATATAATTTTTTTTAATGTCTTGTATATACAAAGTATATAAAAAAGAAAGAGACAAATAAAACATCTACAACACAAACATAAAAATAATATATTTACTTTCCTGAATATTCACGTGCTGCAGCTAGTAAGATTAATTATTATAATTCATTTTGGTAAAACGTTGATACGTAGATTTTGTCAATCCTAGCTCACCGCTTTCAAATAAATCTCCTGACAGCTTGAGACTGATTCGAGAACTTGAGAGAGATACAGAACGAAGATGGAATTTCAACTAGTATTGATTCTACTTTTTACCGTGTATTTTATGCCACACATTCTCTGCTGGTGAGATTTTGACAAATGACATAGTCAAGAACTAAAATACAGTACTCCCTCCCTCCCTCCCTCCCTCCCTTACTGTTTTAGACTAATTCATAAACAATTAATTGATCATTTAATTCATTTCGAATGAAAACGTTAGTTTTCTAGAAGTTTTATTATATTTTATGGGAATGACATGTTTCCCCCTTCTAAGGCATTATCAAATGTGACGAAATTTTAGCTCGTTGCTATTTATAAACACTAGTAAATGGAGCAGAATATGGTAAATAACGAAAATTGATGTGACTTTATACATTTTTAACAAATAATTATTTGTGTTTCTTGGAACTCGTTAAGAAATTTTATGACAATGATCATATAGTTAGGGGATACTAAATGATATTATATAAATCACTTTCCAATATTTCTGGACCTACCCAAATAATTTTTTGTTAAAAATGTTTAAAGCAACATCAATTTTCGGTAATTACCATATTCTGCTCCATTTACTAGTGTATGTAAACAGCAATATAATACCCTAAAAGGGCGAAACATGTCATTCCCATAAAATATAATAAAACTTCTAGAAAACTGACGTTTTCATTCGTATTAATTATTTAATATGGAGTTTTACATCATTGTTCAAGAAACAATAAATAATTCATAAACAGTTTATTATTTTCAGATGGAATAGAAATATCTATTTTCGTATGAAGCACTTAATTTTCGTTATTAAAAATAATTTAAAACATGAATAATTGCATAGATTTCCACGGTTGGAAACAGTATGCTTTAATGGGATTTTAGAAAAATCCGTGTAACTCGTCTTTCTGGACCGACATTTCGGACATCGGTGCAGTTTCCAACCACCCTGAAGATGGAGACTGCAACCATCTACGAATCGTCGGTCCAGAAAGACGAGTTACAAATTAAAAATATTTTCATTTTATTTTTACACCACCTTTTTTTTCTTTTAGGGAACCAATCGATTTCGCTCCCGCCGGAGCTTCGTCAGAGTATGTTGAGTAGAAATAAACCTTGCTATTGACACTAAGAAGAGGATGATTATACGTTGATTAGCTTACCAAATGACAGAAGGCCGCTGTTGAGCATGCTCAACTTGATGGTGTTCGGAATGGCCACAAGGCTGGTGGCGCCACTGAGGTTCTTCTTCTTCTTCGGCTTCTCCAGGTCTGCGTACCGCGCCGTGCTCCTGGAACGGTGCTTGCGCTGGCTGGTTGCCACGGAGGACATCCCGAACGGGGTGCGAGTCCCCCCACTGCCTACCCCCGTAGTTCCAGTCCGCGTCGACATGTTTTCGCGATTGGAACTCTAAAATTTGAATTTCGAATTGGTTCGAAATTGGAACGTTATGTTAACGATTAAATTCACTTCAATGCTCACTCCGCATTTGTTTCACATTGGTCTGTTTCACTGCGAATAGTTCACTCGAGAATTAAACCACTTTTTCAACACTCCCTTTACGCTGCTAAATTCATCCTTTCTCCACTGTTCTAGAATCTAAGTATCCAGTCAAAATTGTGTTTTAAATTGATATAAGGCAAAAAAAACTTTGATTTTAGTTTTGTTAAAAAAAAACTTTGATTTAAAAAAAAAAATCATAAAATAAACAACAACAACAAACCATCACGCCGTCGGCCCGTAGGGGTAATCAGAGAGAATGTACAGCCACAATACTCTATCCTGGAACACCTCTCTAGATTCCTCCACATTCATATAATGAGTCATACTTCTAACATGACCAACCTTTAAAATTTAATTAGTTTGGTAATGCCATGTTTTCCTCGGTCTGCCTCGACTCCGTACTCCATTTACGTCATTAACGTATACTTTCTTAACCATTCTTTCTCCATCCATGCGCTCCATATGTCCGAACCAACGCAGCGATCCTTTCATAATTTTGTTCATAATACCTTCTTCCGCTCTACATTCCTTTCTTATATCAGCATTTGAGATTCTGTCGTATATCGTTCTACCACACATACGTCTTAGGGACCTCATCTCTACCGCATTTATTATGCTATCATCCTTCTTCTGCCAGTTTAATGCTTTGCTTCCATATATTAGGGTTGGGACCTAATGTCAGATTCAAATATATAAAATAAAATTGAAAATGCATACGCGCAACGTATGTACACATACGTATTGCGCGACAGGATTTAACTCAAGCGTCACTCTTCACTCTGTACCCATCAACGTTATAAATTATGAAACGTTATAAATTTTAGATTTAAAACTACCTTTATCATAAGAATGGACCGCCACACTGTTCTTCCCTGACATATTTCTATCGATTCCTCAACATTCATACATCGTGTCATGAACGCACGTCGATTTCATTGACTCCTCACGTGGCCGACATTTAATATTTCATTGATCTAATAGTGCCATGTTTTCCTCTATTTGTTTTTACATTTACACCGTAAACATATATTGTCTTTATCATTGATACTTTCATTATTTTATTCATAACACTTTCATTCACACTGCATTCACTTCTTATATTCGTATCTGATAATATCATATACAAATTTACCACACGTTTCTCTATAAGATTTTTTTTATACTATTGTGCATTGTTTCTACTTACACCTTTCGTAAAACTAACTAACTAACCATCATACAGTTTTTTTATATACGAGTACATACAGATCAGGGGTACAATTGAAACAAAAGTTTTTACAGCTTATTTAAAATCCGAGGAGCTTGCAGCCCACACAAAAAGCCGAATCGATAACGTTGAATAACGTTCCATTTTCACATACAGGGGAAATTGATTACAGCAATCCGAACAAAATTTTGAAACCTTAAAAAATACAGAAAAAATTGATTTTCATTTGTAAAGAAATCCGGTCGATTCTTTGTTGTTCATGCAATGCTTTGAGATCTGATAATCATGTTAACCACCCCTGATATGTATGTATATAAAGGACTCAGTTTGCAATAGTGTCACCAGTCTGTCGATGCCAGCAAGATAGGAGAAACCGGTCGCTGTCGAAATAAATACAAAAGTGAAAGTAGTTAAAAAAAACATCGTTTGATTTAATTATTATTTAAAATGAACTTCCATCAAGAGATTTCAGTAAAATCATTTGATGATATACATATTAGCTTTACTTTCGTGGAACCAACAATGCGCTGAAGTATGAATGAACTCGTGTTTTCACATCTACATAACATACTCGTATAGGTACCCCTTGCTCTGAGGTAGGAAATACATTTTGGCGGTATTTCAAAAAATTCTGCACTGTTGTTCGCGAACTTGGCAGCAATGAGAGAACTCTGAAACGGTCCTTGCGACAGCATCCTTCATCTGTTACGCGGTATTAGCATACTCTAATTGTAATTGTAAATGGGTCGAACTCTCAAGTGCTTAACGTGAATACCAAATTAATGCAAATCTTGCGATGATCGGAGGTTGATGGCCATCGGCGCTGGAGAAAATGTTTTTGAGACAACTTTAGGAATATCTTAAAAAAAAGACTAACTAACTGACTTTCACGCCGTCTCCACGGAGGGGTAGGCAGAACTGTTCTATCCTGATATACTTATCATGCTTCCTCTACATTCATACTTCGTGTCAATTATAAAGAATTCCGCGGTTTAATAACAAATGTTTTATGTGTGAATTGAAATAATATAACGATTTTTTTTATGTGGTGCTCCCGTGAATTTGGAGAAATTACGCGTATAAGTGAATTGTTTTGGTCAATTTGATTGTAACCGCACTTTATAATAGTTAATTGTGAGACGTAATACGTTTGTGCTGTTTTGATGTCAAAATTATACAAGTTTTTTCGTTTATATAAAGAATTTTGACAGGTGTAAAAATAATTTTTTCATTTGTTCCAATGACAATTTGAATAATTTCTTCAATATTCTTTTAAAGTTCTTGCTGGTGTTGGTTGGTTTTAAGTGCCTAATTACTGCCAAATAAAAAAAGTGGATACGTGGAACATTAATTAAATCATATAACAGCTAATTTAAAAAACGGTGGATACGTGTAACCTAAATTAAATAAACACAAAAGTCCGGATCGTCCATGTCAACATGTGCAACATCGGAAAACATTATGTGTTATTACATTATGTGCTAAATTTAAAAAAAAACGGTGGATTCGTGGAACATAAATTAAATAGACAAATGTGCACCATCTAAAAATAACATTTTGTATTAAATTATTTTTATTTTGTTATTTTATTTTATATCATTGTATTTTATATTATTTGTTTTAGATTTATTTTGTGGATGTTGGAAGATCGAAGTGTGCGCGGGAGATGCCTATTGGTGGCGATGAGGTTCGCAACCCATCACACCGCGTCTCCCGCGGGGCGAAAAGAGAAGGATGGAGTGCCGCATCGGTTAAAGTGTGACAGTCTATTCTTTCTGCCTACCCTTTCGGGGAGACGGCGTGATGGTTAGTTAGTTAGTTAGTTTTTTTTATGAATTAAACCCTTTTATTTTGTAATGAGTTTATTTTTCCCGACACGTTACGAAGGCCTTCACCTTCATCATCGGGAGAACGAAAAAATTTCAGTTTAAAAAGAATTCATCGGTTTAATAACAAATAGTTTTATGTGTGAATTGAAATAATATAACGATTTTTTTTTATAAATTATTGTAAAACACTGTTTTTTCCACATATGAGATTATTTTTCTCGACATGTTTCGAGGGCTTACACCTTTATCACCGGGAGAACGATATAAACCTCAGTTAATATCGTTCTCCCGATTTATAATGGGTATGCAGATTATCTTTTTAAGTTATTTTGGATGCAAGCCTCACGAAGGTCATTTGATTGGTCATTATAGTTAAAGTTATATATACGAGTATATAAGATAAACTCATTGCGTTAACACTGTAGAATTCCGTAATAACATTCTTAACTAACTAACTAACCATCACGCCGCCTCTCAGAAGAGGTAGGCAGAAATAATGGACTGCCACACTCGGTCTTTCTCTATTTCTAGTTTCATTTATCGTTAACATATCATTTTTACCATTCTTTCTTTCCATGTGTTCAAACCATATTAATGATCCTTTCATCATTTTGTTCATAACACCATTATTCGCACAGCATTCACTTCTTATATTTTCATTCCACACTCTACCATACACAGATTTTTCGTATATCTAATAGATCTCATTTCTACTACATTTATTATACTTTCATCCTTCTTTTGCCACATCCATGTTGCATGAATAACATAATAACTAGTAATAAAATGAAAAATGTTTTTTAACTACTTCCACTTTTGTATTTTTTTCGACAGTGGTCGGTTTCACCAGGCTCGCTGGCATCGACAGGCTGACCCAATCTGTCGATGCCTGCGAGCCTGGTGAAACCGGTCGCTGTCGAAATAAAGACAATAGTGAGGGTAGTTAAAAATCATCGTTTTATTTAATTACTATTTAAAATGAACTTCCATCAAGATTTCAGTAAAATAATTTGATTAACATAATAACATTCTTATATTAATTTAATGTCTATTTATTTACTTTATAGTTTCTTTTCTCGGCAGGTTTCGAAGGTTTTACACCATAATTATTAGGAGAACCATATAAAATTATAGTAATAATTTTTTTGTTTGTTTTTACACCAGTGTTTTAACAACCAACCGGTTTCGCTTCTGCCGGAGCTTCGTCGGGGTTACAAAATATACTAAATATAAAATCAGAGAACAACACTTTATATAAAAATATGAAATGGGGGAAAGAAAGATAAGATAAAGTGTGCACGAGGTCAATTACTGTTCCAACTAACTAACTCTAACCATCACGCCGTTTCCCCGGAGGGGTTGGCAGAGAGGATGGACCGCCATACCATCCTGTCCTAACATACCTCTTTTGCTTCCTTCACATTCATACATCGTTACATGCACGTTCGTCGATTTTTCCGACTTCGAATGTGGCCGCCTTTCAGTATTGGATTAATTTGGTCCTGCCATGCTTTCCATAACTTCTCTTTCCACTCACACTGCTAGTATACAACATTTTAACCATCCTTCTTTTCGTCCATTCGTTCCATATGTCTTCTCGGAGATCGACTTTTTTCATATTAGTGAAAGAACGTTCAGAAAGCAAATACTCTTAATTCTGGAGAGTATCCTGTCTTCCTAATGTTGAACCATATCTCATGCGTTTTTGGTAGTATACTATACACAATATATTATTTTACCTGTTCTCAATAGATGCCTTCAAAATTCATTTTGTAATGTCTGTTGATGAAATAAACTGATTTGATTTGATATGTCCTAACCGTCTGAGGGATCCTTTTTTAATTTTACTTATGATGCAATCATCTGCCTTAGATTTCTTCCTTATTTCGTTCGGTATTCTATCATATATCGTTTTTACGCATATTATTCTCAGTTATCTCATTTCTACGGCATTTATCCTACTTTCATCATTTTCTGCCAGCTCCAAGTTTCACTTCCATACATAAGGCTTTGCACTAGAACTCCATTATGTACTGGCATCTTTGTTTTAGTTGATATATTTATATTTGCAGTGATGACTTTGAGAGTGCCATTTATTTTTGTTCCCAGCACTGACCCTTCTTTCTACCATACTAATTGACCTCGTGCACATTTATTTTTATCCCCCCCCCCCTATTTATGTTGGTTGTTAAAAAAATAATGTAATCAAAAGTGAATTAATATTATATTTATTAATGCCACACCACAAATTACCTGCTTCATATGAATGTATAAACTTATATCGTTTATATCGTTCTCCAGATTTTAAGATGTATATAACCTTCGAAATATGTCGTGAAAAATAAACTTCAAAGTGAAAAAACTGTGTTTTAATGCAGTAGAAAATTAGTGTAGTGTATAGATACTTTTTTTAAATAATTAAAATAAAAAAATTTAAAAATCATTTTAAAATCAAAGATTTTGTATCATCAGAAAATCAACATCTTCTGGTGGATGGTTGAGGTGATCTCCCAGAAGATGCCATCGAGCCGCCGAAACCAGTCGAAGACACAAATATCAGTGTATTTTAACTAAATTTACATTTAAAAAAGATTTTTTTTTAAATTGTGTTGTAACTGTGGAAATGACTCGATACGAATATATAAAAAAATGATTATTTATGTATTTGAATCACTTTTTCAAAAAATATCTTCAATTTCAATACACGTAATAAAAATAACCAAAAATAATAGTCGAAATAAAATAGAATAAAATGCATTATTGTAATTTAACATATAATAATCATGTGAATTTAACATATACACACGGTTAAGCCATAAATAACTAATTAATAGCTTCATTGAGTTTATTAATTGTAATTTTATTTGATGTTCGCTAGATTTTAAAAGTTTTCTTTTTACATTTATTTTATCGAGGTATTTTTGAACTTGTTAACAGCTGTTAGCTTCTGGCAAGTGTGTGTTGTGGTGTGATTTGAGTATGTGAGGAATGCTCTATAAAGTGTAGGATTTAGTTGAATAGTTAATGGACAAATACCTAATGGGTAGGTTTAATGCGAGCACTACGCGAGATTTCCACGACACAAAACAATGCACTAGTAAAAAATAAAACGGAGCGCTGAAACGCGAAAGACCCGGCGGAAACAATCGAGTTAGAGTGTAACAACGGCCGAACGTTCTTATTTTTTCAAACGGTTGGTTACGCGTTCCACTTTTGAAATTAGCGCCAGAGAGCGGAAGTTGCTCGCCGCGCGGCGTCGCTTTCAGCACTGAGATGTGCTTTGGGCCAGAGCTTTGGAGGCCCGCCACGGCGTCGCCAGTAGCGGCGTCCCGCTCGCGGCGGGCGTCTCGGCGCGCGCCCGAGCGGGACGGCGCTAGTTTTTCAGCTGAAAATCTTCCGCCGGCACGTCGGGATGCTCTCGCGAACGCTGTAGGGGGCGTGTACCGGCGGAACTCCGTCCAGACGCGTCTAAAACAGCGCGACTAGCGTGCAAAGGGAAGGCACGCTATCAAAACTTTAACTGAACGCACTTAATCTCGTAAATAAAGTCACCCTTTTGGCGTTAAGCCGTTAATCTTGTTCTTGAAATAGATGCTTAAAGATCGGGATATGGGATGGGCTTGAGAATGTTAAAACTTTGAATTTATTTTTTACGTCTTCATTAAAATGTTCTGGTCAGAGTCGTGTCTACATATGTGATTTAATTGCGTTTTCTTTACTTTTTTACAAATTTCGTTTACTTGTAAAGCGCCTAATTAATTTGTAGAAATTGATTATGATAGTTACTTTGGAAGTATATCGAGCAGAAGATCCAGTGCACATAGAATATTTATTACTCGATGCATTCACATTGGACGAAAACGGTATTTCATTATTTTATGACAATTTTACGAATTATTAAAAAAAGCGTATTTTGAGACCTCAATATACTCAAGAATACATTAGATTGAAGTAGTGTGTTGACAAAAGATGGGGGTATAGAAATGGATGCCACATTGATTTGTCCTGATATACTTCTCTCACTTTCACTACAATCATACATTGTGTCATGCACGTACATCGATTTATCCACCCGACTCCTTACGTTTCTTACATATAAAATTTTATCGTGTTATGTTTTTCTCGGATTTCAATATTTATAATTTCGTTTACGTCGCTTACATTCACTTTCTTCACCATTTTGTCTTCATTTATTCTTTCCATGAGTCCAAATCATATCCTAACGACCCTTTCATTATTTTGTTCATAACATTTGCATTGTATTCACTTCTCATATTTGCATTTGACTAACTAACTAACCATCACGCCGTATCCTCATAGGGGTAGGCAGGGAGGATGAACCGTCATACTGCTCTGTCCTGACATATCTCTTGATTTTCCCCTACATTCATACATCGTAACATGTACACTCGTCGATTTTTCCGACTTCGAAAGTGGCCGCCTATTAGTATTTGATTAATTTGGTCATACCATGCTTTCACAGCTTCTCTATCCATTCACACTGCTTGTATGCAATATTTTAATCATTTTTCTTTCGTACATTCGTTCCATATATCCAAACCACCTCAGGTATCCTTTTTTAAATTTTAGTCCATTGTTTTGGCCGAAATACCATGAAACTTCAACATTATAAACTGTTAAATTAACAAAAATTGTTAATGTATCACAATTTACATAGTTTCGCGACAGCTGTTTCGTCAACCTATGTTGACATCATCAGGTGTTACAATAATCTATCAACTGTTAAAATTAAATTTTCGTGATTTTTCCAACCTTTGTGTATATTTGTACCTAAGTCAATTTGAATTGATATAATTTTGATTTTCTTTCTAGATTTTAGTTAGGTATTTAATGACAGATAATTAAAATAACGGTTCGTTATTTTTTTTTTTAATGTTACTGTTGATGCAAGCTTTTGCCTTACAATTCTTCTCATTTTCATCGTTCGGTATTCTATTATATATTTTTTAAATACACATTATTCTCTAACTTACTAACTAATCATCACGCCGTCTCCCCGAAGGGATGTGCAGAAAGAATGGACTGACACACTTTTCTTCCCTGACATATTTCTCTCGCTTCCACAACATTCATACATCGTGTCATGCACGCGCGTTGATTTCTCTGACACCTCACGTGGCCGACATTCAATATTGGATTATTTGATTTATTCTTCTTAGTGATTTCGTTAATACGGCATTAATCTTACATTCATATATCTTTATAATGCTATATTATATCTATTTGGCTCACGCTGTAATGATGTTAAGAGCTATTCAACAAAATAACAATAAACATTTAAAGGTTGGCACTAGAAATTTATTATGTGCTACCCTCTGTTCTATGGATATATTTATATTTGCAGTGATGACTTTGAGAGCAAGAAGACACTACGAGACAGAAAAAGAAATCAAGGATTAGGGACATATGCGTGGTCGAGGATGTTATTTCGGTGAGGAAGGCAAAAGAGAAGATATTGGTATGCACAAGCGAGGAGAATGGCTCTATCCAGACAAGCCTTCATTGTTTTGTACGGTTAACCCGAAGGTAGACGACCCTCGGGCAGACCACCAAAGAGATGGATCGACAGCTGGAAGTCGACCTCGCAGGAGGCCAATTCCTCTTAAGGAACAGACCACAAGAAGAAGAAGAAGAATAAGACTTTGAGACCCCTTAAGCACCTCTCTCTATCATATACAGAATATGAGTTTCCATATATTATGGCTCGCTTCATTATACAGGGTCATCAAAAAAAAAAATGCCAACATTTAAAATAATGTTATAAAAAAACTTTTAGAAAAATTCAATGGTTTCGATCTTAAAATGTGCGGGAAAAGATTTTTAAAAAATTCGTACCTTAGTGTGTTTCGATGTTTTTTTTTGTGTAAACATTTTGAATTGTTGTTTTTGGAATTTGTAGCTCGGCAATTCGTCGAGCAATAGATTTTTTGGGGCTCCTGAAACAAGATTGGCGGATAAGTTCGAAATTCTCTTCTGATGTTGGTGGTCGGCCTGGCCTAGATTTTTTCTCCACAATCCAAACCATCGAATGATAGCTTTGTAATCAGGTACAGTTTGTCCTGGATAAGTTCTCTGAAAAATCAACGTACACTGACTGGTGACTTTGACTCCGCGTACTAAACTCACTGTGCTTTTTGTTGAACGGTCAACATTGTACTGAATGGCGGCAGTCGTTGGCGCGCCCGCGGCCGACCATGGCTACTGCGCACTAGTGTGTATAATTTTGATTTTCTTTCTAGATTTTAGTTAGGTATTTAATGACAGATAATTAAAATAACGGTTCGTTATTTTTTTTAAAAATATTACTGTTGATGCAAGCATTTGCCTTACAATTCTTCTTATTTTCATCGTTCGGTATTCTATTATATATTTTTTAAATACACATTATTCTCTAACTAACTTACTAACTAATCATCACGCCGTCTCCCCGAAGGGGTATGCAGAAAGAATGGACTGACACACTTTTCTTCCCTGACATATTTCTCTCGCTTCCACAACATTCATACATCGTGTCATGCACGCGCGTTGATTTCTCTGACTCCTCACGTGGCCGACATTCAATATTTGATTATTTGATTTATTCTTCTTAGTGATTTCATTGATACGGCATTAATCTTACATTCATACATCTTTATAATGCTGTATTATATCGATTTGGTTCACGCTGTAATGATGTTACTATTAATAATAAAAAGCAAGGTCACGCCACCTCTAAAACAAAACTTACGGTCACCAGCACACGTTTAACATAAAGGGTTTCGGTTCTCCTTTTTTTTAAATGTTGGCATTATTTTTCGATGACCCTGTATAATATAATTTATTACATCAGAATCAAAAATATTGTAAAATACATCAAAGTATCGCGTAAAATGTTGAATATGAAACATTTCGAGATGTAATCTTGTTAAAAAAAACTGATTAGGTACTTACCTCTAATCTTGTGTGCTTAATGTTTAAAGGTCCGGAAGGGCGAGGTCAAATGACCCCGTGATCAAAGGTAAAAATATACAAAGGCTTTCACAATCCTGAAATTCCAGGGCCGCCCCGCACCCTTTCACGTCGCTGTGTTTCCCTTCGAATCCTTCCCTGAAATTTAATAAGAGGTATGTTGATAAAAGATTACGTAAGCTAAAATATACCTTTGTGAGACTATTATCGAATCGAAGGTAAAAATTGTTGCGGCTTTGATTCGGTGTAAGAAAAGTGGTTAATATTTAAAACTTATTTTCCGATTTATTACAAAATAAAAGCTTAGATGGCAGTGCACAGCAATGTTTTTGTCCCGACCATAATGTATGGAAGTGAAGCAACTGGCAAAAGAAGAAAGAAAGTAGAATAAATGTAGTTGACATGAAATCTTTAAAACGAATATGCGATAAATCTGTATATCTCTATATGATAGTCTCAAATACAAATATAAGAAGTGAATGCGGTGCGAATGAAAGTGTTATGAATAAAATAATGAAAGGGTCGTTAAGGTGGTTTGGACACATGGAAATAATGAGTGAAGACAGAATGGTGAAGAAGGTACATATGTAAACGACGTGAACGGAGCTAGAAATAGAGGAAGGCCGAGGAAAACTTTGTACGATCAAATTAACCAAATATTAAATGTCGGTCAGGTGAGGAGTCTAGAAATCGACGTGCGTGAATGTCACGATGTATAAGTGTAGAGGAAGCGAGAAATGTATGTCAGGACAGAACAGGGTGGCAGTCCATTCTTTCTGCCTACCCTTTCGGGGAGACGGCGTAATGGTTAGTTAGTTAGTAATTTTTATAATTTAAATAATCACTTTCCTTATTTGCACCATATAGAGAATTTACTTCTAATAATCTTTATAAATGAAACCATTAGCCGGGACACACGACAATTGAAATGGGGGTTCTAGTGCCAACCCCCCATAAGGGTTGGCACTATAACTCCATTGTGTACTGCCATCTTTGCTTCTGTGGATATATTTCTATTTGCAGTAATGACTTTAAGTGCGCCATTTATTTTATTCCCAGCACCAACCCTTCTTTCGATGTCTTTCTTAATTTTTCCGTCTCTTGTAAACATGCTTCCTAGATACGTAAATTCGGTAACTTGCTCCAATTTCTCGGCCATCGCACTTATATCACAAATCGATGAAAACCATCACTTTAGATTTAGACACATTCATCACCAGGTCACTATTTTTGCATGCCTCATACATCCTTGACACTAAGACTTTTCTCTACTGTCAGCGATTAACACAGCATCGTCTGCATATAACAAACAGCTGACTGACAAATAATTCATCTTAGCACCAGCGTCTATGCCTTCAAGATAACCACGGGGACATCACACAACCCTGTTTGACACCATCTTTATAAGTATAATTAATAATGGGTTATAATTTACAATAATCCTCCGTTATACATTTCGAAATAAGAGTTTTATAGAAAATCGGAGATAAATCACCATTACAATCAAACAATATACCTATGTCTTGTATTTTAGAATGTTGTAATGTTGTTGTAGAATGGTGTGTAAAGAGGTAATAATTAAAGACAAAATGCAATCTTGCGTTTCACTCTCGTTACTCCTTTATAAGCGAGTGCGAGAGAGATAAGTTATTAACCTTGTGCTGCCCTGCGCGCAGAATTTGTTTTTAAACATTGTTAGCATTAATCGATATTAGTCAACCATAATGTCGAAGGTCTACCTCTATCTCTTGGAATAGTTGAAATTTATTGTATAACAAATAATCGTAATCCATTGTTTTGGCGGAAACACTTTGATATTATTAACTGTTAAATTAAAAACACTGTTTTAATATCAAAAATTTAGATTATTTTTTATAAAAACGTCGCGACAGCTGTTTCAGTAACCGATGTTACCATCGTCAGGTGTTAATCCCATCTTAATCGCTTATATTATTGTGTGTACTTTCTTCCCCTGCATAATCGTGTTAACCATATAAATGAAATCTTTCTGTATTCATCTTTAGTTTATTGTAACACCTGACGATGGTAACATCGGTTACCGAAACTGCTGTCGCGACGTTTTTATAAAAGATAAACAAAAATTTTGATATTAAAACAGTGTTTTTAATTTAACAGTGAACAAATAATCTATGATAAACATATGTTTTTTCAAACAGAGCTTGTTATTTAAAGGAGAGTTTGTTATTTCAAGCAGAGCTTGTTATTTCTCTGAAGTTCATGGATGCAATATTATTCAATATATCTGTATAATTAATTATCGAATGCAAACTGACAACATACCAATTGAGCAAGTCATGGGATTCACTTACCTAGGAGACGAGAGCTGCAGCAACCGTGACCTACGAGGGTATAACTTGGGTATAGGACCTCGTATATAGTGAAGTGTAAGCACAAACCAATAAAGCAACAGCTGTGACTGGCTGCTTGCGGGGTAATATGGAGAAACAAATACATGCTAACCGAAAGTAAGGTCAGGGTAAACAAGGCATACGTCCGCCCCATCATGACATGGGATTGAAGTCAGAACCGATACATACATCACTAAATTTTTTTTTTTGTTAAAAAATACTCCTTGCATCATTACAGCGTGAGCAAAATCGATGTAAAGGGTGGAAAAAAAAAATATCAAAGGAAATATACGAGTACATAGAACCTTATGAATAGGAATATGCCAGTTATTTCCTTGCTGCCTTTATCGTAAGGGTATTCACGAATTCGCCATAATTGCATCCAAAGAGGTCTATCTCTTTTGCAACCTCATTTAAAAGACGAATCGCTTTCAATACAGGAGAACTTCGAAGGGCCTCTGTGCGGCAATTTGGGGCATAAAATAATATAAGCCCCCTTGCTCTGCTATAACTATGGGGAACGTATAGATTTAGTTCTCTCAGTTTTCCTGGATTGTAAATACCTCAGGATAATAGTTCAAAAAAATGCTTACCTAGAAAGATCATTCGACGAGTTTCAAGAGTGTTGAAATCACATTCCTGTGAGAAATAGTGAGGGGTACAAAAAAGGATAATAGTTATATTCCCTGAGGTATAAATATATCAATGAGATGACAACCTTCGTGGCCGAGTGGCTTACTGCCACCCCAAAGGTCCCGGGTTCGGTTCCCGGGTATGGCAGGGTGATTGTCACACTGTCTGTGGTCTGGTGCATAAATCACGTGATAATAAAATAGCGATAGATTAGCTACTTATCACATGTCACGAGATTCTGATAAAAAAATATAGCTATACCTTTAACATCGATTTGGCTTGCGCTGTAATGATGTAAAGAGCGATTCAACAAAATAACAATAATAATAAAGTCTGTCTGTGATGATGAAGACCTACTGATATGGGGAAGAGTTAAAGGCGCTTTCGGAGCTGTGGATTGCATGAATGATACAGGATAATGAAAAAAAAAAGTTTGTTTTTTAAATGTGTTAAATTCCACTAATGTTTGTGTCTTCGGACAGTTTCTGCAGCTCGCTGCCATCTTCATCTCACCTACTCATGCTACCGAAACCGGTCAAAGACATAAACATTAGTGCATTTAAACTAACAAATACATTTATTTATATTTTCATTGTTTACAATGAAGTTCTACCATGAAATTTCAAATATTTTTTTTAATAATATGAGACTTGCGAAAATTGTTAAAAATGCAAGCTCCAGCAGCAAGAGTATACCAGTAAAGTCGTCGGGGGGGATGAAGGTATCGCTGGACTTCATCATCACAGGACCATACACCGCCACAAGCAGGTCATATGACGTAGACAAGAAGAAGAAGATATTTTTTTCTCTGAAGATAATCATTTATTATATATACAGAGACAAACATATTTTAAAGACTTTAAATAAATAATATTAATTTAAAAATATCTTGATTTTTTTTAATAAAGTCATTCAAATATACATTTTTTAATTTTTGAAATTAAGGCAGTTATTAAAAATAAACTAAATATATAAATAGCAAAATATATTTAAATTATAATTTTAAATACTGTGTAAAACAACATGAAATTTTGGTTTGAGAATTTTAGAACATAAAATATATCTCTCTAAGAATTCACCCCTCTGAAATCACCAACCACCCCATAGAAAAAATAGCTCATATAATAAAGATCACAGTAATAAAAAATGTAACCTTAATTTTGTAATGAAAACATATTATTAATAAATCACCTTGAAAATTGAGAAATTGCAAAAGTCTTCTTCTTCCCCGGCCTGTCTCCAGGCTGCTGCTATTGAGAAGCCAGTCAACGTCCTGATTTGATCGACCAGCGGCTCGGTGTCTATCTCTGTGGTGGATTTCTCTCTACTCTGCTCTTTATTACAGCTTTTCAAGGTTGTCCTAATCCCCGGGGCAAAAGCCATTAATAAGGTTGAAAAAACATAACAAACAAACAATCAAACATAATTTCAACTCCAATATGTGATTTGTTCCCATTGCTTTACAATTCTTATTAAATAATAATTACCAAGTATTGATTTCATATCATTTTATTGTTAAGATGTTTGCAATGAAGATGGATGTGTACGATCCGAAACATGTTTATAAAGAGTGCAATATATTTTAGTGATACAATATTGTATCAAAAGTTATTCAAATGTAAATCCACAACACAATATGAAGGATTATATAATATAAATTAGTGTATTGTAATAAAATGCACTTAGTTTCTAGAAAATCCATATTAAATATAGTTATTTTTTTTTAATTTTGTATTCTTTAATAGGAGTGACATTGCTCGTTTTGTATCGGCATTAAAATTTACAATAATACAAAACATTGTCATTCACATAAACAAAATAGTTACATTTCTAGAAAACAGAAGTTTTCATTAGAAATTAATATTTAAATAGCTTAATAATAACATCTGTATATTTGATCTTCTGAGGTTAAATATGTCAATACCATAAAATATAATAAAACATCAAGGTTAAGGACGTTCCAAACGGACGTTAATTAAAAAATATACGAATTGGACGTATTTGAAAATAATAAATATGATAAAAACGTATGTTTTCTAAAAGATTTATTATTTTTAATGGAAATGATATGATTCACCTTGCTAATGCATTATCAAATGTTTTTAATTCGTATTAATTATATAAATTTCATTCGTAGTAATTATTTAATACGGAGATGGTATAACTACGTCTTAAATAATTACTACGAATGAAATTTAAATAATTAATTTGAATGAAAAACATTTGATAATGCATTAGCAAGGCGAAACATATCATTCCCATAAAAATGAATAAATCTTCTAGAAAACAGACGGTTTCATCATATTAATTCATTGTTCAAGAAACAATAAATATTTATAAATGTTGTTGTAATGAACACTGAATATATTTCGGGGTGCCTAAATAGAACGCAGCAAATCAAAACCTTAACTTGGGTACCTACTCAGATCGAACTGGGTAGGTCAACAGGTGGTTTCGCATTTCTCGTTCATGTTCTCCCACTCGAGCCAATGGCGACGTGGCTGTAAAAAAAACACCTTGTCAGGGGGAGATAACCATAGATATGGTTTATCTCTCTTCCCTGCCGTGTTATCAATGGCTTTTCACGAGAAGCAATCAAACATAACAATAAAAATATGTTCATTAATTCATACACGATCATCAAATTGATAACCATTTTTGCTTTTTACGTAAAAAATGTTAGATCACAAACGTTTTAAACGTTAAGAGAGTAGAAATCTGCAGCCATAATGACCTTTATGACCTTCTGAGGTATCTCTACATGAGGGAGTATGGTAGCTATCCTTGGCTCTATCCCACGGCATTTCTTTTGGGAATGCTCGGAACCAATTCTCTACAGCTTCGAAGAGATGGACATCTAATTACCCATTTCTTTAGATTAATTAGGGGATACTTCGAGAACTCGGCCGTACTGGAGGGTGTTCGGCTTTTTGTCCCCGATAGATATCTCCGACAGCGACAGCACAGATTGTTTTACCTACCGGCTGCCAGAACCAATCTGCCTCTGGTGACACCGGTGGGAAGAGCAATTAGTCTGCTGAACGCGGTCTCCTCGGAGATCGACGTCTTTCATGTTAGTGAAAGTACGTTCAGAAGGCAAATACTCTTAATTCTGGAGAGTATCCTGTCTTCCTAATGTTGAACCATCTCTTATGCGTTTCTGGTAGTATACTATATATAATACGAGGTCCGTTCAAAAAGTATCGCGAATTTTGTGTTTTTTTCAAAAATTATTTATATATTCATGAATTTCTATTTTGTCCCCTTCAAAGTAATCCCAACCAGATATTATACACTTGTGCCAACGTTTTTTTTAATCCTCGAAGCACCCCAAAAAATCATTTTTTGTGATCTTGTTCAGCTCCTCCTTCGATGCCGTCTTTATCTCCTCAATCGTAGCCTAGCGTCGTCCTTTCATGGGCCTCTTCAGTTTCGGGAACAAGAAAAAGTCACAGGGGGTCAGATCTGGGGAATACGGTGGCTGCGGCATTATTGGTGTGTTGTTTTGGCCAAAAATTCGCGCACAAGCAGATGCGAAATTGAGCAATTTTGGTACGAATTTCGCGGCGACCGATCTCATGCCCAAATCATTGGTAAAAATCGAATGGCACGAGCCAAGCGATATGTTTAAGTCCTCAACAACTTCTTTAGCGGTGATTAGACGATTGGCCAATACTATGTTATTCACTTCATCAATGTTTTCGTCTGTTGTTGACGTGCTCGGGCGTCCGGCAGGCTCTTTTTCGTTCACATCTTCTCGGTCCTCTGAGAACATTTTGTACCACCGATAAACGTTGCTTTGGTCCAAGATAGCTTCACCATATGCCACAGTCAACATTCGGAATGCGTCCGGGGACTTAATTTTGTTTTTCACTCAAAATTTGATACAGATTCTTTGATCCATTTTTTTGGAGTGGGCAAAAATCGAAGACGAGCCAAAACACGTGCAAGCAAAGTGGCTCTCAAAAATTAACTGAACATTTAAACTGGCCGAACTTATCGGCATAAGTGAGAGATATGAGTACCAACATAACGCCACAAAAAAATCAAAAATCGAATATACGTAACCGGCGGAAATTCGAAATTCGCGATACTTTTTGAACATACCTCGTATATTATTTTACCTGTTCTCAATAGATGCCTTAAAAATAAATTTTGTAATGTCTGTTGATGAAATAAACTGATTTGATTTGATTTGATTTGATTTATACCGAAGTACAAGAACAAGTAAATAAACCCTCTGCCGTGTCAGGATGTCTGAAGAATTTAGGCTGGAAGAACAAGCACATGCGTAATGCGTATTGAAAGCAAGGTACGAATTTATAAGACATGCGTGTGACCTATCATGACGTATGCTGTCTAGACGCGGAACCAAAGGTCTGCTTAGAACATCTGAGATGAAGGTCCTAAGATCCATTATGGGAAAAACTCTCCGATCGTGTCCGTAACGCAGACATAATAAAATCTTGCGAAATAGAAGATATTCGGTGGAGTAGATCCAGAAGAAGATAGTGGAGGGACTATATAGCCAGAATGGATAGTGACAGACTCGCATATGTAACCGCTTATGAAATCCCCTCTGGACACTGTCCACCTAGAAGACCACCTAAGAGATGGAGGGAGAGCTGGTCCTCAACATCCTAAAAGACATGATTTCTGTGTCACAGATCATCAGATCTATTATAAGAAGAAAAAAATACAAACGTTTTCTAATAATAATGTGGAATGAAGTGTTGGTGCTGACTAGAAAGTGAATGGTAAATGATGTCATTACAAGGAAAAATCTATCCAGAAATGATAACATGAGTTAATATTATATACTTGTATGGGATGAGATGGACCGATGATATTCTCAAAAGGGTTGGAAAATCTTGGATACAAAGGGGGCAGGATAGAGCCGAGTGGAAGAAATTGGAAGAGGCCTATATCCAGCAGTGGAGGGAAGAAGGCCAGAAAAGAAGAAAGAAGACTTGTATGTAAAAATGGGATTATTTAGACCAGAGGTTCCCAAATTTTTTAGTCCCGTCAAACACTTGCCGATTTCATCTATTTTGTGTAGACCCTCTGCTTTCCTAAGTCTTGCGAGTCTTGAAAGTATTCCTACTAACCTGATTGGTAATGTGCTGGAATCCATCACAGATCCGCTGTGTTAGTCACTGCATCCACCGTCCAATCCTGCTCTTTCCTTTCTGCAACAAACAGGTTCCCAAAGGGGCAGTTCCACCTCCTTAGTGGGCGCTAGTTCTTTCCATGGGGGCGGTAGCGGGTCCAGAAGAAAATGAGTGGTGTTGAGGCAGTCAAGAGACCACTATTACAGAACTAGAGAAAATAACGATTAAAAAATGATTAGTGCTATATTTGGTCCATATAACATTACGGTGTGGAGACCTGGACCCTCAAATTGAACATAATGAACCATATAGAATCACTTGAAATGTGACTCTATAGCAGAATGTTACGGATTCCATGGACTGACATGGTCACCAACAGTGAGATGTTACATAGAGCCAGAGTAGGAAAAGAATTGTTGTCTAATATAAAGTCTAGAAAGATGGCATATTTGGGACACGTTCTCCGCAACGAGAAATACGATCTGCTGCACCTCATCATGAAAGTGGAAAATTGAGGGTAGGTGCGATGTGGGAAGACCTCAGATGTCCTGGTTCGAGAACATCAAAAAGTGGACCGGAATTCGGAGGGTGGGGGAGTTGTTCTGGCTTGTACATAACAGAGAGGCCTACACCAGAGTAATAGCCGACGTCGGAGGGACCTGACATGGCACTCTCAAAATAATAATAAGAATGTCATATTTGGGACACTTCTTCGCAACGAAAAATAGGGTTTGGTGCACCTCATCGTGAAGGCAAAGATTGAGGGTAGTGACGGTGTGGGAAGAAGGCAGATGTCCTGGCTGAGACACATCAGAGACACCAAGAAGCACCGGAATTCAGAGGGTGGGGGGATTGTTCCTGCAGGCACAAAACAGAGAAGCCTACACCAGGGTGATAGCTGACGTCGGGCGACCTGACATGGCAGTTTAAGAAGAAGAAGATTATTATTATGGCGATGGATTTTTTTTTCTTGCAAAGAGGGCGGTTGTCTAGAAAAGGTTGGGAACCTGTGTGCTAGCAGTAAGGGAGTTAAACAAACCAAACACACAGCTGTCAAAGTGACAGCTGTCTATACTGATAAGGTTTCCGATGTTCTTAAGGCGAAAAGGGGAGCAATTATTCGTTCGGGAACTGTAAGAAAAACAAAGGTCTTGCCTGCTGCTCGCTCATTGTCAATTGTAGGACCAGCTACAGTGATAATTAAGACAGAGTAGCACAATAGTCGCCTGCAACAACCAATTTGAGCAGACAAGACTCAAGATGATAACTGTGGAAATGCATTTATAAACATGAAAACATGCAAATAATTAAATAAAAAAATAATGAAAAATTCTTTTAAAATACATATTTAGATTAAAATCACTTGGTTTTATAGTTTCGACCAATTCGACAGTTCTTTGCCATCTTCTGGGCTATTCTTCAAGTGTATATTATAA
Organism: Lepidostoma basale; assembly: GCA_022606425.2. Classification (NCBI taxonomy): domain Eukaryota; kingdom Metazoa; phylum Arthropoda; class Insecta; order Trichoptera; family Lepidostomatidae; genus Lepidostoma; species Lepidostoma basale. The sequence continues at coordinate 384,224 of JAHDVF020000237.1, forward strand.
AGAATTTTTCTTTTCTTTATCATAATATAAATAGTCAAAAACCCGAAAGTTGACAAGAAACAGTACAAGAATATTTTGAATACAAGAGAGCGAGAGAGGAATACTTCGATTCTCTCCGATTCGAAATTATGTAGTAATTCGAAATGCACATCATGCGCATGCCCTTTGAACGTCTCTGGATTATTTTGAATTTTGTTCTGATTATTGTTGTATGAAAATAGTGTAGAAAACAAAAGAAGAACAATTTGGTTTTGCCAATTGTGGAAATTTTAACACTTGCTACCATATTAAAATTTAAAATTGTAAAGTGAAAGAAGTTTATTAGGGGTAAAAAATCTTTACTTCCGTGAATATTTCACGGGTTACTACTAGTTTTCATTATTTACATTAAACTTCTACCAAGAAATTTCAATGAGATACGACATTAACATATGCAACATTGTTTTATTGTTTTATTTATTAAGGATGACATACAGCGATATCAATAACATATATATAATAAAACATTTAGAATAATTAAAATAAGACCAATTACATGCTACCACAAATATAAAATAATAGTTAACAATTAACAAATGATAGTGTGAAACGAGATTGAAGTTAAACTAAGACAAAATAAGGTATGCATAATAATTAAGAGTTGAAATACTTATAGTACTAGAAATAAAAAATAAAATTAAGATAAATAAATAAAAGTAATATACGAGTATTATAATATCATGTAATATAGTGGTCACATCCACGCCGAAATGTTGCTCCGATCTTTTTCTTCAAATTTCGCTCGTTCAAAAAAACATCAATGTCTCCAAAATGTACAAATGTTCATATTTATTCCAGATATATCAAAAACTTAGGTCCCGAACATATTTAAAATCATCGTCAATCATCAGAATACATCGTGGAAAAACTGGTGACAGAAATGTTGTGAATATGCTACTTTTTTACTTCCAGAACTTGCATTCCAACTGTTATGGACTTGTCAATTTGGTCCACTAACGTCATCTTCTACAAGTGACAATTGTGAATTTTGAAACCTACTCACCCACAGATTTCAAGAACCACTGAACAATTCGGTATTTACCAGAAAGTAAGAGGCATTATCAACAAATCATCACACAAAAACACTTTACGAAGACCTAGTTCTCGGACGTCATACACTGTCGTAATACAATTTATTTTAAATTGTTCGTTCGTTTTAACATAGATGTCACTCATTTTTCGAAAATTGTGGTAAATTTAAATCTGTACTAGACTTAAAATAATAACAGTATTTAATCCACTGTTAAAATAGATAGACAAGATGCTTACTTAATTGATATCTTGTAATTGAAAAAATACCTTTTTTCTTCGGGACATTCGAGGTCCAAAACAAAATTTTTTGAGACGATATTTTGTTATAATACTGTATAATAATTGTTTTGATAGTGTTTTTGTATGAAATAATTGTATAAGTACTCTTCTTTAAAATGAGCATTACTTTTTTTATATAAAACATTTCAAATTATGTGGATAGAAATTGTTTGTCGAAAATGAGTGACATCTATATAAAAATGATAAAACCAATCGTACATATTATTTAATTCGTGCCTGACAGTTGTGGTATAATATTGTTTTATTTATTGACAAAATTCAATAAAACTTTCGGTTATCTGTTTTTAAAGGTTAATTAAGGATTGTTATTAAATTGTGTTAAATCAGTTGCGTTCTGAAGTTGCAGTTGAAGGTATTTCAAGGTATTTTTTTATTGTTTTTTTTTAATGGATTTATACAAAGTATTTATTAATTCTGAATATTATATATAATAAGAAGGAACTTTTCTGGGTTCGTTCGCATAATTTAAGCTACACTTATATTAATATATGATACAATTTAGTTACAATAATTAAATTTGTTGCGTCTTCTTACTATTTCACTGCCCAACTATGTTCATAGATGGCAGTATAATCAAATATCTCTAAAAAAAATATTCTCAAATATTATATTACAATTATTATGAAATGAGTTTTGTGAAAAACATTACAAAAATTAAAAATATATTACGTATTTTAACTTTATTTGAATTTTATTTATATTTTGTTATAATGTGGTTTAACAAAATAAGATTTAAAATTACTTTAAAATGCACCGGTAAACATATACGAGTATAAGTTTCAAGGTTAGCCGAAAACTCTAGTTCGAGATTTTGGGATAAAAATAATCAAAATGATCTTTCGTCACATTTTCTGACAGAGGTGCAGCTTTTTTGTAAACTCAAAAATTTTAGTACGAAATATAGAAACAAATGGTGGTGTAACTATAACAGTCCCACTGCCAGTGTTATGAACTAAGTGCACACATCTAATTGAAACAAATAAAAACTAATGCCATAAACATACAAACAACAAAAATATATAATATAAACTTTCCACACTGACCAAAGGATCAAACATGGCAGTATTATTATTTTTCTTTTGTCCTGGACTATTGTATTATGATATCTGATTATTGAATTGTTTTTTTCATATACCTATTATGCTAGGTACCAAACTTTGAGCATAGGGTGCTCAAAGTTTGGTAGGGTCACGGAGATGCATATTTTGCTGGCAAATATGTGTCACTTAAATGCCGTGAAATGCCACAGTTGCATTCCATCAGCAACACTACCAATAGTCCTACTCCTAGCGTCCACGAGTGGTCTCTTAGGCCCCGCGAGCCCCGGGCAATGTGGCCACTGGCAATACCATCCAGCCATAGCAGATAGGAGAGGATGAATGGCGAACTTCTGGCGCCATAAAACCAGAACCACCCAGCTAAGGGAAGGAAATCCCCAACAGAAAAACCCTGGCCCTCCTGGTAGGGGTTGGGCGAGATGCTAATAACTTCTCCCCATAAAAAAGCAATGATTACGAAACCAGACGCAGAGCCTCGGACAAGGACTGGAACTCGGACTAGACCCGGCAAACGAAATATGGACATACGAATTGGCACTTGGAATGTTAGAACGCTGAATAGAAGTGGAGCTCTTAGAGAGCTAACTGCAGAGATGAAGAAGTATAAGGTACAAATAATGGCGGTGCAGGAAACAAGGTGGCTGAACAGTGAGACGTTTGACACCACAACTCACACGGTTCTACACAGCGGTAGCAAGAAGCACCATCAACTCGGGGTTGCGTTTATAGTGGACGAAAATGTGAAAAACAGTATTATTGGTTTCAGACCTATAAACGAGCGAATATGTGTTCTCCGTATTAAAACCAGATTCTTTAACGTTTCAATGATAAACGTGCATGCAGAGACTGAAGATAAGGATGATGCAATTAAGGACACTTTTTATCATAAATTGGAACATGTTTTTGACTCAATACCCTCGAACGATATAAAAATTGTTATAGGTGATTTCAATGCGAAAATAGGTCGAGACACAGCACACCAACATATTACAGGAAGACACAGCCTACATGTGGATAGTAATAACAATGGGTTTCGAGTCATAGATTTTGCTGGGTCCAGGAATATGGTCATATCATCCACACAGTTACCTAGGAAAGACATATTCAAGTGGACGTGGACCTCTCCAAATGGCAGACACCATAACCAAATCGATCACTTATTAATAGAAAAAAGAGGGGCCTCAAATATCATGAACGTGAGAACATACAGAGGTGCAAATTGTGATTCAGACCATTACATGGTAGTAGCAACATATAGGAGTCGCATCTCAAATTACAAAACGACAAGACAACAGGATGTAATGAAATTCAATACTGATGCACTCAAAACACCCGAAGGTCTAGAGAGATACCACAATGCGCTCATAGAACATCTCCCAAACGAATTAGACCAAGCGATGTCTCAAGAAACCATGGAAGAAGATTGGGATAAGGTTAAAAATGCAGTTTTAAATGCAGCCGAAACAGGTATAGGCAACAGACCTAGGCGAGCCAAAAATCCGTGGTTTGATGATGAATGCAAGGACAAAATAGAAATCAAAAATAAACTTCGAAAAATATACATAGAGCAAGGTACAATACTCAAGAGACAGGCTTACGAAGAAGCCAGAAGGGAGATCAACAAAATACTGAAAACCAAAAAAAGAGCATACATGAATAATATATTGCTGAAAATGGAACAGGACTTTGTTGAAAACAACACAAGAGAAGCCTATAAAGCAGTCAACGTTTTTAAGAAGGGGTTCAAACCAAATACAAGCTTATGTAGGGACGCTGCGGGAGACATCATAGCGGATTCAGAGAAGATCAAAGACAGATGGAAGCAATACTTCCAACATCTACTTAACCCAAACACAAGTTCCGAAAATGAAATAACCGAGGTACCCACAGAAAATGATTACGAAGTAAATCCTCCCACAATCACAGAAGTGAAATTAGTAATTAGGAAATTAAAAAACAATAAAGCACCGGGAGTGGATAATATACCATCTGAGCTACTGAAATATGGAAATGATCATCTCCATAAGTTGATCCACACAATTATAACAAAAATATGGAACCTAGAACATATCCCTGAAGATTGGCAGATGAGTATAATATGTCCAATCCACAAAAAGGGAGACAAGCTGAAATGCGAGAATCACAGAGGCATCTCACTTTTGAGTACATCATACAAAATCTTTACCACAATACTCAAAAACAGAATGGAACACTTTGCAGAAAACATCATCGGAGAGTACCAGGCTGGGTTCAGGAGGAACAGATCAACAAGTGATCAATTGTTCACAGCAAGGCAGATCCTAGCAAAATGCTGGGAATTTGACGTCGATGTATATCAGCTGTTCATTGACTTCAAACAGGCTTATGATAGTATCAGTAGAGAGAAACTGTATGATGTACTCTTGAACTTCAAAATCCCTACGAAGTTAGTAAGACTGGTAAAAGCAACCATGGATAATACAAAATGTAGAGTCAAGATAGGAGGAGAGCTCACAGATGAATTCATGGTATCACAGGGCCTCAAACAAGGTGATGGTTTAGCCCCAACACTTTTTAACCTGAGTTTGGAATATGCCATAAGGAAAACTTACCACCTTAACACGAATCCCAACACATACTTTCATACCAGATCATAGGATATGCAGACGACCTTAACATTGTAGGAAGATCCCTAGCAGCCATACACGAAGTATTTGAGCCTTTAGAGACAGCAGCCAAGGAGGTGGGTTTAGAGATAAACGAAGAAAAGACACAAATAATGAAACAAACCAGGAATGCAACCCATAACTCGAGGCGAACCATCAGATTCAAGGACAGATACGACTTTAAGATGGTGGAGGACTTCACTTACCTAGGGTCGTCTATAACAAAAGAAAACGAAGATCACAAGGAAATCGAAAGAAGAATCACAATTGGTAACAAAACATTCTTCTCTCTACCACCAGCGCTCAAATCAAGAAACGTACACTGGAAAACCAAAATCACCCTGTATAAAACAATCATCCGAACAGTAGTGACCTATGGGTGTGAGGCGTGGACAATGACAGCGAAATCTGCAGAGCGACTGGATACTTTTGAGAGAAGGGTGCTGCGCAGAATTCTGGGGCCTGTGAATGACGGTGAAGGCTGGAGAGTGCGGCATAATGACGAGCTGTACAATATTTACAAAGCTCCCAGTCTCTCCACACAGGTCAGACTGAATAGACTGAGATGGGCCGGTCACGTGCAGAGGATGCCGTCATCGCGAACCCCAAAAAGATTGCTGGAGTGGCACCCAGGTGGTAGAAGACCAATTGGACGACCAAGGCTGCGATGGGAGGATGAAGTTGGGAGAGATGGAACAAGATTGTTAAGAGTGTCAGATTGGAGGGTCGAAGCGGAGGACAGGAGGAGTTGGAGGCGAAGAATACTGGAGGCTAAGGCTCGATATGGGCTGTAGGGCCATCGAAGAAGAATTATGCTATGAGAATTGTCTTATTTTACCTGATTTGTTTATTTCTTCTCTTTATTCTGCTATGGCCTTATTTTACGTAACTTGAATATAAATATTTTACGTAATTTAATTATATTTGACCAGAAGCCGAAACCGGCCAAAGACACAAACATTAGTGGATTTTAACTTAATATAGGTACATTAAAAAAAATGCATTTTATTTTTATTATTTACAATGAACTTCTTATACGAAATTTAATATCTCTTCTCAAAATGTCTGGTCCCCCTCGGCTATCACTCTGGTTAGGCCTGTCTGTCCTGTGCCACCCGAAATAATTACCCCACCCTCCGAATTCCGAAATCAGTCTTTGATTTTCTCGAGCCAGGACATCTGGGGTCTTCCCACACCTCGACTAGGTACCCTCAATCTTCCCTTCACGATGAAGTGCAGCAGGTCGTATTTCTCGTTGCGGAGAATGTGTCCCAAATATGCTATCTTTCTAGTCTTTATATTAGACAACATTTTTTTTTTCAATTCTGGCTCTATGCAACATCTCATCGTTGGTGACTATGTCAGTTCATGGAATGCGCAACATTCTGTGATGGAGTCACATTTCAAATGCTTCTTACGGTTCATTGTATTCACTTTGAACACCTGGACCCTCAAATTTATTGTTACTTCTTCTTCTTTCGGTGCCGTGTCAGGTCCCCCCCAACGTTAGCGATCGCTGCAGCAAAGGCATTTCTATCCTGTGCCACTTGGAACAGGTTCTGAACTCTTGTTATTACTGTCCACTCTGTTATGTTCCGCAACCAGGACAGCTGCCTTCTACCAACGTTCCTCCACTTTACCCATTAATATCAGTCGAAGGAGGTGGTATTTATCTCCCCTTAGCACATGATCCAAATATGAGACCTTTCTAATTTTCACACTCGACAACAGCTCTCTATTGGCTCTGGCTCTCTGTAGTACGTCTGCATTACTGACCCTATCTGTCCACGGTAAACAGAGCATTCTGCGGTATATCCACATCTAGAACGATTCCAACCGGTTCATTACATTCACTTTTAGAGTATAGGATTCGCAGCCATATAGTAGAACAGACCATATATAACATTTAATCTTTCTTTATCGGAGTTTCAAGTTAAGATTATCGTTGCAAAAGAATGTTCTCATTTTATTAAATGTAGCTCGTTCAACTTCAATTCTGCATTTTATTTCAATGTCCGGGCCAAGCCAAGTGATAATGCTGCCAAGGTATTTAAGGTATTTATTGTTACAACTATTCTCTCCGCGCTATTCTGGGCAAAACACTGAGGGACAGAATCAGAAACACAGTAATACGTGAGACCTGCGATACTGAAGATATTGTCAGATGGGGCAGGAAAAGAAGACGCTTCTGGCGCGACCACGTAGAACGAATGAGCGACGATAGACTCCCCCAAGCAGCCGCAAACAATGTGCCAATGGGAACTCGCCAACCCGGAAGACCTGCGAATAGATGGCGAGACAGTTAGAGTTCTGTGTCCCAGGAGACCTCGACGCCATAAAAACAGATCCACAGATCTATTAAAAGAGGAAGAAGAAGATGATTGTTCCAACATATTTTTTTTAACGTCATAAACTACCAACAAAATTATTCAGTTGTCTATTTGACAGTGAACGAACAATTCTCTGCTATTAAATAAATAATTTGCGAATATACGAATATGCAGAAAACCAAATGTTTCCGACACCTGTGACAGTTGAAGCATTGTTTATTATATAAGTATCTATTTTACTATCTCAGTTCATTGTTACTGCTATATCTGGCGGTTGTCACACAAGTAGTTACGTGATAATATATTTGTTACATTTAGTTTCATCGTATAAAATAGTGTTATCTTAATTAAGGCAACCTTTGATAGGTGTGATATCAAATAGACTTAATATATCACAATAAAGCTAAAGATTTACAATGTTCAAAAGTAATAAGTGGTTTAAATATTTTATTATTCGAAGTACAAAATCCATATTGTATCATCACAAAGTGAAATCATATTTTGCGGCTACGCACGTGATTATCAGTTCAACTGCTTTTTATTTTATTGCATTATTTATATGATTAAAAAATAATGAAAATAAAATACATTGAGTAGAAATGAGATCTCATAGAAGAATGTGTGTTAAATCTATATAATGTAAGAAGTGAAAGCAGTGCGAATAAAAGTGTTATGAATAAAAATATCAATGAAATGTCGGGTCATATGCTTAGGCGAGAAAAATACCACATCCTCTGACTGATATTAATGGGCAAAGTGAAGGGACGTCGGGGAATTGGTAGAAGGCAGCTGTCCTGGCTGCGGAACATAAAAGAGTGGACAGGAATAACAAGAGTTCAGTACCTGTTCCAAGTGGCGCAGAACAGAAATGCCTTCGCTGCAGTGATTGCCAACGTTGGGGGGACCTGTCACGGCACCGAAAGAAGAAGAATGAAAGGTTCATTAAGACGGTTTGGACACGTGTAAATAATTGATGAAATAATAGTGATAATACGATGTAAATGTAACAAAATATAGAGGAAGACCGAGGAAAACGTAGCATATTCGAATCAATCAAATATTAAATGTCCGTCGCGTGAAAAGTCGGAGAAGAGGATGACAAGACGTATGAATGTTGAGGACTCGAGAGATGTATGCCATGAAAAAACAATATGACGTTCCATTAATTCTGCCTATCCCTTTGGAGAGAAGGCGTGACAGTTAGTTAGTCAGTTAGTTTGATGAATAAAAATAAATCCTAAATCTACAATCATAGTACACTTTTGGTATTTTTTTTCTCTCCAAACACTGCTGATACTAATAAAAACAATTTGTAAAAAAAATCAGTAAAATCGGTTGAGTAGTTTTTGAGTCTATAGCACACACACGTACGACCAAAACACGCTTGAAGACTTTTTAGTTTATTTATTACGAGTATAAAGATAGATGATTTTACATGTCAGTGGACTTCATCTAATAAAAAGCTTACAAAACTAGTGTCTAAACGGCCTTGAGGTGAGCTATTCGCGAAAACGGCGCTATACAAATTAGCCTAATTATTATTAATAATATTTGAATAAACATAAAATAATCGCTTTGTTTTAAAACCCTTTATTTATTGTTTAAAACAAACAAGTTTTAAATCGTTGGCTCTCTTCCTTGGTGTAAAAATCTTAATCATACGAATATTGTATTAATAAAATACTCTGGCATTAGTTTTACAACTAAAAAACATTAAACAGTTGAATTTAAACAAGAGCATACCCTTTGTCACGATCTTCGTGCTATTAGTAAACGCCATGTATACTATAAACAAGAATGCAGTATATTTGTAATTGACATGTGTATCTTTTATCATTTGTTTTTAATTACCATTTGTTTAAAAATGTAATTGAATTTGTTTTCCAGTTGCTCGTGTTTAAATGAGGAATAATTAAATGACAATGAATTCTGAAAAAACTGCTAATCTACAGGTATCTATATTTTCAGAGATATACCAGATTATAATAGTGATTATCAGATTTTATATATTTTATTTATATTATCAGGAAATCTTGTTTATCTATTACAAAACTATTGTCAAATACTATATCAAAACACTGTTGAGATGTTTGTTCATAATTAAATATTAATTAAATCACATTTTGATTAAATATTGCATTATATTATAGTGTTCTTCTACAAGATTTTAGTAAATTGATAAAGAGTGGAGCAATTTAAAAAAAATATAATTTATGGAAAGGAAGCAGTTTTAAAATTTACTAACTGTACCCTGCTATGCATTATTATAGCTCAGCCTAGTTAAATTTAAAAAAAGCAAAGCATTTATAATATGATAAATTTCACAATAAAATATTTTTCTAAAATTAATCTCTTAGGCAAACGTTTTCCCTTCCTCCGTGAACCAAGGTTTTGGTTGTTCAAATAAAATATATTTTTGCTTTGAATATATTTTATTAAAAAATTTAAATGTAATATTAAAAAAAAAATTCTTAAACCTTCACTGAAGTAAAATTAATGAACAGTGAAAATATCACCAATATCTGTCAATTGGTTGCTGAGTCCATTAAGTTCAAATAAAAGAAGTAAAAAAGGACCCTTAATTTATATATAAAGGGTGTTTCAGATTGTTTTTCGTTTTTGATACTTAAAAATAAAACACCAGAATTCGTTAAAACTTTTTATAATAACTATTAAATTAAAGAGCAGGTTTTAAATTTTTATTTATGAAAAATAATCGTTTGTAAGTGCGCACCATCCACTTCTTCACACTCATTTAGCCTGGCACTAAATTTTTCAATCACTCGCTGGAGCATCGCTCTTAGAATAGCGTTAATTTCGTCTGTGATTCTTTACTTTAAAGCATCCAGGTTGGGTGGCAATGGGTTGTAAACTTGACTTTTAATATAGCCCTATAGGAAAAAATCAGCAGGCGTTAAATCTGGGCTCCTCGGTGGCCAGTAGATGTCTCCTCGGCGACTTATTGCTCTTTCAGGGAATAATTCGTGAAGAGCAGCTAGGGAGTCATTTGTAAAATGAAAAGTGGCTCCATCTTGTTGGAAAAATGTGTTGCGATTGTAGCCGATCTGATTTTGCATTTCTGTAGCCAGAAAAGTCCTGATCATATGGCAATATCGATCAGAATTAACTGTCTGAGCGCGACCACGGTTTCTTCAAAACAGTAAGGGCCGATAATTCCTTGCCTTGATATGGCAGCCCAAACGACAACTATCGGCGAGTGTAATGGTTGCTGATGCAGTTCTAGCGGATTGTCGGAAGCCCAGTCTCTGCAATTTTGTTTATTCTCATGGCCGTTGATGTGAAAATTCGATTCATCGGAGAACCATATGTTATTGAAACTCCTAAAACGATTTTTCATCGTCCTGCAGAATTCGATTCGTTTAGTAGGATCATCGGGCTTCATTTCTTAAACAATTACAATTTTATAGGCGTAAAAATGCATATCTTTGCGAATAATGCGATGAACTGTGGATTTGTTCAAATTTAGAGAAGCTGCGCGCAATCGTAGTGACTGTCGTGGGTCGTTCATAACAGACTGGCGATCGCGGTCGGCTTTCGTACTCGTCCTCGATGTCCTTTTGCGCCCAGTTGATTTATCCGGCATTGTGTTCCCAGTCTGTTCAAACTTGCGCACCCAATGCTTGATTAAATTCGCACTTGACACATTTCTCATAGTGGTTAAATGAAAATGAGTCCTGTAGAGACGTCGAACAATAGTGTACAAATCGTTGTTTTTATAAAACGCTCGCACGCAAAATGCGCGCTGCGGTCCCGTGAAGCTATCCATTACTATTAAACTAAACAAGCCCGCCAAGCATTGAGACCAATCCCCTCCTCCTGCAATATGTGTTTGGCGCGTAACGGTCAAACAAAAAACGAAAAACAATATGAGACACCCTTTATAAATCGGAATGACATGTTTTGCCTGTCTAATGCATTATCAAATTAAACAGGCATAAATAAGACTTGCATAAGCTTATAAATTATAATAATCGATAATGTCTTAGACAGGCATAATTATGAAAATCTTATAAATAATAATTAAACGTCTAGAAAAACTACATTTTCATTCGAAAAAAAAAATTTAAGTACAGTATTAAAAAATAATTTTTTTTTCTTATATCAGAATGAATTTTGAATCTTTTTATTATTATTATTTAGTTATAATTTCGTATGTAGCACTTAATTTATGGTGTGGCATTATAAAAAAAAACAATTTTAAACACTTGTATACTCTGTTTTAATACATCTTTTTAATCAAACCAACCGGTTTCTACGCCATTCAATATATGTGTAAATGACTTCGATCTCTATTGAATTTATTATAAATTTTATATCATTAGTTTTCAATCTAATTATTTAATTATGTATTTATTTTTGTAAAATAATTAAGTCATTATTATAAATAACTACCTTAAGATCATTCTTTGCCACACTGTTTTATTAATTTAGAGAGATTATTTAAAAGTTTACTATATATGTTTTAGGAAGACATTTTGGTTGCAATACCCGAGGACAAATGGCCTTGTGTTCGAGACGTCTTCTCGCAAGATTGGCCGCGAGCAATTTACCCATATTACGTGATCCAGAATTGGATCAATTGGAAGAAGAGAGATCCTTCCTTGGACGTGACAATTTACTGTCCGCACGGCTCGTGGGAGGATGGAACCATTGTTATTCCGCATAATGACACAGAGGTAAATAATCCACTCCCTTTAGCTGATAAGCACCCTTCACATCGATTTGGATAACGCTGTGATGTTGTAAAGAGCTTTTCAACAAAATAATAATATTAACTGTTTAATTGAAACACTTTTATATAATATTACGAGTACAATTGATTTAATTTCTATAAAATTGTCGCGACAGCTGTTTTGTAACATCTGGTGATGCTAACATTGGTTAGCGAAACAGTTGTCGCGACAAATATACCAATTTGTCTTTTTCTTTTTTATATACTTTGTATATACAACACTAACTTAAAAAGAAAATTAAATTAAATATCAGACATGTTTCGGACAACCCGGTCCTTTCTCAGTGATATTATAAAGATATTTAAAATATTATAAAATTGTTTACAAATATGATTAGTTTGGACAGATGTTAACATCTGTATATTAAAAAGATAAAGACAAATAAAATATCTACAACACAAAGTATGGCGAACATAGAAGAAATAATATAGCAGTGTTTCAATTAAACGGCAAATAATATTGAAATATTATAATTTTTCCATCAAATGAATGGACTATCTAAAATAATAATAATAATCATAGGCTATATACGGACGGCGGGGAGTTGGTAGGAAGCAGTTGCCCTGGCAGCAAAATGTAAGGTATTGAACAGGAATGAGGAGAGTTAAGGACCTGTTTCAAGTAGCGCAGGATAGAGATACTTTCGCTGCAGTGATCGCCAACGCGGGGGGGGACCTGACATAATAAGAATTAGAAGAAAGAATCACGTTTTATATTGCAAGTCACTTATTACTGAAACGGGCTTAAAAACTCTTTAACCGTCGCCGCACGGTGATGACACTAGTGACGCGCGAGTTCATTCCTGTCATGACTATCAAACGCCCGTGACTTCTTCTTCATCTTTTCGTGTCAATGGCATGCTGTTTGCTAAGTGTTGGGTCTAAATTAACTTTATCTCTCCTCTTCTCTTGCTATCGCAGATGAAATATTAGCCTACTTTGCTTTTAAATGCTTTTTATTATTATTTCAGTATGGACGTTTAACGGTATACATGTTTACCCTGAAAGGAGACAGCAATCGACTGAGAGAGATAATTCTCAAGACATCCAGGATAGAGTGGCACTATGGCCCCTTTGTCTATGGGATCCAGCAAAAACACTGGGACACGGTGAAGGCGTCCCTGACTGAAATCGGTTTGGGATCAGATTTCTTCTACCAGAGTGGCTACCACTGGATACCAAAAGAAAAAGCAATCAACTTTGAAATTGTGTAAGAATAAATAATTTATAATTAATCTCAAACTCTTTTCTATGAAATTGAAACATGGAATCAGTACTGGATAAACGTTTCCCTATTTTCTCACGACACTATCCTGGTATGGGATTTGGCGTCATCTACAACAGTCATACATTGTCTCCTTGGCGCTCTCACTCGCCAATCTACAAGTTCTTAATCCAGTACTCTTGGTCTCTTTTTAAGCACTTTTTTGGATATAATCTTTGGTTTTCTGCTATCTGACTTCTTTCTACATGACTAGCCCATTCGCTTAAATATACAAATTTAATTTAAAGACGACATATTTCTATTAGCGACCACACTCAATTTTTTTTTAAATTTATAAAAGACTAATATCAAAGATTTATATCAATGATATTAGAATTTATTTTACAATCTTCAATGTGAGCAAAAAATAGCTCGTTATTATGAAGAAGGAATCTGGTCGTGTCCAGGCTTGAACCCATGTCCCCTGGATCAGGAGCCTAGCGTTCTATCCCCTAGACCACCACCCGGTTTGATTAAATTTGAATTGAAGTTGTAAATTGCAGGTGTCACTTTAACATAATGTATTTGAACACTGGAAATAAAGATCGCATTTCATTTATCTTAATCAATCTTTATCTCGATATAAATTTGATGATAGCTAATCAAAGATAAAAAGATCAATACATTTTGTAGTGAATCCAATAAAGCTTATAAACTTTCAAGTAGAAAAATGACATCATAACAATTGGTTCTATGCTAATATAATCAGTTTATTTATTTACAAAAAAGACATTACTAACATAGTTATAGTTTAAGGCATCTATTTAAGAAAGGGTAAAGAACTAGGAACGGCTTAGTTGGCTTTTCGCCTGCCATGCTCCAGAGAACGGCAGTTGACACTGTTTGGGGCCAATACATTTTGAATATCGAGCGAAGGGACCTATTTATAAACATCTGGAGTTTTTAAATAACGTCCGCGGTATATTTCCAAGTCTCGCATCCGTACAGCAGTACGTTTTTAACGCTACTGCTGAATATTTGGAGCTTGAGCTTTCTCGAAATGATACTGGAACGCCATACATGGCGAAGCATAGCGAAAGCTCCTCTTGCCTTGTTGAGTCTGCTGGCAACATCTTCCTCCGTACCTCCCGAGCCTGATATCATACTACTGAGGTAGCAAATGCTGGTCGTGGTCACAGGGGGGACAAGGTGGAGCAAGATTGGGGTGGAGTCATTTGTGTACACTCGTAGGTCTACTGTCTTGGACATGTTAATTTTGAGACTTACTTTTGACGCTTCCTGGTGAAGTCTACACAGCTTCTGCTCTGCATCCACCCGGTTTATCGAAAGCAAACAGAGGTCAATAATAATAATAGTAAAGTGTTAATATATTTTCAGATGTCCTCCAGATGTATACATAGCTCCACTCACTTCTAAAGACGTGTTTTTAATGGACAAAGTGTGGCCTCATCGATATAGGGGATCCGATATATTTATGAAGCAAATGGTCAGCTATAACGGCGGCCTAGGAGTCTACCTCAAATCTGACGATTCCCTCTGCAGCTGGATTATGAAGAATCAACTAATGGGCATTGGAATACTCCAGACCTTGGATGAGCACAAGCGAAAAGGATATGCGAAGCTCCTCATCATGGCTTTATCGAAACAGTTTGCAGTGGACGGCATTGACATACACTGTTGTATCGTATCAAAAAACACTGTTTCTCAAGCTATGTTTAAAAGCTGTGGTTTCGAATTTGTGGATTTTATAATGTTTGAGAAGGTTCAACCATTTGACAAAAAATAGAAAAATTATTCTTTTCAAATGATAGTTTTGTTACAAAATTTATTTATTTTATCTGTGTTTTTATTATTATTTGTTTCCAAAATGTAATTGCATATGTACCATTATTATACAAATTGGTAATGGTTTTAAGAAAAACATATACTTATTTACCGTTTCTTGAACAATGATTTAAATCTCCATATTTAATAGTTAATACGAATGATAACATCTGTTTTTTACAAGCAAATAAATATATGCCTTTGGAAATCCGTTTTGCAAAAAAATATGCCGTTTCTATAAAACATTTCGAAAACAAACGTTTTCATTAAGATTAATTAACAGAGAGCTATTTTGTTGTTTAAATTAAAATAGTTATTTCAATAAATAGTCATACATATGTAACGCTATATTTTTACTGCAAACTTTCTTGTAATGCAAATAAAATTCAGTATCCCAGCAAGTTTGTTTTGGTTAACATGAATGGTTTGAAAATACTAAAAAATTTACAAATTTATAAGGCTTCAGGAATGTTTTTAATATAGTATAATACATCCAAGGGCTACTAATATTGCAACCACATCCATTTATATATTTTTGAAATTTAATGTGTTTGATACATATACATATAATTTATATATGTCATTAACACGCTATAAGAGTGGTTATGGAATTGTATATACGAGTATATAATAGTTTAAAGACATTATATTTTTATTATTTATATCATTTATTTTTATTTGTTATTTTATTTTATTTTATATCATTGTATTTTATATAATTTGTTTTAGATTTATTTTGTAGACGTTGGACGATCGAAGTGTGCGCGGGAGATGCCTATTGGTGGCGATGAGGTTCGCAACCCATCACACCGCGTCTCTCGCGGGGGCGAAAAGAGGAGGATGGAGTGCCGCATCGATTAAAGTGTGGCAGTCTATTCTTTCTGCCTACCCTCTCGGGGAGTCGGCGGGATGGTTAGTTAGTTAGTTTTTAATTAACATATGCATTATTTATTTTTTAAAAGATTAAATTGAATTGGTGAATAATAAACATTCAAAAGAAATTCGTACAAAAATACAGGAAGACTAAAGTCATGAAAAAAAAATTATATAAATAATTACCAGAAGGTCCATATAAGAGTTCTACTTGAAAATTATATTGAATCAAATCAAATCAGTTTATTAACTCAAAAGACATACAAACAGGAAAATGTTTAAGGCATTGAGTACAGATAAAATATTATAAAAATACAACATAGTACCAGGAACGCATTAGAGATGGTTCGACATTAGGAAGACAAGATATTTTCTAAAGTCAAGAGTATTTGTCTCCTAAATGTACCTTCACTTATATGGAATACGTCGATCCCCGAGGGGACCGCGTTCAGCAGACTAATTGCTCTTCCCACTGGTGTCACCAGAGGCAGATATCCCGGAGGTCCATAAGAGTTCTACCATATTTTATTACTTAAAATAAAGCTTTTTGCTATTACAAAACCACAGCCTCATAGTAAAATGTCAATAATTAAAAAGGGCATGTTTTAACATTTTTTTTTCAATAACACAATTTGTTAACTTATTATTTAATGCTTTCATAATATTATTATTGTTACAATCTCGTCAAAAATATATGCGAAGAATTTCACATTTAAAATACTCGCTAATTATAACAGATAAGTATTTTAACCCCTTCAGTGACATATAAATAATAAGTTAATGAGAATATTGTAAACTACCACAATAATTTTATATTATTTTTTTATTAAAAAAAGTAAAATGAAGTCGTTCCAGAATCTTTATTTTTTATTTATTCTTAAAATATGATATTGATCTTATTTTTTTCTTCTTCAGCCTGTTTATTTATTTATATATAATATATATACATTTATTTATTTATACATGATACACAAATGAAACATTACAAACGATAAAACATTTAGGCGACTCATTTGGACACAAAACGGCATTACAAAGATAAAATAAAACAAAACAACATGAGACCAAAAAATCATATTACCTATACATCCAAGAAGGAATCCAAATATGTCGACGTCAGTGAAGCAGTACTCTTTCTAGAATTTGCAATATTTTTTTTATGAATACTGCCTCACTGACACTGAAAATGTCCAAATCCGAGATGATTAGATTCAGCGTCCGAATTGCTCTTCCTACTGGCATCACCAAAGGCAGGTTGGTTCTGCGTGACGGAGTAAAGAACAATTGATGTCGGCGTTGTCGCAGGTAGTTACCAGGAACAAAAAGACCTATTTGCTCCAGAACATCAAATCAAATCAAATCAAATCAAATCAGTTTATTAACTCAATAGACATTACAAACAGTTAAATATTTAAGGCATCTATTAAGTACAGGTAAAATATTATTATAATACAACAAAGTACCAGGAACGCATTAGAGATGGTTCGACATTAGGAAGACAATATACTTTCTAAAGTCAATAGTATTTGCCCCCTGAACGTACTTTCACTAACATGAAAGACGTCGATCTCCGAGGAGACCGCGTTCAGCAGACTAATTGCTCTTCCCACCGGTGTCACCAGAGGCAGATTGGTTCTGGCGGCCGGTAGGTAAAACAATCTGTGCTGTCGCTGTCGGAGATATCTATCGGGGACAAAAAGACCAACATCCTCCAGTACGGCCGAGTTCTCGAAGTATCCCCTAATTAATCTGAAGACATGGGTTATTAGATGTCCATCTCTTCGAAGCTGTAAAGAATTGGCTCCGAGCATTCCCAGAATAAATGCCGTGGGATAGAGCCACGGATAACTACCATACTCCCTCATGTAGAGATACCTCAGAAATTTTTTCTGAACCCTCTCCAGCATAACGGAATATCTCGCCTCGTGAGGACTCCATATCACAGAACCACTCTCGAGCCTGCTCCGAACCAATGCGTTGTATAGGACTCTGAGCACATTGGGATCCCTGAAAACTCTTCCGGTCCGGACGATGAACCCCAACATCCTCAGTGCAATGCCACAAATCCTCTCGATATGTGCACGAAAAGTCAGCCTACTCTCATAGATGATTCCGAGATCCTTCATCGTAGATACATGTGCCAGTTGCTGGTTGTTCATTGTGTATCTATGATATAAAGTTCTCAATGCTCTAGTAAACGATAGCATAACGCATTTAGAGACATTGAATTGCATTTGATTACTGTGACTCCAGTTAACAATATTATTGATGTCCGACTGGAGGCGAAGACAGTCTTCAGGATTTTTAATTTCCAGGAATAATTTCAGATCATCGGCAAATAAAAGAAATCGCGAGAAGTTTATCACCTTCGTAATATCATTTATGAAGATGGTGAAGAGGAGTGGCCCTAAGTTTGAACCTTGTGGCACCCCTGAATATACAAGAAAAGGTTCCGATTGAAAAATTCCGTATGAGACGAATTGTTTTCTCCCCTTGAGGTAACTAGTGAAAAACATCATCAACTGAGAGGAGAATCCAATTTGAGATAGCTTTTCTATCAGAATGTCATGGTTCATGGCTGTTGTGGCCGTCCACTCCTGAACGTAGCCATTTTATTATATTTTAAGTGAATGTCATGTTTCGCTTGTCTAAGGCTTTAGCAAACATTTGATAATACCTGCCCTAATTATAATATTAAAACTTCTAGAAAACAGATGTTTTCACTCTTATTAATTACTTCAGGGCCTTATAGATAGAAATGCCTATGTTAGTAGTACGCTGTGGATGGGTTAAAAGATTTTTTATACTGGAAACTGAAGATATGTTATTTTGTAACAATATTTTTAGTTACAAAGTAGCAAAACAAATCAATACCGAACTCTTTGGCAGTGCTACACGAAAAGCCGTTGATATTATTTAATTTATTAATTACGTCACATGTTTCTTGTATACACATAATACATTGTTAATATAGTCATTAAAACAAATGTATTATTTATCGTTTTGATTATCAAAGTGGGTCAGTGACAAGTAAAATACATTACTGTAGTCGTCGCCATCTTGGCATTCGCTTTCATAAACACGGCTGGCAAGATGGACGAATTGCCCGCGATGGCCGAGTGATTCTAAATTCAAAAGTTTAAACCATGGAACCATTTTGCTTAATAGACAATGATAACTTAACAGAGTTAAATGCGGCGTTGCAAGAAGAGTTTCCTCGGAGTTTCTATGTTCAAAATTGGATTATTACAAAAATAAAATGGCACAAGTTGGATCCAAAAAACGAGTTTTTTGTTCTGTCACTTGGAGGGAACATCAAAGATGGGATCGTCGCATTTGGAAAAACGGTAATTCAAATAATTCTATATATTAATTATTTGGTTATTTAAATACAACTTGGAATTAGTTCACTAGACATTTGGACACATGGATTAACTAACTAACTAACCATCACGCGCTCTCTTTGTTTCCAGTTCCAATCCTTCTTCCGATATCTTTCTCCATTCTTCCATCTCTTGTAAACATGCTTCCTAGCTAAACAAATTCGGTAACTTCATTAGAATGAACCTTTTTGTGCTCCTATTAGAGATTGGATAATATGTTCTATATTCATTGTTAAAATCTCTGGTGCTAGTCTAAAAAAATATCTATATACCAGTGGCGGCACTCCCATATAAGCCCAGAAGCCCGGCTTGCGTCAGACATTTTGAATCAAAACCCCCCAAATCTAAGTAATCATGCCCCCGCAAAAACCAACAACCCACCAAATCACCTCCCAACAATGTTCTCATCAGACGTAAGAGGAATAGCCACAAAGCTGAACCTCTATAAGCCAGAAGAGGCTTTGATTCAAAATTTCTTACGAAAGTCGGGCTTCTGGGCTTCTATGGGAGTACCGCCACTGCTATATACTGAATACTGATCTCCCCTCGTAATCCAGAAGTTTGCAGTGTTAGTTTGAATAATGGCCTATGAAATTACATCCAATTGATTTCAGGAAGACAAGGTCTATTACTTAACCATATTCACCTTCAAAGATGACCTTCGCGAGATGGAGCAAGCGCTTCTCAACACGAGAGCAATCCCCTGGGAACAAAAGATGGTGTGTGGAATCCCACCAGACTCACAGGCGCGGTTTACAAGAATTCTGAAAACCCTAGGATACGAGGTTCATGTTGATACTCCAACCGATTATTACAGACTTCCTCGAGAAGTGGCAATCAACTTTCAAGTGTCGTAAGTATCTGATAAAGATTCTTATAAAAATAATTTAATCTTTCCTTAACGAAGCTGCGCAGCAAGTACACATTGTTTCGTTATTTTAATACATATTTATTAGGGACAGAATTTTGTATTTTATCGAAAATCGTGGATAAATCACTCACATTTTCAAAATTGTCACACGTGACTGTCTCGTTCACTCTTGCCAAATCTATATGCTAGTGTATTCGCAAGAGCGAGAAATATTGAAGACTACAGGGGAAAAACAAGGAATGTCAGTTAAAATTCAAAATAAATGTAATAATGCCATCTGGCGGCATTTGTACGTATCTATCCACAGTAAAATTTTCATATTAAAATATCATGTGTGTCATCGACTATGGCCAGATAATCGATTGCTAATTGTTAAGAAATATATAGACTTTGATTAGCTTTATTCTCAATTTATTCAAATTAACCTTCTACTGACATTCCTTGTTTTTCCCCTGTAGTCTTCAATTGTTAGATAGGTTTATCGTTCTAATAGTAAGCGTAGCGCCATGCAACTATTTACGTCGCATTCTCGCTACTACAATATTAGGTGAGTAAACAAACAGAGACTCCAATCGTTACTCCATATAATTAATAGTTCGGATGTTTTGTCGAATTATTTTTATTATTATTATTTTGTTGAACCGCTTTTTACATCATGACAGAATGAGCCATTTCGATGTAAAGAATAGCTATCATAGTGATTCTCGTGACATGTGATAGGTAGCTAATCTATCGCCATTTTATTGTCACGTGAATTCTACACCAGACCAAAGAGAGTGTGACAATCACACTGCACTCGCCGGGAATCGAACCTGGAACCTTCGGGGTGGCAGTCAATGCACTTACCGCTCGGCCACGAAGGTTTTCAGTCAGTCATGGGCATTCTCCGGCAGCGGTTTTCTCGCTTGATGGATTTCAAGTGTGAGCTTTTTCGTGATTTATGTCAATTAGATTAAAAATATTCTCCAAAATTGTTCCTCGAATCACAGATCACAATAAATGCATTGTTATCTTTAATATTATTGTATTTCAATACATTTTTTTAATTTTTTTTTTTACTAATTTATGACTGTGACTTGTCGCGAGAATAAATTGCATATCCGTATAAACGAGTATAAAAAAAAACAAATATGTAAAATATTTAAATAGAGTTTTATTTTTTTACGAGACAAATCATAATTTTTAGAGTAGTGTGGTGGTCCATTCTCTCTGCCTACCCCTACGGCGAAACGGCGTGATGGTTTGTTGTTGTTGTTGATAACTTGATAAGTAATGTATAATTAAAATATGGTGAAATATTATAATGATAACAAAAATAGAATTATAGCACTTACTCATTAGTAAATATATAAAAAATCTATCTTATTCATGATGTTTATATTATGCAAACACAAAACTATTATTTTAACTATTCTTCATATAATATTGCCGTGTCAGGTTCCCTTGATGTTGGCTATCACTTTCTAGCCATGATGATTTCCTCGAAAACGTAACTATTATTTTATGTTACTGGAGTAGTTTCCCTTTACCTTACTCAAAATGAACTACAATTTTTTAAAATTATTATTAAAATATTTTTCTAGGTGTCCAGAAGATGTCTTCATTGCCACAATCAAGCAAGAGGATATACCAAAAATAAACTCCCTTTGGCAGCACAAGTTTGAAAGATCCGATGAACTCTTATCGAAATGCATCAAGTTCAACTTCGGGATAGGAGTTTATTCCGTTACAAGCAGAGAAATCCTCAGTTGGGCCATCAAGTTCGAGTACAGCGACGTGGCCATCGTCCAGACTGAGAAGGAGCACAGGAGAAAGGGATACGCCCTGATAGTCATGAAGGAAATATGCAAGAGGATAGCTTTGGAAGGAGAAGACATCTTAGCTTTTGTTGTGCCGGGGAACATTGCATCAGAAAATTTGATGAAAGGAATCGGATTCGAATATGCTGGCACGTGCAATTGGATTGAATATGAAGAAATGAGAAAAATATGAAAGGTACTTCTTTGATGGTACTATAGCCCAAATCGAGCCTTGGCCTCCTTCAAGTCTGCGTTCTATTCCGCCTGTCATCTGCTACCATCTTTTTTTCTCATGGACACCCGGTCTTTTCTCTTTTTGTTGCATCATCCTCTATGATTTCCATTACTGCCTTCCATTTTGTTTTGTCCTGTGCAAGTCGGTCAATCAGGCCATCGGGAATTACGTTTCCCCCCAAGATGCCCTCCATGTCTCTTCTTTCCGTCTCCCATCTTCTGCAGCTTGTTAGTGTATGTTCTGCGTCATCGTCCAGTTCGCAGTACATACATTTTGGGCTTGGTCTCTTTCCTTTTTTTTGTGTACGTAATGCATGAACACTCCGTGCCCCGTGAGGATCTGTGTTATTCTGTATGACGTTTGTCCGTGCTTCCTCTCTAGTCACGTTTTTATGTTCCTGATTAGCCGATTTGTCCATCTACCTCTTGTGGCTCTGTCCCACTCATCTTGCCACTGTGATATTGTTCTTTCCCTCTCAATGGCCTTTTGCTGTGGCGTAATTCCTATCAGGTTATACAGTCTGCTTCTTTCCTCAGCCAGTAGGTGCAGGGGTATGAGCCCTGCCACCACCAGTGCTGTCTCTGTAGCGACTGTTCTGTACGCTGAGCAGACTCTGAGTGCCAATAGCCTTTGTGTTCCAAGCACAATATCTTTGTGTCTTTTGGATTTCATTGCGGTGCTCCATAGCGGCGCTCCATACAGTACAATTGATTTCACCGCAAGGGCCAGGACCCTCCGCTTTTGCGCACCTGGACCTTTTGTGTTCGGGAGTATTGAGATTAGCGCTTTCATAGTATTATTTGCTTTTTGCGCGGCTGCCTCGATGTGTCTTCCGAAGGAAATCCCTCTGTCTAGGGTCATGCTTAGATAAACGGCTGTTTTAGATGGAGTGATGATTGTAGGGCCAATTCTAAATTTTATATTTTGTATATTTATTTTCTTGTTTAGAAGTTTTCTCCGGGGCTATCATCAGCTCGTTTCTTTCCATCCATAGGGATACTGCGAGTAGTGCCTCATTTCCCTTTCTCACGAGACCAGATGGGTCATTCGCAGTTATTCACAATGCCAGATCGTCGGCGTAGCACAAAAGATGTACGCCTTCTGGGACCGAGACCTCCATCACATCGTCATATAATACATTCCATAGCGATGGACCCAGGACAGATCCCTGGGGCACCCCTCCTGCTATATCTGCGTTTTTTTTTTAGCTAGTTGTACCCTGCGTCTTGTGAAGTAAGCGCCGATTACTTTAAGGATATGCTCGTCGATTTTTCGTTTCTGCAGCTTTTTTACCACTAGATGCCAGGATGCGTGTTAAAAGCGTTCTTCGTCCACAAATATGGCTGCATTCCATTCGTTTTTATTATTTGCCTCCCTTGCGATATTTACAACTCTTTTAATTGCGTTAATTGTGGTTCTGCCCTTTCAAAATCCGTATTATGATCATTTAGGCCGCCAGTTCTTTCCAGTTCTTCGTTCAGTTTCTTGTTTAGCAGGCTTTCATACTTGCCTAGCTTTATGTTTCGGCAAGCAAGTTGTACTTCTTCCTCTCTGAATGACTTTGAAATATTATTCTCTTCCTGTCTAATGGTAATGTAGTTTTAGGGGTGGGCGTTTTAAGCTGTGTTTTAACAATTTTAATGTCCCCAAATATATCCTTGTCAAGTTTATTGCAGAGCATTTTCCAAGCTTGTTTTTTAGATTTCGCTACCAATTTTTTAAGATCTTTTTTGTGTTCTTGGAAGATTTTACTCTTATTTTCTCTTTGTGTTTGATCGCAGCATCTTTGGTATTCCTTGCGTTTCTTTTTTGTTGTGAAGATTAATTGTTGTATTTCTTCATTAAACCAGTAAGGTGAACCTCTACCCTCCTGACGTTTTAATTTAGGGGTACTCTTTTTGAAGGCTTCCGTTATTATTTTATTGCATTATTCGAGGTTAACCTCTCTGTTGTTTTTCAGTTCTTTAAAAGTTTTGTCTAGTAGCTCTGAATTTGTTGGTCCTATTGTAAGATTCGTTGTACCTCTTATGGTTTTGCTCCTGACTTCCACGCGGATATATTTATGGTCGCTCATAGTAATCTCATCGAGAACGGTCCATGTGGGATTTTCAGCTAGGGTGTTGTCGCTGACCAGTGTTACGTCGACAAAAGATGTTCCGTTTGGCCTCACTAATGTTGGTTTCACGCCGTCGTTAAGGAAATTTAATTTTAGCGTGTGCGTCCATTCTAATAGTTCCTTTCCTCGTTTTTCAGTGATATTTCCACCTCAGTATTTGTTTTTTGCGTTTAGGTCGCCAGTGGCGATTATCTTTTTTTGCTTGTTATGTAGTTTTGTTGTGATTATGTCTTTTTTGAGGGTTTTCGATTTTTCAACAAATTCTGCAAAGTTGCAGTTCGGGCTTATGTATATACTATACATGATATATTCCTCGGTTTCAATTTGTACATAGCCTTCATTGCTTTTATAGGTTATCACTTCGTAAGCACGGCTGTGGTTTTTGATCATGGCGTTTTTTTTAATGTCGCGGTATTTATTAGCTCCCGAACATGCAGAGCGGTAAGGTTCTGAGAAGAGTATAAAATCGTAATTTCCTCTAGACGCTTCAAGTTTTGCAAAGTCGTGGGCCACTATACTTCTATTGGCATTTATCTGTAATAACTTTATTCTGGTGTTGTTTTTTATTTCTTGTCCTTTCGACTTTAAATGCCTTGCATTGTCTCGATCCCATTTGATGTTCGGGTTCGGCACAGAGCGGGCACCTAGGTTCCGATGCTGTGCACTCCTTGGATTTGTGTCCTAGTTTAGAACATCTGCGGCACATTTGAGACCGCTCTACTCCCTTGCATGTACCCGAGCTGTGCCCGTACTCCCAGCATCTAAAGAATTGATTTACCTCCGTTCTTTCTATAATGGGGCATTTGGTAAGACCTATCCTTATTCTTCCTTTTCGTGCAATTTTGGACGCGTGCTCTGAGGGCATGCTAACTGTTGCCGTTTGAGTTCCGTCGGGAAACGATTTAAGAGACTTCACCCTCAAAGTAGCGTCATCATCAAAGAGTTCTGCTTTCAGTATTGCCGCGCGTACCTCCTCAGGATCCGCTGTTTCGTCAATATCCCTGATGAACAACGTTCGGAATTTTACTTTCTTGGCGTCCCTAACGACTCCGCTCCCTATGATCTTCTTGACCTCTTGTTTTAGGGATTCGTGCCGGCTTGCACTCATCTGCTACCATCTGCTATTATGTAATTTTTATGAGCTGTGTACCATCTTACTTCATTTATTTTTTTATTTTATTTTTATAGACATAAAATAATTATACTGTATTCCCATGAGTACAATACTCATTATGGGACAACATGACAATTAACATATTTAATAATTACATATTTGGGGTGATGTGGTGAGAGTTGAAAGACGGTGGAAGTTTCAACGTTTATTCTCGATCACAAGTATTAATTTACATTAATAGTATTATATAATCGTAATGGAGCGTGGATGGACGGCGGAGTATTCTTCACAGAATGTCGATAGCAGCGGGGCGGAGTCCGGACGGCAAGCACCTGAGGACGATGTTACGGTGGGCGGAAGTGTTGGTCAGCTGAAGCGAAGACTCGCTAGAAGCTGCGTGACGTAGTAAAGTGGCTTCGTAGATCGGCGGGCGAGTCCGAGATCCCTCGTGACGTAGACTCGTGTCGGTTAGAAGTCGTATTAATGACTGGCGTGTAGGGTGGTTGGCTGTACGGCTTTTATATGTTTTGCTTCCTTTGCACACGATACTCGCCGGACAACCTCTTGTAACCTTTGTGTATGAACCCGGGCCCTGATTCATCATTTTACTGACTTCGTTAGGCTGAGAATCTATCGTGTCAGGTGTTTTGATTGTCCATGCAATGTATTTCGCCATCGTAATATGCTGGTACAGCAGCCTGAGTCCATTGCCTCCACTCGTGTGGTCTCGTGTTTTTGGACAAAGTCCTGCATGGTTTGTTAACCCCACACATACAAATATTTAACAATCGTTTGCCATTCAGGAAATATCAAAACACAGATTTGGAATCTAGAACATCACAAAATTTATAAAATTTCAAAAACATTCAGGAAATATCAAAACACAGACTTAGAAACTAAAGCAGTAGGTAATCCCAAGCGATCGTTGCCAATAGAGAGATAATCAAATCGTCATCCATATTGTTGCCAAAAAGCAGATAGTCGGGTTTTTCGTGTTAAGGCTTAAGTTGTTAATTCTGAGCCACTCCGTCAAATGAGACACATCCTTCTAAACTTGATCTTCCAAATTTAGGAGATCACGATACTACAATACGTGACCGTATAGTCCGCAAACAGTTGAATTTTTCCTGTGACAACTCACCTTGCTATGTAGATCAGGAAGAAGAGCGGTCCTAATATTAATCTCTGAGGCACTCTACATGTGATCGTCCCCGATTCGCTCGAAGTCCTGGAAGTCTGAGATTCCGGATTGTCCAGTTTGCTCGTTGTTGGGCATTTTTCAAAATGATTTACCTTGTTTCTCCGGCTCTACTCTATAGCTCGCTGCTTTGGATGTGTTCCTTCCATTGGATCCCCATCATGCGTCTATAGCATCACATTTCAAAAGCTGCTAAACGTCTGCACTCACTTTGGCCAATGGTCTATATTTCATAGCCATACAGCACAAACTCCAGACAAAGGTGAATGCAAATTATCATTTCTTCTTTTCGCTTTCGATTTGAGTTGTGAATTCTTATTATAGCAATAAAAATTTTAAACGAACGTATTTTTGATGATCGACATTTTCTTCTACTTCTTCTTGTCCTGTCACACCTCCGTGGTGCATAGGACCTCAAGGAGCCATCTCCACCCGACTCTATCGCATGCCTGATGCCTAACATCATCCTAAGTGAGGCCTGCTGTTTTGACCTCGTCCTGTAGGGCTCTTCTCCAGGTGGCTCTAGGTTTGCCTCGCTTCCTCTTTCCCCCCATAGGGGACCAGTCTAGTGCGCCCTGTGCGATGCAGGCTGCGTTCCGTCTTAGAGTGTGACCGATCCACTTGCGTCTAGCAACTTATTCTCTAATTGGCTTTTCGCCTGCCATTGTCCAGAAAACGGCATTTGACACTGTTTGGGGCCAATAGATCTTGAATATTCACCTATTTATAAACACCTAGAGTTTTCCAATAACGTCCGCGGTAGATTTTTAAGTCTCAGATCCATACAGCAGTACGCTTTTGACGATACTGTTGAATATTTGGAGCTAGAGCTTTCTCGAAATGATACTAGAACGCCATACAGGGCAAAGCATTGCGAAAGCTCCCCTTACCATGTTGAGTCTGCTGGGTACAACTTCCTCCGTACCTCCCGAGCCTGCTATCATACTACCGAGGTAGCAAAAGCTCGTGGTCAAAAATAGGGGTGGAGTCATTTGTGGTCACTCGTAGGTCTACTGTCTTGGACAGGTTAATTTTGAAACCCAGTTTTGCCGCTTCCTCGTGAAGTCTACACAGTTTCTGCTCTGCATCCACCCGATTTATCGAAAGCAGACAGAGGTCATCAACATAATCTAGATCCTTCAACTGGGTATCACGTATCTACAGAATGCTACGAGGACTGTTGAAAGAACGGCGCAAAAATCCTCCAGCATAGAATTGGGAATCCTCCGGCTTTTAAAAGTTTTGTGGTAATTCCGTTTTCTCCTGGTGCCTTGTTGTTTTTCAGTTGTCTCAGGGCCATCTCAATCTCATCTATGTTTATCTCTGGGAGGTCGTCGGTATAGTGGTGGGTTATCTTGGCTCTAGGATCACCATCTTCGTCTTGTAATACAGGCCTTGTAGCGTGTTTAGAGTAGAGACGTCTATATTATTTTTCAACTTCGGCGAGTAAATCTGGTTTGGAGGTAACAATATTGCCGTCTTTATTTTTCAGTTTCGTCAGATGGCTTCTGCCTAGTTTTTGGGTAAACACTTTGGACCCCCTATTCTGTTCAATTGCGTCTTTGATCATTTGTGTGTTTGCGTTTCGAAGATCCCTTCGAATCGCCTTTTTGATCTGTTTACTCAAATTTCGGGAAATGATCTCATCGTTAATCTTTATGCAGACTCTTACTAGACGGTGATCACTTCCGGTTTTAAATCTGTTGATAACCGTGACGTCTTCAACTATGTGTCTCTTGTCCGTAATGATGAAGTCAATCTCATTTTTGTTTACTTTGTCAGCACTATGCCAGGTCCATCGCCTTCGGGGCATCTTCTTGAAGAAAGAATTCATCAAAAATAAGTCCCATAGCTCCAGGAAATTTGCTAGCATTTACCTTCTCGAATTTTTGTTACCCCGTATGGTCCGATCCACGATTCTTCGAACTTCTGTATTCCCGTTGGCGTTGAAATCTCCCATAACAATATTCAAGTGGGTTTTGTTGGTGTTATCTAAGGCCCGTGTAACGTCTTCATAGAAGGCCTGTACATCCTCATCCGAATATTTACTTATATACTTGTATGATCTTTAGGGAGTATCTATCAGTTAATTTAAGGATTAGGTATGCCACACGACCCGAGACACTGTTCACCTCCACTACATTATTGATCAGGGCTTTGTTGATCAGAAAACCAACGCCACTTTGGGTGAGTTGTTCGCCTCCCTCTTGATAGTAATATAGATGGCCAGAGTCAAGGATCATCGTATCTCCTCCCTCTCTACGGACTTTTGATAGCCCCAGGACGTGCCACTTTAACTTACTCAGTTCCACCTCCAGTGTCTCAATGTATGCATTCAGTCTCAGCGTTCGTCCGTTAAAAGTTGTCAGATATAGTCATCGTTGTTGTAGGTAGCCTGCCATAACCCGGGGATTCTTCGCACCCCCTACTCTACTGTTACCGTGGTCGCTGCCTTGACCAGGAATAGAAGGGCTACCGGGAACTAGGGGCCGTTTTGTTGGTGTGTTTATCATTTTGGTTTGGGAGGTTTTGCCCTAATCACGACGCTGGGCAGGCGGGTTGGTGATCGCAGAGTTTGCCTACTTGTTCCAGTGGCACTGCTGCCCGTCACCGGTGTTCATTTGTACAAGTAGTTATCTAGATGGTTATCCCGCCATCTCTTCGGTCACCAGGGCCTCGTTTGTTAGCGATATCCAGCAAAGGACGATTGGGGTCCTCTGTTAGTGGAGCAGTGCGGCGTCTGAAACATTGCCGAGGATGCTTGAAAAATGATCGTGCCATCGACCTAGCTGCTTGACCAAGGAATCAATTGGTACTTCCAATCTGTCTCTAATTGGGCGATTTACACGATGCGAGAAAACGTCTCCAGAGAGATGCTTGGTAATCTTGTGCACATCTCCAAAAAAATTTCGTGCTGCAGCAGATTGTGCTTGATTAGCCAAATTAGATGTGTATAAGCGCTTGTCCTTTCTGATGCGTCGCTTTTTATATTTGCGACATTCTCCTGCAGTTACTCATTTTCTGCTCGAGTCCGTGCCTGCAGCAGTTGCTGGTTTATATCATTCCGCCGCTCGATCAGTCCCCAACTGGCGTCAGACATCCAGGGTTTCTTCTTATTAGTTTTGTGGCCCAATAGTCTACGACCACCTGCCTCGTGTGTATCCAGATCCGCAACGTCAAGAACACTGAACCTGTTAGCGAGTTCTAGCTGGACTCATTACTCTACTCATTTCGGACGTCTTCATCTGTCAGTTTGGTCACATCGAAACGTCTCATTACCCTCTTTGAGAGATTTATTGACAGCCAGCTTTAGACGCAACCCTGCTAGCACTATATGGTGATCAGAGTCTACGTCAGCCCCCCTTTTGTTCCTAACATCGAGCAGAGACCTTTTCCATTTGCACGCTATAGCAACATGGTCGATCTGGTTTTTATTTACTCCGTTTGGATGGTTCACTTCCATATGCAACACTTTGTGCATATGCCGTGATAACATTTAGGTACATTCGGTAGTCCATGTCCAGCCTTACACTCAATATGCGGTCACTGGTTCGACCCACATTGTTTATTCTGTCTTTAATCGCTGGGTTCAGGACTATTCAATCTCTGTTTCAAGCGGTCAATGTGCCGTGGTATACCAGTTGATATCTCTTAACTTTGATTCCTTTCAATATACTTCCTGTATACAACAATTTTTCATATCTCGTTTGTATAAAATTATAACTAATTCATTGCTTCGTGCATTTAAGGAATCCATTTTCCACGTTGAGACTCTCAGTTTGGATACATTAATTGATTTATCGCAGTTTCTTGTAATATTTGTGGTTGTATTCGCATTATCGTCGCATTAAGGGGACGCCGTAGCCTCAATCGTTTTATTTCTTTCTTGGGTTTTCATGTTAGTTATTTTTTTGGTTTTGGCGTTTTTGTTTTACGGCCAGTTGCCACATGACACCAAGACACCTGGTAGTGATGAGAGCCGCCGTTGGCCATTGCGGGTTCTTCCACCGCCATTTCTTCCGCACCTCCTTGCATTTGAGAGAATTTTGTATGCAGTGTTCAGCAGAGAGATCCCTCTATAGTTGGTGCACGTCATCTGGTCTCCTTTTTTGTGTAATGGACAAATGAGTCCCTCGTTCCATTCATTTGGCATGGTCTCAGTTTCCCAGATGTGTTTAACCAATTTATGTAGGTGTCTGTGCAGGCTCTCGCCTCCGTATTTAATCAGTTCACTTTGTATGTTGTCTTTGCCAGGGGATTTATTAATTTTTAACTTCCTGATTGCAACAATAACTTCTTGGAGTGTGGGAGGATTGTGTTGGATCATCATTTGAGTTATTTTGACGGCTATGGTGGCTATGGTGACTATTCAGGAGTGTGTCGAGGTGTTTCACCCATTGTGCGAGAATTTCTGTCTTTTCAGTTAGAATTATGCCATTGTCGTTTTTACACAAGTTACTTCGCGGTTTGTATTCCCTTCTTCTTCTTCTTTTAGTGCCGTGCCAGGTCCCCCCAACGTTGGCGATCACTACAGCAAAGGTATTCGCCGTAGTGATTCCTGGGAAAAGGTGACCAGAGTGGTTTCCCGTTGCCTTCTTTGGTGGATTTTTCTGTCGGGGTTACCTTCCCTTAGCTGATTGGATCTGGTTTGGAGGCTTCCCTTCTCCTTCTCCTTCTCATATTATTTACCTTTTGATAGAATACTCTACTGTTTTTGGTATTATAATGGCTCTGAATTTGCTCTATCTCTTGTCTTATGTATTATTTTTCTTGTGCGTTCTCTTCTTTTCCCGTTGGAGCCTTTTATATTCCTCAGTGGCTCCATGGGTTTCGCTACATTGGAGCATTTTTTGGTAGGCTCTATTTTTTCTGTCACTAACTTGCTGGCATTCATCATCAAACCATTCGTTTCTTCTTGTTGAAGTTTTAATACCAATGGTTTCGTTTGCACTTGACAGGATGGCCTCCTTACATTGTTCTCGGTCCCAATCCCTAGGAGTCACTGCTGTGGGCTGTTAGTTCTATAATAACAATAAAACATATGTTGTTAAACTAGATCCAAGTTATATATTATTAATAATCTTGGTAAATAAATATCTAACAATTTAAATAAAGTTCTTGCTGGTGATGGATTTGTTTTAAGTGCCTTATTACAGTTAATTAAAAAAATGTGGATACGTGGAATATAAATTAAATATACACAAAAGTCCGGATCGTCCAGATGACAACATGTGCACCATCTAAAAGAACATTAGGTATGTGTTAAATAATTTAGATTTTTTTTGTATATCATTATATTTGATATTATTTGTTTTAGATTTATTTTGTGGACGTTGGGCGATCGAAGTGTGCGCGGGAGATGCCTATTGGTGACGATGAGGTTCGCAATCCATCACACCGCGTCTCCCGCAGGGGCGAAAAGAGAAGGATGGAATGCCGCATCAATTAAAGTGTGGCGGTCCATTCTTTCTGCCTACCCTTTCGGGGAGACGGTGTGATGGTTAGTTAGTTAGATGTTAGGTAGATAAAGAAAATAATTCAATTCAGTCGGAAGTTAATAAATTTAAATGCAAGGAGTCCTTGTCATTTTACATAGGAAAAACTACACGTATATTTAACATACAATATGAGAAAGACCACATAAGATGTATTTTCATAAATCATATAATTGTTCATATGGATACTTTAAATTATATTTAAGTTGTATTTTATTTTTACAAAAATGTGTTAAAATATATAATATTAAAATGTTTCTCTCGAAATGGTAGTGGTTTTGTTATTATGCCCTTGTTAAGCAATATTTTCTTCGTACGTTGCTGGCGGTACGGTACAGCACTCTGGCATCTAAGCGAGAAAATTTTAATTTTATGATGCTGGCGGCAAGGTACAGCAAAATCAGTTAAAACACAACTTACACATTTACCACCTCCATATAAAAGTGAACAAAAACAAAACATTTACGCCAATTTAAAAATGGACAGAATATCTTTCACTATCTTTATAACCCTGAAAATCGAATTATAATTACAAATTGATTATTTTTCATCAGTTAGATGTTAATCAGTTTTATTTAATATCTGGGTGCATTTTTAATGCTTTGATGAAACATAAAAACTCGGAAGAAACACGAATCTTTTTTAATATAATGTGTTATTAAAAATACTGACATCTTTGGGTGTTATTGTTGTTTGTATTTTACTCTGAGATTTAAAAGTGTTTTAGTTCATAGTTTTAACAACAGATGTCAGTCATGGAATATAAAATAATTTTACTTTAAAACTGATTGTAAGAAGTATTCAATTCAATTGATGTCAATATAATCTATATATACAATATTTCAATAATGTTGCTTTAGTTTAACTCCGTATTTAATTAATTAAGAAACATTTTAGCTAGAATATGTCAGAAAATCTGTTATTTGCTGAAAAACCCTGAATCTAAAAAAAGATAAACCGAAATTATGTAATACAAGCTAAACATTTTATGTTATAGGCGCGTGGTCTCTAAAAACATATAGCTCTTAGCACTTGCTACTTCTGCCATCTTCTGGAGAATAAAGGTAACGGTTAATTGATTGAAGGAGGGTGATATCTGTTGACTTAATATTTTTATTTATAATAATTTGATCCAGCATATTATCATTTAAAGATTATCCTTGTCGTACATGCACAAATGATTATAATCGAGCGAATTTCCATGTCCGTTATCATTACGATTAACTCTAATTCGGCTGGTATTATATTTAAAATGTCGATAGCAGTTGTTTACTTAGTACGAATGATATAATATTATATATATCTTAAAATGACAGAAGACTATTATTAATTTATGTAAGTTAATTGGCTAGTCTTGTTTTGTGACGGAAAATTATTATGATAAGTTATAAACTGCCTGTGTTTGAATTATTTTATATATATTAGTAACATGATTATAACACAGGGTGGCTACACATTGGTATATGTTAAATATTTTTTTCTTATATTATTATATTTTATTATTATTTTATTTTTCAATATGAAGCATTTAATTTGTGGTGTGACATTATTAAATATAATAATTACACAATTATAAAATTTACATATAACTAACTAACGCACATCACGCCGTCTCGCCGAATGGGTAGCCAGAAAGAATGGACTGCCACACTTTTCTTTCCTGACATATTTCTCTCGCTTTCTCAACATTCATACATCGTGTCATGCACACGCGTCGATTTCTCTCGACTCCTCACATGGCCGACATTCAATATTTGATTGATTTGATCGTGTCACGTTTTCCTCGGTCTTCCTCTATTTCTGGTTCCATTTACATCGTTAACACATAATTTTTTTACCATTCATTTTTCCATATGTCCAAACAATCTTAATGATCCTTTCATTATTTTGTTAATGACACCATCATTCGCACCGCATTCACTTCTTATATTTTCATTCGACACTCTATCATACACAGAGTATCCACACATTCGTCTAAGAGATCTCATTTCTACTGCATTTATTCTACTTTCATCCTTCTTTTGCCAGTTCCATGCTTCGCTTCCATACATAAGGGTCGGTAGAAGAACACCATTGTGCACTGCCATTCTAGCTTTTTTGGATAGGTTTTTGTTTGCGATGACAACTTTAAGTGCACTATTCACTTTGTTGCCTACAAGTATTTGTATACATTCAAAATGTACCAACTAAATTTGTATTTTTTAACTTAAAATGGAGTCCTTTGATAACGACATCAGGGATTGTCAATTCAGGTCATCAACATCCTGACGATTCACCAGCAATTCCAGATCATCCATCAGCACTCATTTGTTTTCGTTATGCAATCTTATGTTAGTATTTATCAAGTTTATTTTTTAATTTTACAGAAGATATTTAAGATCTTATTTTAGATTAAGATAATTCGCTGGTCAAGTGCTATTTTTTTTATTATTATTTTTTTTTTATCAAAAACCCATTCTACATTGATATCAGCTAACTCGTAACGTTTCTGAGGCAGGACGAGTATTGAATTTTCGGACGAAAATCAGTCAAATTTGTTCTGATTTTGAAAATTTGGTTTGGTTCATATGGTGCTCCCGTCAATTTGGAGATATTTCGTGTATAAGTGAATTGTTTTGGTCAATTTGATTATTGCCGCTTTTTATGATAGTTATTTGTGACAAAAAATACGTTTTTACTGTTTTGGTTTTAAAATTATATAAGTTTTTT
The DNA here is from genome assembly GCA_022606425.2 of Lepidostoma basale. Lineage (NCBI taxonomy): Eukaryota > Metazoa > Arthropoda > Insecta > Trichoptera > Lepidostomatidae > Lepidostoma > Lepidostoma basale. The sequence continues at coordinate 419,223 of JAHDVF020000237.1, forward strand.
CGTTTATAAAAAGAATTTTGACAGGTGTAAAAATAAATTTTTCTTTTGTTCCAATGACAATTTGAATAAATTCTTCAACAAAATTTTTAAGTTCTTGCTGGTGTTGGATTGTTTTAAGTGCCTAATTACAGTGAATTAAAAAAAAACAGTGGATAACGAAAATAAAAAATTAAATAAACACAAATGTCCGGATCGTCCAGCTGACGACAAGTGCAACATCTAAAATAACAATATGTGTTAAATTATTTTTCTTTGTTATTTTATTTTATAGTATTTTATTTCAGATAATTTGTCTTATTATTGTATTTCAGATAATTTGTTTTAGATTTATTATGTAGACGTTGAACGATCGAAGTGTGCGCGGGAGATGCCTATTGGTGGCGATGAGGTTCGCAACCCATCACACCGCATCTCTCGCGATGGCGAAAAGAGAAGGATGGAGTGCCGCATCGATTAAAGTGTGGCAGTCCATTCTTTCTGCCTACCCTTTCGGGAAGACGGCGTGATGGTTTGTTAGTTAGTTAGTTATATCAGTCAAAAAAACCAAGAACAATTTTACACGTTGAAACTGAGATTTGATTTAAACAACTGATTTATAGTGGAATGTGTATAGTTTCTGAGTAATCTGGTCCAGCTTCGTAACCACCTGGTGATAATAATTTTAAGATAACAGTACTCAAAGGAATACGCTAGTAATTGCTAATTTATGTACAATTTCTTAAATTAAAATTTATCGAAAATAATTTTTAATAGTTCAATGAAATAAATTGAAAACATTTAAAAAGTTTTTATAGCAAGAGCTACGTTTAATAAAATGAAACCACTCTTCTGCAATGATAACGTAAACTTGAAACTCCGCCAGAGAATGATCAAATGCTATTTGTGGTCTGTTTTATTGTACGGGTGTGAAACTTGGACCTTGAAAGTTTACCCAATGAACAGACTGGAAGCATTTGAAATGTGGCTCCATCGCCGAATGCTCAGAGTTCCCTGGACAGACATGGTTACCAATACCGAAGTCCAGAGGCGAGCTAGAGTTGACAGGGAACTTTTATCAACTATTAAGGTTCGAAAGATCCCACATCTGGGTCATGTACTGCGTGGGGAAAAGTACCACCTTCTCCAACTGATATTGGAGGGGAAAATTGAGGGACGCCGAGGGCCCGATAGGAGACAAATGTCCTGGCTGCGAAACGTGAGGGAGTGGACTGGCATCCGAAGTGTGGAGGAGCTGTTCCGAGCGGCACAGGACAGGGATAGGTTCGCCGAGGTGATCGCCATCGTCGGGGGGACCCGACAGGGCACTTGAAGAAGAAGAAGAATACTGTCTAAATCTAACGTGCTATTATTTCTTATTTTTCTTCTGATACTGTGTCGGTTCCTCTCATGTTGGCGATCACTGCAGCGAAAGCATCTAGATCGAGAAGGCTTCTCTTCTCTGGTATACATGTTGCGTAAGCGAGAGAAGTATGTCAGAAAAGAGTAGTATGGAGGTCGATTATTTTTGCCTACTCTTTTAGAAAAACGACCTAATGATAAACATGACAATTTTAAACATGACAATTAAAAATAGGCACACTTTACAATCGCAATAAATAATACCTACGTTTTAACTTTTAGTGTAAATGTATTTTTTTCACACACGTTAAAAATTTCACAATTAACAATAACAAATTGTTTTCCTATCGTTTTCTACACTACTGTCATACAAAAATAATCAGAAAAAATTTCAAAATAATGCAGAACGTTTTCGGGCATGCGCATCTAGTGCATTTCAAATTACTTTCGAAGAGAATCGGGGTATTCAAGATTCAAAATATTCGTACTCTTTCTAGATGTCATCCGAGTTCTTATTATGAGATGTAAAAATTACAGTTTCAATATTTTTCCTATGATTTTGGAAATATTTTTTTGCATATTCAACGTTATCACATTCAACCATTAAATCATTGTTATCATAATACACCTAATCGCACACTTTATTAGCTCTTTGTCTTTTTCAGACATTCATTAGACGTCGGTCTGTCGGTAAAGAAGCGAACTACGTTGACCACTTAAAACTTGATTGATTATAATTTTATTAAAATGCGCGACGAAGATTCTTTAATTGAAGTACATCCAGAGACGAGATGGGATGAACTGGAGAGAGTCCTGAAGGAAGAGTGGCCGAGGACTATGCCCGTTTATAGTTTCATCAAAACTAGAAGAAGATGGAGGAAGAAGGAAGAAGAAGGAACGGATTTCAAAATATACAGTGCCGGTAGTGATCTGAAGAACGGATTTATAACGTTTGGTATGAAGGTATCAAATATTTGTATTAATTAATTTTAGAAATCAATGATTAAATCTGAACCACGCCATCTTCCCGAAAGGTTGGCCAGAAATAATGAACCACCACACTGTTCTTTTGCACTTTCATTTCACTTCTTATATTTTTATTCGACACTTTATCACACACACATTTTTCCACACGACAACTTTGTGATTGGACATTTTAAATAAATGAAAATAAAATAAACGCTTTGCATTATGTATTAACCACGGAATTGTAATTACATTTGACGCCAACTAGTTTTGCTTCTACCCAAGTTTCATCAGGGCAATACACAAACTTTTTTTATATTGCCCTGATGAAGCTTGGGTACAAGCCAAACAAGTTGGCGTCAAATACAATTACAATTCATTCATTCATTCATTCATTCATTTCTCGGCGCTGTATCCCGGTGTGGGACTTGGCCTCCTCCACAACGGTCCTCCGCTGACTTCTGTCTCTGGTCATCTCTCTCCATTCCCCAGCTCCTTCCATTTTCTCCCAATCTTCTTCCACGCAATCCGCCCATCTTTTCCTCGGTCTGCCTGTTGGTCTCTTTTCGCGAGGCACCCATCTGGATATAATTTGTGGTGTTCTACCCTCTGGCATTCTTTCCACATGGCCAGCCCACCGGGGACGTTGAGACTTACAGAATCTCACTACTGTTTCCTGGTTAATCAGTACCTATTTCAAGTTCAAGGTTTCTTTTTATTCTGAAAGCATCCCATCCTCCAGCGTGGGTCCAAATATTTTCTCAGTATTTTTCTGTTATTATTACAATTCTGACTACTGTTAAAATTTAATACACTGTTATAATATCAACTTATTGTAACTGTATCAGTTTGATGTAACACCTGATGATGCCAACATCGGTTGGCGAAACAGTTGTCGCGACACTCTCAGTGAATAAAAAGAAATTGTGATATTATAACAGTGTTTTAAATTTTAACAGTAATAATGTTGAAGTATCATAGTGTTTCGGCCAAAACAATGGACTTACAATTCTTTGTTTAATGTATAATATATTGTGTTGATATTCTTTAACATATTTATGAATTTTAATAACTAATTAATTACCGTATTTTGATTAACTACTATTTTTCTTCAGTTAGAGTTATGAATTTAAACCCGAATATATATTTTTAAACTTTTTCATTTCATTACTCCAAGACATGTTTTGGATATTTCTCATCCTTCCTCAAGGTAAACAATGTTATGTATTGAGGTTAAGACTTTAACACAGATGTATTAGTCTCCTGGGTCTCCTCGGAGATCGACGTCTTTCATATTAGTGAAAGTACGTTCAGAAGGCAAATACTCTTGATTTTGGAGAGAAAATTGTCTTTCTAGTGTCAAACCATCTTTCATGCGTTTCTGATATCAAATATACTATGTACAATATATTATTTTACCTTTTTCACAAAAGATGCTTTAAATCTTAATTTTGTAATGTCTATTGATGAAATAAACTGATTTGATTATGATTTGGATTTTGATTAGAAATTAGAACCAACCGAAATTCCTGTCTTTGAATAGTAATACCATATAAGGTGAAGTAAAAACAAGGTTTTATAATATCACATTTATTAAAATTATTGTATTATAAATGTTTTCTCTATGATTCCAGGGGGTTAGTTCATTTTACGTTTTATTGCACACGTTCGAAGGCCGCGATCCTGGCATTCTTGCTGATGCTGTTCTGAGATCCAAAAAGATAAACTGGATGGACCACTCATGTTTCTGCATACTGGCAGACCAAGGTCCATGGATTAGAACGATGATGAAGAGTCTTGGATTGAGAATCACTAAAGACCTCACGACCAACTTTTACCAACTTCCAACTGAAAAAGCTTTAGCAGTTGATATTCAGTGAGTATATTTACAATTTCAGTAATTTTATTTTGAGTATATTTACAATTTCAGTAACTTAAAGTTGTCATCGCAAACAAAAACCTATCCAAATAAGCTAGAATGGCAGTGCACAATGGTGTTCTTCTACCGACCCTTATGTATGGAAGCGAAACATGGAACTGGCAGAAGAAGGATGAGAGCAGAATAAATGCGGTAAAGATGAGGTCCTTAAGACGTATGTGTGGTAGAACGATATACGACAGAATCTCAAATGCTGATATAAGAAAGGAATGTAGAGCGGAAGAAGGTATTATAGTATTATGAACAAAATTATGAAAGGATCGCTGCGTTGGTTCGGACATATGGAGCGCATGGATGGAGAAAGAATGGTTAAGAAAGTATACGTTTATGATGTAAATGGAGTACGGAGTCGAGGCAGACCGAGGAAAACATGGCATGACCAAATTAATCAATTTTTAAAGGTTGGTCATGTTAGAAGTCGGAGGAATCGACGTGCGTGTATGACTCGTTTTAGAATGTAGAGGAAGTTAAAGAGGTTTGTCAGGATAGAGTAGTGTGGCGGTCTATTCTCTCTGCCTACCCCTGCGGAGAAACGGCGTGATGGTTTGTTGTTGTTGTTAAATATGTGATATATCCACATTTCAAAGGCATCCAGCATTCTGTGTCTCTTCTAGAAATCACACGTTGTTACCCAAAATTACACAAAACATATTTCAATGATATTTAAAAAAAATTAATATGAATGAAAACGTCGATCTTCTAGGAGTTTTATTATATTTTAGTTGGAATGTAACACATTTGATAATGCCTTTGAGAGGCATAACATGCCATTCAATCTAAAAGTGTTCATTCATATTATTTACAATATGTAATATGGAGTTTTTCATCATTGTTCAAGAAACAATAAATGATAATTTTATTAAATATTTAATTGTTAAATTAAATAACTTGTGTTTTGTATCACAATTGTATTTTATTTTACGCGACAGCTGTTTCATCAACCTATGTTGACAACAACAGGTGTTACAATAATATATCAAATGTCAAATTTTCGTGATTTTTCAAATCTTTATGTGTATTTGTTCCTATGTCAATTTGAATAATTTCTTCTTTTAATTAAATTTAAATAAGATTAAATTCGTTCTTTTAATTATAATATTTACGTACCTTGCTCAATTTCAGCAAGAACCTCTAAATTATATCAAAGAAATTATTCAAATTGACATACGAACAAATACACATAAAGATTCGAAAAATCACGAAAATTTGACATTTGATATATATTTTTATATATATATATATATATATATATATATATATATATATATATATATATATATATATATATATATATATATATATATATATATATATATATATATATATATATATATATATATATATATATATATATATATATTTATATATATATATATATATATATATATATATATATATATATATATATATATATATATATATATATATATATATATATATATATATATATATATATATATATATATATATATATATATATATATATATATATATATATATATATATATATATATATATATATATATATATATATATATATATATATATATATATATATATATATATATATATATATATATATATATATATATATATATATATATATATATATATAACTAACTAACTAACCATCACGCCGTGTCCCTGAAAGGTAGGGTAGAAAGAATGGACTGCCACACTTTAATCGATGCGGCACTCCATCCTTCTCTTTTCGCCATCGCGAGAGACGCGGTGTGATGGGTTGCGAACCTCATCGCCACCAAAAGGCATCTCCCGCGCACACTTCGATCGTTCAACGTCTACATAATAAATCTAAAACAAATTATCTGAAATACAATGATATAAAATAAAATAACAAAGAAAAATAATTTAACCCATAATGTTATTTTAGATGGTGCACTTGTTGTCAGCTGGACGATCCGGACATTTGTGTTTATTTAATTTTTATTCCTTCTTATCCACTGTTTTTATTTTATTTACTGTAATTAGGCACTTAAAACAATCCAACACCAGCAAGAACTTAAAAATATTATTGAAGAATTTATTCAAATTGTCATTGGAACAAATGAAAAATGTATTTTTACACCTGTCAAAATATAAAATATTAGGTTTATCAAATAATAGGTATAGGGTATAAACATTATCTACGCCATTAAACAAACTTCAAATGTTATAATAAGAACTAGCATCAAAAGAATCATTGACACCAAAAAAGCTGTTGCACTCAAAATTCTACAAGGATTTTCATTATACTGATATGGTTTCTTTTTTTGTTCTTCTTCGTTCCTGAATTGAATATTTTTAGGATCTTGCTCGCTATTTCTCTTTTCGATTTTTCTACGATTTCTCTTCAGTTTATTACTATTGTCATCATCTTCTATCCAAGTTATCCCTGTCACTTTATTATGATCGTTTAACTCTTCATTGTGACTGTTTTTATGCTTTAATTTCAATTGAAAAAAACTTAATATTGTGATTCCACCTTCATTTGATTGTGTTGCTTCAATTTTAAACCCTTTCATCTGATTCGACGGGAAAAACATCAGATTATACACGATCCAGTCATGTTCATCGTAGTCCATATCATATTCGAGTTTTTCTTTAAAAACAGCATCCCCAAACGAAATTTTTAGATAAATCCCAGGTTTAATAATTTTATAAGCAATTATTACGATGGCATCACAGTCATTAGCTGTATCGATAGAAATACACCCTAATCTGTCTATCATAAGAATATACTCATATATATATATATATATATATATATAGTATATATATATATATATATATATATATATATATATATATATATATATATATATATATATATATATATATATATATATATATATATATATATATATATATATATATATATATATATATATATATATATATATATATATATATATATATATATATATATAGTATATATATATATATATATATATATATATATATATATATATATATATATATATATATATATATATATATATATATATATATATATATATATATATATATATATATATAGTATATATATATATATATATATATATATATATATATATATATATATATATATATATATATATATATACCAGTTATTGATGAAACAGCTGTCACGTAAAATAAAATACAAAAAACAAAGTGCTTCAATTTGACAGTTTAAAACGTTAATAGGCGGGCCACACTGTGATAAACAAGCTGGTTTGAAACCAAAATTTGTATACTGAATGTTATTACTCAAACTTAAACCATGTTCTAGACGTAGTAAAAATGTCGATTTTAGTAAACCATGAGTTAAACCGCGGATGTTTCTGCATACGGTTATCCTTTCAAACTATTCAACAAACATGGTACGTTTATCTCTCTTCCTCGCATTATTTTACCCGGCGTAGAATGAGATAGAAGCCCTATACAAGACAAATTTTATGTTTGAAACCGATGTTTATCACAGTGTGGCCCGCCTTTAAGGTATCATAGTGTTTCGGTCAAAACAATGGACTATATAAATATTTAATATTAAATACGAAGTATTACATAATTGTTCAAGATATAATAAATAAGATAAAATGTCATTTTTTATTTAAGATGTCCACCTGGAGTATACATCGCACCACTAAAATCAAAAGATTTGATCAAGGTGAATGAAGTCTGGCCACAGAGCTTCGAAGGAGCCATTCAATACCTCGAAGACACCATTAAATTCAATCCACACCTCGGAGTTTACAATTCAGAAGACATTTTGATGTCCTGGATGATGACGTATGAAGTCGGAGACATCGGGGTGCTGCAGACGGATGAGAAATTCAAGAGAAAGGGCTACGGGTCGCTGGTCACCAGGGCACTGGCCAAACTAACTGCAGAACAAGGCGATTCTGTTTTTTGTATGATAGTCGTCGGAAATGAAGCATCGGAGAAGATGTTCAAAAAGCTAGATTTCCAACTAGTCGATGGATTCTGTTTGATCAATTTTGAAGCAAGTGAAAAAATTTAAACTTAAATTCAAAGAAATTAATGTTGTAATTTGAAAATTCATGCTAGAAGTATTTTTTAAATTAATAAAATTGTTTTTTTATAAGGATTAATTGTATCTCAATAGAGACGAAGATGTCGATTGTTTTTTGGGAACAGAATGTGGTAGCCAAGGCGCTTACAGGACTTATGACCTGTCATTGGTTGGGTTGAGCGATTGCTTTATGTTTAACAACATCCCCATTCCGCCCTTCTTATGACCACATCTGACCATTTTTTTTGAACTTTTATATATGCTAGAATCCCGCGCTTATCTTTACATATTTTAGTTCACTCTACACTTGCGTCATCTATTAAGATTGGGAAGCATTAAGCAGAATTTTTTTATTAATGCACTGTGAAAGTCTCTGCAAATCATACAGTACTAGATTACGCCTGGAGATGTCTCTCCTCCCCCATACTTCTCCACACACTCCTGTATTATCCCTCTTACATTCATTCATTAACAATTTCCCATATGTCTATAGACCATAGTGCAGGGGGCCTCATATACAGTATATAGAACATTAAAAACTTTTCCCCTATACAATATGCTAAAAATAATAATACTACCTTCAACTTTTGTCACCTTTCTTATTAATGTAATCTTCTTTCTGTTATTGTTTATCGTTTTATTTTATTTATTTATTATGTGTCATCGTTTTTGACTCTACACTATGTGTAATTGTTCCTTCTAATTACGGTTTTATTATTATTACTATAATTTTATTATTATATTTTCCACCTTTAAGATTTTCTCCTATAAATAGTAACTAACCGTTCTTTTAATTAAAATATTTAGGTACCTAACTCAACTCCAGCAAGAACTTCAAAATTATATCAAAGAAATTATTCAAATTGACGTAGGAGCAAACACACATAAAGGTTTGAAAATCACGAAAATTTGAGATTTGATTTATTATTGTAACACCTGATGATGTCAACATAGGTTGACGAATCAGCTGTCGCGTAAAATAAAATGCAATTGTGATACATAAAACAAAGTTATTTCATTTAACAGTTAAGAACATTATGTATCTAACACATATTCATCAGGCGTTGTCTAGGCCTTCCTAGATGTCTAACTCCGGTCCATCCACCAATGATATTAGAATTAATTTTACAATCTTCAATATGAGCAGAAAATAGCTCATTATTATGAAGAAGGAATCTGGTCGTGTCCAGGCTCGAACCCATGTCCCCTGGATCAGGAGCCAAACATTCTATCCTCAAGACCACCACCCTGCTCTGGTCTCTCCAGTTTGGCGTAGTGCCCAATTCATACTAGGGAACCAGCTCTCACGATGCTTGTTATAAAGGACTGCTGAGTCATCGTACGAATCTCTTGGTTGATCCTATGCCTCCATGCTCCCGTTGCAACACCAGGTCTTTGTCGCAGAATTCTATTCTTAATCCAGTAGCATATTGCTTGTTGAATTGTTCTCAAAATATTCCCTGATTAAAAAATCGAATGGGGTTATGAGAAAATCATCTCTTCGAAGCTGCATGCTCCTAATTAAATGAAGTTTGTTGTTACTGTAAGGTAGCTTGCCTCATTAACATTGGTGTGACTACAGAAACATCGATCACAATAGACCGATGTTTTTTAAAACGCATTTTTCTAACACTGTGTTCGCTGCAAGATTACGTAAGGAAATATAATTATTCTAATTCGTATACATGTCAGCATGACTGCAGCACCGTGAGAAAACAAAGTAATGTTGATTTGAACAACTTCAAACCAATTATCACCTGGCTGTTTGTTAATATGACTTAATTTGAATTTCGAATTGCACGCTCAACGCAATTAAATTTGACTATCATTGGTCGACTTAACTTAACATAACCTACAATAATGAACAATAGATGCAACTTGTCAACTTAAAACTAAGACAGAGGATGTTAAGGATGTTAAGGTGTTATGTTTGGTCTGTTCTTTTATATGGGTGTGAGACATGGACATTAAAAGTAAATACAATGAACCAGTTAGAGGCATTTGAAATGTGGCTTCACCGAAGAATGTTCAGGATCCCATGGACAGACAGAGCGACGAACACAGAAGACCTGAATCGCGCAGGAGTAAATAGAGAGCTGCTGAAATTGATCAAAGTCCGCAAGATTTCATATCTGGGTCACGTTCTACGAGGAGAGAAATATCTTTATTTATTTAAATTAATCAGGGGATATTTCGAGAACTCGGCCGTGCTAGAGGGTTTTATTTGATTGTTTTACCTACCGACCACCAGAACCAATCTGCCTCTGGTGACACCGGTGGGAAGAGCAATTAGTCAGAGATCGACGTCTTTTATATTAGTGAAGGTACGTTCAGGAGACAAACACTCTTGACTTTAGAAAGTATCTTGTCTTCCTAATGTTGAACCATCTCTAATGCGTTACTGGTACTATGTTGTATTTTTATAATATTTTACCTGTACTCAATAGATGCCTTAAACATTTTTATTTTTGTAATGTCTTTTGAGTTATTAAACTGATTTGATTTGATTTGATTTAATTTTCTCCTTGTTAAGGTGTCACATTTAATAATGTCCTAGCCAGGCAAAAACGAAGCTAGAGAGGTATGTCAGGACAGAGCAGCATGAGGGTCTATCATCTATGCCTACTTCTCTCCAGAGAAACGAGCGTGATGGTTAGTTATTTGGTGTGTAACTATTATGCGAGGAGCATTTTTTCTTGTATAGGGGGCAATAGTCCAGAAAAGGTTGGGAACCTATAGTGTAGAAATAGAAAACGAGGGTTTTGTAGTGCCACTAGAATATCTGTTAGGTTTTGACGCAATTAAAACACGAAATTACAGATAATAGTATAATATTTAATTTAAATGTAGGAATGTTTGCTTTGAGGGAGGTAGCAACTTGGCGGGTACCATTTTATGATAGCAAAGGTTAATTTTCTAATAAATTATTTTTAGTAGTGTAGATTAATAGATATAAAGAAGAGTAATTAAAAGAAAACACATCGTAAATAACTGGATATTTTCCAAATGTCAATATAGTATCATAGCAACAAAGCTGTTATTTTACACTATACAGAGTGTGATGAAAATTATAGACACATTTTTTATTTATTTAATTAGATAAAATAAAATTGTAACACCCAATAAATATTTGATAGAAACACACTGACACATAGAAAATCAATTACAAGATTTTTTTAAATACCTTCTTTTTATGGGAGTTGCCTTTTTCGTCTTGTTAGGGCATTATCATTTGATGATATCTTGATAAAGACACTTCCATAAAATGTATAATAAATCTTAAAGAAAAATAAAAGTTTTACAAACTAACTAACTCACTACCTAACTAACCATCACGCCGTCTCTCCGAAGGGGTAGGCAGAAAGAATAGACTGCCACACTTTTCTTTCCTGACTCCTCAGGGGGTCGACATTCAATTTTTGATTTATTTGATCGTGCCACGTTTTTCTCAGTCTTCCTCTATTTCTGGTTCTATTTACATCGTTAACATATTTTTTTTTACCAATCTTTCTTTATTCATTCTTTCCATGTGTCCAAACCATCTTAATGATCCTTTCATTATTTTGTTCATAACACTATCGACACCAATATCAACAGATGTTTAATATGGAGTTTCATATCATTATATGAGAAACAATGCATAGATCGTAATTATATTTGAATTCTACCAGATTCACTGTTACCCAAACTACATCAGATGATTTTAAGAAATCAGGTTTGGCTTAAATTTTATAATGGATCTTAAGAACAAGCGAAAATATAATAGTTAGAGAAAGCGAGAGAAATACGTCAGGAAAGAAAAGTGTGGCAGTCCATACTTTCTGCCTACTCCATGGATAGTTAATTAGTTAGTTAGTAAGTTAGAAACGTTTGTTTTTTTAGAAGTTTAATTATAATGACATGTTTCGCCTGTTTAAGGCAGTATCAAATGTTTATATCATTTGATAATGACTTAGCGAGGCGAAACATGTCATTCACATAAATTATAATAAAACTTTTATAAACCAGACGTTTTCATTCGTATTAATTAATTAATTACGATTCTGTTGTTAAAATACAAAGTTTTTATAATATTTTAAGATTTTTTTTTTAGTAAATGTATGTATTATTAAAAACAACGTTTATAATGAAAACGTCATCCTGTATGAAAGTTCAATAAAATATTTTATCAGCCGATCAGTGGAGTAATTAAATTTGTCATAAACCGTGATGTATTAGTTTTCTCAAGGCTTAGATTTTTTCCTAGGTGTGAAAATGTATGTGTCAGAAGTCTGACAGTTTTCTTATGTTTAAACATATGATTGGCAATTGTTTTACTGACGAAAAATTATGACGGCTGAATAGATTCTCACGGCTGCTAGTTTTAGGTTTAACCGATGCATTGAAATGATTTTGATTCGTAATGCGAAATTATATGGTGAATGTTTATAATGTGAAGTGTAAAATGAAGTGAAGAGTAAAATAATTAATTTTACAAAGCCTGTGTCAGACCGATAATGACATACATGATTGATACAAGATCCGACACATCATTATCATTTATCGGCGCTACATCTCAGTGTGGGACTTGACCTCCTCCACAACGGTCCTCCACTGACTTCTGTCTCTGGCCTTTTCTCTCCATTCCCCAGCTCCTTCCATTTTCTCCCAATCTTCCTTCACGCAATCCGCCCATCTTTTAGTCGGTCGGCCTCTTGGTCTCTTTTCGCGGGACACCCATCTGAATATAATTTGTGGTGTTCTACCCTCTGGCATTCTTTCCACATGGCCAGCCCACCGTAGGCGTTGAGACTTACAGAATCTCACTCCTGTTTCCTGGTTAATCAGTTCTTCAAGTCAAGACCGTCATTTACGTTATGTGCAGAAATGTTATAATTAGAAAGATTTTGTAATTTCTTTACGAACATTTATTAAAATTCATGTTTCGATGTTAACAAATTTATTATTATTGACTATTTACAGCTTATTTCTTATTAATTATATGTCTTCATGTTTTTGTAAATACTCGTACGTTATTATATTATACAAGACCATGAGTTTGATGACGCAGAAAATTATTTTTTGTACAGATTTAAAATGCGAAACAAAACCCGACACAGTGCGCACTAAATCACTTCTAAGAACCACAGATATGACAACTCTAAAATAATAAGAAACACCACGATTAGAGAAATTATGTGATATCCAGGATGTTGTTAGATGGAGGAGACAAATAAGAAGATAAAGGAGGGACCATGTGGAATGAATGGACGCCCAAAGACTATCGCACCTTGCCTTACATGGGAAACCTGAGGGAAGAAAGATGCCTGGAAGACCTCCCAAAAGATGGAAAGACAGCTGGGAATCCACATCGCAAGAGGCAGCAAGCTCTGCACAAACAGGCCCTAGCGATCTCCGACCAGTATGAGAAGAAGTTGTTTACAAAGGATGGACGAGTGCAGAGGGATGTTGAAAGATAGGTTGGGGCAGGCATTAAAGTGAATGAATAGTTGACTTAAAGTTGTCATCACAAAAACAAGTCTTTAACATTGAAATCTAAGATTTTAAATTTGTGTGCATCGAAGAAGGTTGGGTCACAATCAAAACATGTAGGTAAAAAGCAAAAAAAAAGTGGTGTGAAAATATAAAATGTAATTATAATTTATTTGTCTTTTTCTAATTTCTTGAAAGTTAAGGCTTTAACACTGTGGAATTCCATTGGTATTAAACTGGATTTTTTTAAAAAGAAAACACTGTTTAGTATTCCACTATACTATATTTATAGACAACACAACATGTTTCGGAATTACCTCCATCTTCAGTTGTAAATATACGACTAAAACTAAAACAAGAAAGACAACAAAATATTGTTACTAAAATCTAAATTACCTGTATTTTTCTTTTTTTGTATACTTTGTATATACAACACTATTAAAATTACATATCTGACATGTTTCGGACAACCTGTCTTTCATCAGTGATACAAATTTTAAAGATATATATTTAAAATATTATAAAATTGTTTACAAATATAATCAATTTTAATCAAATTAAGAAATCTTTATAACATCTGCCAAAATTGATCATATTTGTAAAATTTTTTATAATATTTTAAATATGTATCTTTATAATGTAATATGTATCACTGAAGAAGGACTGGTTGTCTGAAACATGTCTGATATGTAATTTTAATAGTGTTGTATATAAAAAGTATGTAAAAAAAAGAAAAGACAAATAAAACATCTACAACACAAAGTATGGCGAACATAGAAGTAATTATATTAATTGAAATGTGAAATCACAACAAAAAGTAAATGCGAATATAGAAGAAAAATATAAATAATCGTATCATTCGTTACAGTCTTACTCAAAGAATTAATATAACCCCAAAAACTCCACAAAGCTTCTTGGTGTTTATCTTGACGCAAATCTGTCTCTAAAATCCCAAATTAATAACACGGTCAGCGCTCGTTTCTTCCACCTAAGACGATTAAAATCCGTCAAAAGGAGTATTCCCCATGACACTTTCAAAACTCTTGTAAATTCCTTCGTTGTGTCACGACTTGATTATTGTAATGGAATTTATGCAAACATTCCAAAACAACAAATAAACAAACTTCAATCTGCGTTCAATGCAGCAGCAAGGCTCATTAAAGGCATTCCAAAAAAGTCTCATATAACACAACATCTCAAAGAACTTCACTGGCTTAAAAGTCCAGAAAGAATCCAGTATAAACTCTGCTGGACAGTCTTCAAAGCGCTACATGGAATGGCACCAAGTTATATAACTGAACTCTGTATAACGGACAGCCTAAATTCAAGGAAATCCACACTTCGCTCGGCGAACTCCTCAGCAATAGGAAGATTAGTTGAGCCGAAGCGTTGCCCCAGTACAAATTTCGGGGATCGAGCGTTCGCGGTAGCCGGTCCATCAGCTTGGAACAATCTCCATTCACACCTTAGATGCATAAATGATCCGACAGATTTTAGATCTAAATTGAAAACCCATCTTTTTCATATTTCATACCCAAGTTAAACATTTATACTTTGTTCTACTATACTTTTAAACCGATCGCTTTTTAAGCGGTCACATTTAGATTTTTAGATTTAAAACACGTCTTAATACGCCCTTGAGATGATTATATCACAAAAAACGGCGCTTTAAAAGTTAGCATATTATTATTATTATTATTAACCATAAGATTCACTTTAACTATCATAAACTTGAAAACTTTACTATGTAATTGAGGTTGTGAAGAAGTCAAATAAATATGTAAACAAGTAAGTAAGATTTTTATGGTTTATGAATGTAGGAATGCTAAACTTAATTTATTATTGACAAGAGAGTCAATTGTTTTATTGCTATTTTTCGCAATAAATTAACAAAAAATGCTAATAAAAGAGCAGCCGATTATCTATGCGGATATAGACAGTGTGAACGATCAATTTGCATTTCTGTTTTTTTTTTAATTCTGCATGTGCGCAAAATAATTATATAATTTAAAAATTAAAAAGATAAACGTAATATTAAAATTAGTTGCATATATTATATTATAATTTGTATATTGGTTTAAATATTTTTTTAAAACATTACATTTTCACAACCCTCTTTTCACTTTTCACAAACGTGTTTCAGTACAGAGACGCCCTTTCTCAGTGTAGTATTTGAAAATAAATAAATTAAATGAGACAAGATACCCACTTATACACTAAATGAAAAATGGAAAGAGAGGTGAGAGAAATGTTATTAACTTAGAATAATGGAAAAAAGTCAATTATTGTACTTACATTTAAATTGACGAATTTTTATGAATTAAAACACTTTTTTTCCACTTTTGTGTTTATTTTTCTCGACATTTTTCGAAGGCTTACACCTTCATCATCGGGCGAACGATATAAACTTTAAATTTATTTGCTAGATTCATTTTGTAATTCTAGGTGGCTTTTTTAATTTTCTAAAATTTAAAGATATATTTATATTATTAACGTGTACTATTTGAACGCCGTTGTCTTTTTTAAACGAATGATCTTTTTAATAAGGTGATTTGCGAATTCAGAAATGTTATTATTGTAGAGACATCTCATGTGCTCTTTCATCCTTAAAACAAAGGGCATTTTTCAAATGCCCTAGCTAAACCATAAGGTATTAAGTTTATATGAATAGACTAATCATCACTCCAGTACTCCAGTGGGCACCCAAAATGGAAATATTGGACAAATGGAAGAACGGTATAGGTGCGTCTACTCGTTTGAACCCATGGAGACTTTACCAGTTGGACAAGAGCTGTCATGGAAGATCTGGTCCCTGTATCAACTGTGCACAAGCGTTGGTAGAACAAGGGACAACATGGCAACATCGGTGTGAAGGGATGCACTGTCTTAATTGTTGGTGGACTTTAAAGTTTAGGTTTTCTTCGCCCTAATTTTTCTTAATCAGCGATGCTATCTCCTGTGGCATATTGCAAACATTCCAATTCTAGAGACATAGGTTCTTCCATAAACATCGCAAGTTAGGTCTCTGTTGGTTCCGCTGACGAAGAGCGTTCACTCATTCTGCTCAGCTTTTTTCTTACTGCCACGGTAGTATCTGCTACAGAACACACCTCGCCAATCAATCCAGTCAAGAACCAGCTATTCGTTTCCAGCTGGAGATGTTAATCAGCATTAGTTAGATCATTGGGGAGAAGGAAGAATATCCACGTGGGATTTCACATCTTTCAGCTGATTGTCGTATCATAACTCGGATGTCCTGAGTGATGTAGATCTATTTGTCCATGATCATTACCTTTGTCAAAGACAGCACATTTTTTTTTTATTTGCCACGCTGCAGAACCAACCTGCCAATGGTTATGCCTGTGGATAGAGCAATCTCATTGCTTAATCGGGTCGCCTCGGAGATCGACATATTTCGTGAGAGTGTTCGAAATGCATTTGTTCCTCAGGGATTAATATTGTGGTTGTTATCTCTGATGCGTAGTCCTTATGTCATTTTTTATGTTATTTAAAAAAAATAAGTCTTATTATGTATTTGTAAGGTTGCAGATGTCTTGGATTGAAGCATCTGAATGTTTGTGATCTCTGTGTAAATAAATGATAAATGAAAGGATGATATTTTTGCACAACAGAAATGGTGAAATCTGGAACAAGTGAATGAAGTTTTTTATTTAGGAAGTATGTTTACAAAGGATGGGAGAGTGGAGAAGGATATTGAAAGAAGGGTTGGGCAGGCAACAGAGTAAATGGTGCACTTAATGTTGTCATCACAAACAAAAGCCTATCCAAAAAAGCTAAGATGGCAATGCATAATGGTGTTCTTGTGCCGACCTCTATGTATGGAAGTGAAGCATGGAACTGGCAAAAGAAGGATGAAAGTAGAATAAATGCAGTAGAAATGAGATCTCCAAGACGAATGTGTGGAAAATCTGTATATGATAGAGTGTCAAATGCAAGTATAATAAGCGAATGAGGTGCGAATGATGGTGTTTTAGATGGTTTGGACACATGGAAAGAATGAGTGAAGACATAATGGTGAAGAAGGTATATGTAAACGGCATGAACGGAACTAGAAATTGAGGAAGGCCGAGGAAAACGTGGCACGATCAAATCAATCAAATATCAAATGTCGGTCACGAGAGGAGTCGGAGAAATCGACGAGCGTGCATGACTAGATGTATGAATGTAAAGGAATCGAGAGAAGTACGTCAGGACAGAACAGTGTGGCGTTCCATTATTTCTGTCTATCCCTCCGGGGAGACGGCGTGATGGTTAGTTAGTTAGTTAGTTAATTAGACTCCCGTTAGTAATAACTGCCCAGTCATCTGCATCGAAGAAGACCTGGATTTAGCATCCGGAAGCATGTCCCTGCTGGCATACTTGACACGATGAAGTAGCTTAATTGTGTAACAAGTGATAGACTTTAACCTAAATTTACGTGGAAATAATCCATCTTAAGTTGCTTTTCGAATAAAATCAATCAGTATTTATTTATGAATAGAAACGACCGCCTTGGTACAAAGGATTATGTTGATGAATCCTTTTCGATTGGTATTCTGAGGATTCTTGGTGTATATTGTAAATATATGATAAATCCCTGAACGATTATTAGATAAGTGTGATCTGACGGAAATTCTAGATTTTCCGTTTATATTCAAGTATTTGAAAAAAATAGTAACATTCTACAGTAAGAATGTTGAATGGTTAAAATCGAAAATAAATTCTAATTTATCGCTGGGTACGTGTCAGGTCTGGACTAAGAAAGGACATTTGACAATAAATATTAAATAACTGACTATCTAGCCATCAAACTGTCTCTTCGAAGGGGAAGGCAGAAATATTGGACCAAAACACTATTCTTTGCTGACATACTTCTCTCGATTCTACAACATTCATTTATCGTGTATCGTGGACAAGAAAGAGACTGCTGGTACGACATGGATGCCTGTTACCAGGATAGAAGGACTTGGAAGCAGATGGAGCCAACGTTCAGAAGAGGAAGGATATAGGCTGATGATGATGAAGATGATGATATTTTATCTTATTATTGTATATAAAGCATTTGAAATATGGCACTATCGCCGAATGCTCAGAGTTCCCTGGACAGACATGGTTACCAATACCGAAGTCCTGAGGCGAGCTATAGATGATAGGGAACTGGTATCAACTATCAAGGTTCGGAATATTTCACATCTGGGTCATATACTGCATGGGGAAAAGTACCACCTTCTCCAACTGATATTGGAGGGGAATATTGAGGGACGCCGATGGCCCGGTAGGAGATAATTGTCCTGGCTGCGAAACGCGAGGGAGTGGACCGGCATCCGAAGTGTGGAAGAGCTGTTCCGAGCGGCGCAGGACAGGGACAGGTTCGCCGAGGTGATCGCCAACGTTGGGGGGACCCGACAGGGCACTTGAAGAATAAGTACATAAAAATGAATGTTTGTTCCCTAGGCGTTCGCGCATTGTTCATTCAATTGAGTTGGAACTTTGTACAGTTGTTGTTGGCAATGTTGGCGTTTCAACCTAAATCTTTTAGAGCCGATAAAAGATTCCAAGACTTATATATACCAACTTCCAAAATCCAGAGGCAAATATAACATCGCATAGGAACATATTACCACCAATGGAAAGGAACATATTACATTCAATAGTTGGCTCGCGATTTTTTTTTTTTTTTACTTATGTACGAGTATATTAACGACATTGTCAGTTTTTATCCATGCACAATAGATGGTGCTAGAGAAGAAACATTTTCACAGATTGTCAATTAATGATAGTGTCTTTTAAATAGCCAAATGATAAACAAATTAATAAGAAAGACATTGTAATAAAAAAGCGTAACGTTTAAAAAATGTGGGAAAAAACTCAGCTCGCTGCAATCTTCTGGTGATGATGGCAGCGAGATCCAGAGTATATTTTTGAATGAAATTTTTTGGACTCATTTCAATTAACGACATTTTAAAAGTCACACATTTGATTAATAATTCAAGCGCCAGCCCTGGCGCGGTAACCGTGACAAGTGAGGGACCGGTTTGGTGAATAGAATATTTATTGTGCCGATTTAACCCCTGACCCGCGGTGGACGAAAGGCATCTTTTACATTCGGTCATTAAAGTTAAACGGAGGTCCACTTCATTATGGATTCCACAAGGACATTTCTTGCCATGTTTATTTTTTTTAATGTTCCCATTATTTTTTTTTATTATTATCTAGATAAGTTTGTGGCCCGCCATTGCCAATTATACAGAATTATGCAGTTTAATCACAAATATTTGTATGTGTGTAAATCAAATCAAATCAGTTTATTTTCTCAAAAGATATTACACACAACAATTTTAGTTTAAGGCATCTATTGAGAACAGGTAAAATATAATAAATATATAATACCAGGAACGCATGAGAGATGGTTCGAGATTATGAATACAAGATACTCTCCAAAGTCAAGAGTAATTGTCTTCTGAACGTACTTTCACGAATATGAAAGACGTCGATCTCCGAAGCGATCATGTTCAGCAGTTTGATTGCTCTCCCCACCAGCATCACCAGAGGCAGGTTGGTTCTGCATGCTTTGCATTGCATTGCTTTGCGTTGCATTGAAATTTAATAATATAACTATCACAGGCCAGGACAATCATCTTTCTTCTCTTCGGATAGGGACTTGTTTCACTGAAGTATGTCTACCGTAGCGTGGCCTTTAGCATATAGGTAAAAAAATAATTTTATATTTTTAGAAGTCTTACCACCCAATTATTATTATTATTATTTTTCCTCTATACAACAGGTCGTTTGAACCCAATTACTGTACACAATTTATTTCAGCTATTATATTGATTCTTATGACATGTGATAGGTAACCAAACTATCGCCATTTTATTGTCACGAGAATTCTACACCAGACCAAAGACAGTGGATAATCACACTGCCATCGCCGGGAATCGAACCCGGGACCTTCGGTATGGAAGTCAGAGCTCTTACCACTCTGCCACGAAGGTCGACGAAGGTTTTCTTTAGGGATAGTTTGTAGCTGGTAATTATAAAAAAATATATATTTAATAATAACGCGTGCCCCAAGGGGGGTGAAAATTGAACTATAATATATAAGTAAAATTCCAAAATTTTCGCAATAACACATTGATAATTTATGTTTGATGTTTAAACCTAATATTTAGAAGTAAAATAACTAAAATAATTCTTAAACCTGCTTAACTACAAAAAGGTGTTTTAAAAACATTTAATTAATATTGTAAAAGGTTACATAATTTTTTGATAACGAATGCTTTGAGCAAAATATAAAACGGCGCGGCGCTGATTGTCTTGTATGACTTGTAATAAGTAATGCATTTGCCCCTCATCGTGTGTCATATTATTGTATTCTTAAATAAGTTTCACATTTTTTCTGCGATCACTCAGAACTTTAAGATTTCTGACTGCTGTATGGCCATATTGATATTCATGAAGAGAATTCCAGTTCACTGAGCAATAAAATCAGACGATATTTTAAAACGCTTAAAAAACTAGATGTGATTTTTCACACAAAATTATATAGGTAATTATTTGTATGTTTATTCGATCATTTCATTTCAATCAAATTAGAGACGCTTGGAGCCACAGTTATGCAGTAGAATATTTTTCTTTAAATGCTCTGGTTATCTTTACTTTTTATTCGAAGGGAATTATATCATCATGCCACGGTAAAGCCACTATTTCTTCAGTAGATAACGCAAAGGTCCACTCTATGTCCTTACAGATACTCTGTACAAAAAATTGGTCAATAATATCTCCACTACCTCTTTAAACATTTTACATTTTCCTCTATAATTAGCGCTCGCATTCATATTCTTTCTCTGATTGGAATAAGGTCGTCAGCTCATCCTTTTATGGGGTCGACTGATGCTCCTTTTTCCCTTCAATGGTTCTCACGTCAATCCTCTCAGTGTCCATCTATCTGTTCTCTGTCTAGTGAGGTATCGCTTTGTGTATTTCGACAAGCTTTGTCCGGTGTCTGATTTTAGTATTGTGTATTTTGTCCCTTAGACTTATGCTAAGCATTTGTCTCTCCATAGCCCAATGTACACATTTTAGATTGTGTATGGTATTGGCTATCCAGCTATGGATGTGAGACATAGACGTTAACTAAAGAAGCAATGCACAAAATCAAAGTTGCACAACGGGTCATGGAAAGATCCATTTTGGTTATCTCGCTTAAAAACCATATACCCAACGTGGAGATTAGAAGACGCACCACGGTCACCGATGTAGGGATTCGCATTGCAAGGATGCAGTGGCAGTGGGCTGGTCATGTATGTCAACGGAATGATGCAAGATGGAGCCAGAGGGTTACTGAATGGAGACCAAGGTTGGACCGGAGAAGTGTCGGAAGACAGCCAACCAGGTGGGAGCGATGATATTGTGCGGACGGCGGGAAGGGCCTGGAGAACACTGGCGAGAGACCGAGAGAGATGGCGTGGGGGTAAAGAGGCTTCAGTAGTGGATGGAGACAAGCCGAAGAAGATGTTTCGAAATTTCAAAATTGGCCCAAGGTTGTTGAAAACATTGAATTAATTTTGGTTCGTGTGAAGCAATGCATGCTTCAAAAGCAGACTTATAGTCACTCACTTGACGGTGTGATAATCACACTTCCGTCTCCATTACAAGCGCCTTCCCCTGCCCCAGATGCCTCAGAATATGTGGGTCCAGGATCAGGCTCTTCAGTCACATGCAGACCCACAAGCGTGAAGGACAGTCTTCTTTGGACACGGGGGACAGCCGATGATTGATGAATCACACTGCCATCGTTGGGAATCGAACGAGGGATCTTTGATGTGGCAATCGTAGCTCTTGGCACTTTGTCACAAAGGTCGTCAAATGGATTATTAATATTGGTAATTAATTTGTGTATAATATATGACCAAGAAACGAGTCTGCATTGTGATTAGGTTATTTCAAACACGTAACACATTTTTATATGCCCATAACATGCGTATCGTATAATCTACTTTGCATATAATTTGCGTATGATTTATGACAGCGGAGTTTTCCTTTCCATTATTGTGGCAAGACAGTTGCTGCATAATAGAATTCAATCCGTTGATTGAAATACCAAAATTAATTGATTTTCTACAATATAAAAACCGAAGGTGTCAAAAATTCTTCAAACCGAATGGCGCCCATTCGTGGCCCATTAGAGCCGCTGTAATTTATCGTAAGCGACACCCGAAATGGTATTTTAATTTGATCTCTGATTGATTTCGGTATTTGGTATTGTTTAATGGAGTCACTTCAAGTCCGAAAGGTCATAATCCCGTCAAAAAGCTGCCCGACCAGGATTATCTTCTCCCAGAGAATTTATTGGTGAAATAAGTGGATAAAAAAACGATTGACAAGACGATGCATACATACAGGGTGTTTTAACTAACTAAAAAGGACGATTTTTTTAAATTACAACTTGATTTAAAATAGGAAGAACATCATTACTTACAATTTGATTTAAATTGGAAAAATATCTTAAACATAAATTAGATTTAAATAAGACAAATATCTTAAATATACAATTAGATTTTAAAAAGGACGAGTTGCTTAAATTACAATTATATCTAAAAAAGGACGAATATCATAAACACACTTTGATTTATCCTAAATATACAATTTGATTCAAATAGAACGAGTATATTAACTAAACAATTTGATTTAAATAATACTTATTTCTTAAATTACAACCCGATTAATAAAAAAAGGACGAATATCATAAATTACAATTTGATTTAAAAATGACGAATATCTTAAATTACAATTTGATTTATAAAAGGATAAATATCTTGAATTACAATTTGATTTTAAAAAATACCAATATCTTAATTACAATTTGATTTAAAAGAACGAATATCTTAAATTACAATTGGATTTAAAAAATACGAATATCTTATCATTTTTTTTTCTTGGCCAAATCATTCAATTAGGTAGAAACAATTTCGAGAAAGAAGCCGACCGAAGAATTCAGTTGGGTTGGGTGGCCTTTGGAAAATTACGTCATGTTCTCACCTCTAAAATACCACAATGCCTCAAGACTAAAGTCTTCAACCAGTGCGTCTTGCCAGTCATGACGTACGGAGCGGAGACGTGGACACTGACAAAAGGTCTGGTCAATTAACAGATTCAAGGTCGCCCAGCGCGCCATGGAGAGAGATTCCATGCTTGGAATAACCTTGAGGGATAGATTAAGAAACGAATTTATTCGTCAACAAACCAAGGTGACTGAGGTGGCTCTGCGGATGGGCGGGCTGAAGTGGCGATGGGCTGGACATATCTGTCGGAGAACCGACGGTCGATGGGGGAGACGGGTTCTGGATTGGAGACCGCGTACAGGATTTCGCAGAGTTGGACGTCCCCCTACTCGGTGGACCGATGATCTGAAGAGGATTGCTGGACATAGATGGATGGGAGCGGCAATGGACAGGGGGCATTGGCGGGCTTAGGGAGAGGCCTACATTCAGCAGTGGATGGCAGACGTCTGATGATGAATATCTTAAATTACAATTTGATTTAAAAAGGACAAATATCTTAAATTGCAATTTGATTTAAATTGCAATTTGATTTGGTTTTCTGCTTAATGCTTTCAAATCTTAATAGATGACGCTAGTGTAGAGTGAACATAAAAATGTAAAAAAAGGTGTAGAAACCTACCATATATACAAGTTCCAAAAAGTTTGTCAGACGTGGTGGTCATAACGGCGGAATGGGGAATGTTGTTAAACGTGAAGCGATCGCTCAACCCAACCAATGACAGGTCATAAGTCCTGTAAGCGCCTCGACCACCACCTTCTGTTCCCAGAAAGCAATTTGCATCTTTGTCTGTATTGAGATACAATTAATCCTTGTAAAATAAAAATAATTTATCCGCAATGGGTGAAATCCAGTATTTGTCTACAAGAATTTGTATACATTCAAAATGTTGTTGTAAAAAAACTAAGATGGGAGTGCACAATAGTGTTATGTATGGAATGAAACATGGACAAGCCTTATGTATGGAAGTGAAACATGGAACTAGCAAAATTAGGATGAAACTAGAATAAATGAGAAATGAGATGTCTTGGACTAATGTTTGATAAATCTCTATACGTTGAAGTGTCAAATGCAAATATAAGTGAATGCACGCTGGTGACCACCCTGTGAATTCATCTGGTGTGATCCTGTAATGCCACATCCTGGTCAAAACGATAAAAATCGTTATTTTTAGTCGACAGTTGGCGTGCTTCACAGTATTTCGCATTTCTGATGTAACCATAACAATAATAATAAAACCAAGTCGTCACCAGACACAAGGCTGGCCTGCTCGGCAGGGTCAGACTACTCATCTCTTGCACAATAACGAGTTATCCGACGTCCAATTCAATTACCAGATCTTTTATGACTTAAATAACATAGACATTTGACTGAAAAGTTTTATAATACTCACAGTAACAAAATATTAAAAGCTAAGATGGTAGCTAAGATGTTATTTATTGTTTCTTGAACAATGATGTTAAACTTCATAACAAATAATCAATACATACTTACTTCCTATGGCCATAAAACTCTTGAAGAGTTTTAGCCTCTTTGATGATTTTTCGCTAAGCTCCTCGATACTGATTTTACTTACAGCAGTTCAATTCGTCCAACCTAGCCAGGTCAGCCAGAACATTGTCCATCCAATTCTTATTTTCTTCTTCTTCATTGTTGTAGACCTATGTGGTCTGTTCTCTGGAGTGTCGCTCCTCCTGTGACGTAGACTCCCAGTTGTCTTTCCATCTTTTAGGAGGTCTTCCACAAGGACAACTGCCGTGCGGCTTATTATTTAGTACAATACAGAGGAGTCTGGCGGTGTTTATTCTTTGGACATGACCGCACAAGTCCGTTCTTCGCTGTCTGCTGCATCTTATAATATCATCAACCTCACATATCTCTCTAATTCTGGTGTTCCTTACGCGATTCCTCAGTGTCAGTGTCTTCGTCTTGGAAGTCCTTCAAGCTTGTTTAGTCCTTACTATGTCTGCCCCTGCTTCAACGTCATATGTTATTATTGGTTTTACGCATGCTTTATAGAATCTCATCTTACTCTTAATGATCATGTCTTTGTTTTTCTGATTAATTTATCTTTATATACGACGAACCCCAAAAACGATGCTGGAGTGGCACCCATGGGGTGGAAGACCAATTGGATGATCAAGTCTGCGATGGGGAATGAAGTTGGAAGAGACGCGGCAAAATTGTTACAAGTGTTAGGTTAGAGGGTCGAAGCGGAGGACAGGAGGAGTTGGAGAAGAAGTGTAAGAAGTTGTATAATAAATTTACGTGGAAAGAAAGGGAAACAACCTAGGATTAAAACTAAAGAAAACGATAATAAAAATGAAGCATTTCTGTTATGCATATATGTTGAGTAAAATAATAAATATACCTTTTTTTAAATCCCAAAGCCTGCTCTGAACTGTCCTGCTAGGAATTTATGATAGGTGTCAGATAAATAAGTCCGCACAGGTTAAGGGGCAACTCTAAAGATTTCGATACCTATTTTTCCTTATGTATATCATTAAGTAAGAAAATACAGTACATTCCCGATTTTCCGGGGTCAATCGGAAATCGGGACACTGGAGTCGTTGAAAATTCTTTTTATTAAAACAAAAATATAGTGCACAATGGTCTTCTTCTACCGACCATTATGTATGGAAGCGAAGCATGGAATTTGCAAAAAAAGGATGAAAGTAGTATAAATGCAGTAGAAATGAGATCTCTTAGACGAATGTGTGGATACTCTGTGTATGATAGAGTGTCGAATAAAAATATAAGAAATGAATGCGGTGCGAATGATGATGTTATGAACAAAATAATGAGACGATCATTGAGATGGTTTGGACATATGGAAAGAAAGAATGGTAAAAAATATATAAGTTAACGATGTAAATGGAACCAGAAATAGAGGAAGACCAAGGAAAACGTGGCACGATCAAACAAAATCAAATATTGAATGTCGGCCATGTGAGGAGTCAGAGAAATCGACGCGCGTGCATGACACGATGTGTGAATGTTGAGGAAGCGAGAGAAATATGTCAAGAAAAAAAAGTGTGGCAGTCCATTCTTTCTGCCTACCCCTTCGGGGAGACGGCGTGATGGTTAGTTAGTTAGTTTAAAATATTTCACAATAGTACTTGTAATGCATCTGTCATGTCATTGGGCGTTAAGTTCACATTACGTTAATGGCTCTAAAGTCGTTTTTTTATTTTACTGTGAAAAAGTAACTATGGTATTATGTCTATGTCTATGGTATAATGGATAAACACAAACGAGTCGTACTTTCAATTGAACAAAAACTCCAAATAAATTAAAAGTTTGAAAATGGTGCAACCGTTAAATATTTATTGAATCAATATAATATTGGTGATCAAACTATCATCATTTATATTGGGACATAATTAATAAAAAGAGAAAAAAAAAAGTTTTTGGATTAACTGGGAAATCGAAAATTTTTCACCGTTATGATGATGAAGTAAAACACATTTAAGTTATTATCTTTACATAATTCTGTAATGGATAGATGTATGTAAGTATAGGAGTCATTTGTGGTTCCAAGTATTGGAGACATTTGGTTTGGAGTACCGCAAAGTGCCCGTGATGACATACGGACTAGAGACGCCAACTCTTACAGCAAAAAGTGCCCACAGGCTCAAGTGTACACAGAGGTCCATGGAAAGACAGATACTTGGTGTGAGCCTGCGTGACCGCATAAGGAATGAAGAAATCAGACGCCGCACCAGGGTTGCTGACGTTATGGACCGAGTGGCAAAATTGAAATGGCAATGGGCTGGACACTTGGTTAGACAGGGTGGCAACAGATGGGCACCCAGGATACTCAGTTGGAGACCATGGGCAAATAGGCGAGGTGTTGGAAGGCCACCGATGACCGATGACCGATGGACCGATGATATTGTCAAAAGGGTTGGAAAATCTTGGATACAAAGGTGGCAGGATAGAGACGAGTGGAGGAAATTGGAAGAGGCATATATCCAGCAGTGGAGGGAAGAAGGCTAGCAAAGAAGAAGGAGAAGACTGCAAAATCGCAAAACGATATATAACGGCTACCGATGTTAACTGTTACGGAATCTTACACGTGATATGACGGCTACGATGCGAAGAGTTATTGTAATTATTTCGTACTAAACGATTTCCACTGTATTTCGCGTAAAATAACGCGATTCAAGGTAAACAAATGACATACCGAAAAAAAAATTGTTTGCATTTTGTTACTGCTCCCACAGTTTTTAAGATGATCATCCAAACGTTGTTTTATGGCTTTAAATAATTTTACTGGTCGTTAAAAATAGACATCTGATTATTAAAAATGCAATAATTAAATAATTTCCTGGTTTCATCTTTTATTTTAAGATCCCCATTGCCAAGTTATATATGTAATGTGAACGAAATTGAAAGTATTTAAATAGTGTTGGGCAACCATGAAAACACTTTCTTTCGGTTGTATTTACAATTACGAGATTACGAGATTTCGATATTACGAGATTACGAGATTACGGGATTACGAGATTACGAGATTACGAGATTACGAGATTACGAGATGCCGAGATTACGAGATGCCGAGATTACGAGATTACGAGATTACGAGATTACGAGATTTCGTTTGCGAATGACTAACTTCTTTTCAGAGATCCCCTGAAACGCATTGGTTCGGAGCATGCTTGAAGCTGGTTCTGTGATATGGAGTCCTCACGAGGCGAGGTATTCCGTTATGCTAGAGAGGGTTCAGAAAAAAAAATTAGAGGTATCTCTATATGAGGGAGTATGGTAGTTTATCCGTGGCTCTATCCCACGGAATTTCTTTTGGGCATGCTTGGGACCAACTCTCCGCAGCTTCAAAGAGATGGGCATCTCATAACCCATTTCTTTAGGTTACTCAGTGGATTTCGAGAACTCGGCCGTGCTGGAGGGTGTTCGGCTTTTTGTCCCTGATAGATATCTCCGACAGCGACAACATAGATTGTTTTACCTACTGGAAAGAGCAATTAAAATTTTGTATTTCACAATATGATATGAAATTCTAACCCCCCATCACTATTGCACACGAGAAGTTGACCTTTTATGGATTTTCAAAAGATTTCAATAAAAATTAATAATTTTGAAATGAATATGTATTGATTCTAGTGAAACCATATAAAAGTGATTTATGTCGTTTGAAAGACACTGGAAGACATAAGTTATAGTTTATCAGACATTTCGTGGCAGGTGTTAATGTAAATTAGGAAATCAAAACACATCTCAAGTGAGCAAACATTCAAAGACTTTTGTTAATGGATCTAGACTTGTTTTGATTTATTTATTTTGGCGCCATTTAAGTAATTTAACCTAAAATTAATTCACTATTTTTAAACACTAAAATTTCAATAAAACAATCAAAAACCGCAAAGAATTAAGAATACTATATTTCTGAAACAAATTAATAGAGTTTTAATTGAACGATAATTATCACACCTAGGTACGACATTGATATTTTATGAATAATAAATAAACAGTTCAAATTGAATACAGAACACAAAAAAATTGAGATAGAAAGATCTGTGAATGCAATGAAAATTGGAAAACCTTTTGAGTATATCGCGATGGAATTGATTTTAAACGGCGGAAAAGTAGTTTCTACATGGACATCTCAACTATTTTACCAGTACTTGGAGGAAGGATGTACGCCACTCAACTAAAGGAGAGTTGTAACTATGCCTCTGTATAAGGTAAAAGGGTCGTGTATGGAATATGGTAACCACAGATTTTTGTAATTTGAATGTCGTTGGTAAAGTCTATGGTAGAATTTTAATAGAAAGAGTAAGAAATATGAATAGTGAGAGAGTTTGGGATGTGCAAGGCGCTTTAGTGAATGTCAAAGGATGTAATGGTCCATTTTTTTCATTTCGTTTCTTGATAGAGAAGTTTCTGATCAAAAACTGTTCATTTGTATTATGGGTGTCCATCTGGTTCTGCCCTATCTAGATATTTATCCAGTTCGTTGCCGCTTCAATCTAGTTATACGTTCCATGAAGTCGGCAATTTTTCAAGAGTCTATTATAATTTCACCATTTCGTATTTTATCTTAAAACTCACGCCGAGCATTTGCCTCTTCATAGAAAGCTGTGCGCATTTTAATTTTTGGACACTTTTTGCTGTGAGGGTAATTGTCTGTAGAAAATACGTTAGTATTGGCAATATACGACGACCTTCGTGGCCGAGTGGTAAGTGCTACGACTGCCACATCGAAAGACCCGGGTTCGATTCCCGGCGGTGGCAGTGTGATTGTCACAATGTCTTTGGTATGGTGTAAAATTCACGTGCCAAAAAAATGGCGTGTTCAGCTTGTGCACCATCTAAAAATAATATTATGTGTTAAATTATTTTTAGTTTGTTATTTTACGTTATATCATTGTATATTAGATTATTAGACATTATATTAGACAAGCATATGCGAGTGGAAAGCAAAGTGTGAATATGTAAGACATGTGTCAGAACCATAATGACTTATGGTATAGAATCGAGGGCTGACATAAATAGAACCAAAGCACTATTACGAACCGCCGAAATGAAGACACTCCGCGCTATTCTGGGCAAAACACTGATGGAAAGAATCAGAAACACAGTAATACGCGAGACCTGTGATACCGAAGCTATTGTCAGATGGGGCAGGAAAAGAAGACGCTTCTGGCGCGACCACGTAGAACGAATGAACGGCGATAGACTCCCCCAAGCAGCCGCAAACAACGTGCCAATGGGAACTTGCCAACCCGGAAGACCTGCGAAGAGATGGCAAGACAGTTGGAGTTCTGTGTCCCAGGAGACCTCGACGCCATAAAAACAGATCCACGGATCTATTAAAAGAGGAAGAAGAAGAAGAAGATGTATATTAGATTATTTGTTTTAGATTTATTTTGTGGATGTTGGACGATTGAAATGTGCGCGGGAGATGCCTATTGGTGGCGATGAGGTTCGCAAACCATCAAACCGCGTCTCGAAAAGAGAAGGATGGAGTACCGCATCAGTTAAAGTGTGACAGTCCATTCTTTCTGCCTACGTTTTCGGGGAGACGACGTGATGGTTAGTTAGTTAGTTATAAAATGGCGATAGATTAGCTACCTGTTCCATGTCGTGAGAATCAGTATGATAGCTATACCCTTTACGTTTTCCTAAGAATCGAAGGAGGAAGGCACCTGCTTAGGACCTTGCCCGAAAGGCGTGCAAGATGGATTGGCCATGTAATTCGACAAGAAGGCCTCTTGCATGCCATAATGGAGGGTATGACCGAGGGGACAAACTCTTGAGGACGCCCACGCCGAGAGTACCTGTACCCATAATATGCAGATTTTAAAAGAGCCGCATAAGACAGGGAAGAATGGAAGAGAAGAATTGAGGAAATTGCTGCAAACCAATCCCAGGATTGAAACCAGAGAGAGAGACCCTTTACGTCGATTTGATTCTTACTTTAATGATGTAAAGAGCGATTCAACAAAATAATATACATGCATCGAACATTTTGATCTACGATCCATGATGTCGGCAACTTTTTACATACGTTTTCGATTATTTTATCTTCCCTTCTCGATTAATTTATCTTATAATTTATCTATGATCAGGGATAATATTGAAACCGCATTGTATTTCGTGATTATTTTCACTATGCCACTTTGCGCTAAAACAGCGATTATTCAAGTTTGCAAATCACCCACAGCCGCTCGTGACGAGGAGGATCGCAAATCCTGACATTAGCGAGACTTGAATCGAGAGTCGCATAATTTAAAGCGGTTCGGATAACGCTAAAGTGTTAATTTATTCCGCCATATTTAGTGATGGAAAATGAAATGGGTTTATCAATTGACCGGTCTATAAAAATACTGGAAAAGCTAGTTATGTTTCTTAAATAAGCGGAATTACGGGCACTTTACATAATATTTCCTAACGAAATAGTTCATAGTACTCTCGGGGCTCATCCTAGTAAGAAACAAGTTTAGGACGCCACGATATACAGATCCTAGTAATAAATATGCCTGGTATGTCGCGATATAGAGTCCACATGAGGCTCGATATTCTCTCTGTCCCTATTTAGTAAGAAATGGGCTTGGGATGTCACGATATAGAGTCTACTTGAGGCTCAATATTCTCTCTGTTCCTAGTAAGAATAAGCCTGTAATATCGCGATATAGCGTGCACTTTAGGTTCGGTATTGTTTCTGCTCCTAGTAAGAAATGGGCTTGGGAAGTCGCGATATAGGGGGGGCTCGGTTTTCTCTCTGTTCCTATTTAGTAAGAAATGGGCTTGGGATGTCGCGATGTAGAGTTCACTTTTAGCTCGGTATTTTATCTGCTCATAGAAAGAAATAGGCTTGGGATGTCGTGATATAGAGTCCACTTGAGGCTCGGTATTGTCTCTGCTCATAGAAATAAAAGGTCTGGGATGTCGCGATATAGAATCTACTTGAAGCTCGGTATTCTCTCTGTAAGAATAAGCCTGTAATGTCGCGATATACAGTCCACTTTACGCTCGGTATTGTTTCTGCTCTTAGTAAAAATGGGCTTGGGATGTCGCGATAGTCCACTTGAGGTATTGTCTCTGCCCATAGAAATAATGATGCCCGAGAATATATGTTATAAAGATTTCTTTGGAACTTATTCATAATATTTGTTATAACAAAAGCATAAACGTTCCAAAATAAATCTTTATAGCATCTGTCAAAACTGATCATATTTGTAAACAATTTTAAAATATTTTAAATATGTATCTTTATACTCGTATATCGGATTAGGGAGATATGCGAGATCGAGGAGTCGTTAGGTGGGGAAGGCAAAGGAGAAGACACTGGTATGCACACGTGAGGAGAATGGATCCATCCAGATTCCCCTTCATTGTGTTGCACGGCCAGCCCCAAGGTAGACGACTAAAGAGATGGATCGACAGCAGGGAGTCGACTTCGCAGGAGGCCAATTCCTCTTAAGAAACAGGCCACTAGGCCTACACTAAGAATAAGAAGAAAAATAAGATCTTTATAATATCGCACGCTTAATAGAACACTGGCTTAACTCAAAAAAGCAAGTTTTGCTTAATCTGACATGAGTCGGTGTGACGAATAAAAAGACCGATATAGTGTAATGGAGGTCAATTGGCGGTATTTTGACTTAATTTTAACTCGAAATGATGGATAGCGTTAACACAAGCCTCTGTCTAATGTTAACTCAATTATGACCTAAAGCATAATCGGTCAGTTTATTATTAAGCGTGCGATATGTATCACTGAAGAAGGACCGGTTGTCCGAAACATCTCTGATATGTAATTTAATTTTTTTTTAAATTTAGTGTTGTATATACAAGGTATATAAAAAAGAAAAAGACCAATGTCAAATTATTAGCAAATGAATAGAGAAACATATCATTCCCATAAAATATATAAAAAATGCAGAAAACGAACGGTTAAATTTGTATTAATTATTTAATATGGAGTCTTAAACCATTGTTCAAGAAACAATAAATAAATAAGGTTACATGTGCAAATTCAAAGTAGAACGCATGAAATTTTGAAATCATATGACGTATTTGTTCAATTGGAATAAAGCCCTTTTTCATCTATGAGAAATTGATTGACTTTTCACAATGCAATAGAAGTTCCCACAATCTGGAAATGCATCGATAGTTAACGGAACTAAATATTTCGTAGCACAGTGGCAAAAGCGCGCGTGTCGAAAGAGGCACATAAATAGTCGGGGCTGTCCGCGGAAAACGCTGATTTAATCGCCTCCGATCATTATAATGTTAATGTGCGTGCTTGTGTATGAATGGTGTTAAAAACGAAAGTTTTTCCTCGATCCCTTACTCATGTTGTGAGAAATATAATCGTACCTTGTCGTTATAATTGAACATTATGTGCGAAATTTATTAGAACCGAAAACTTGATAAAATATTTGTACATTGTTTTGGCCGAAACACTATGTTGCTTCAACATTATTAACTACTTAATTTACAGCACGGTTATAATATAATTTTTTTTTATTATACACTGTTTGAGAATGTCGCAACAGCTGTTTCGCCAACAAACAATTGTTATTTGTATGTTTGTAACACGTGATGATAACACCACCGGTTGGCGAAACAGTTATAAATAAGTGTCTGTTTTAGACAATAGTTGTTTGTGACACCTGATGATATCAACATCAGTTGGCGAAACAGCTGTCACGACGTGTGCGTGTTGCATTTTTTAATGGTTAATTTTTTTGTTAAATTGCACCCAAATAGTATTATTTTATCACGAAAAAAAAACATTAAACCATTTAAATATTAATTTATTTATTATTCTTCTTCATTGATGGCCCTAGAGCCCATATTGAGCCTTATCCTCCAATATTCCTCGTCTCCAACTATTCCTGTCCTCTGTTTCGACACTCCAACTAGACACTAGTAACAATGTCGCTGCATCTCCCAATTTCATTCATCCATCGGAGCCTGGGTCTTCCAATTGGTTTTCTACCACCTGGGTGCCACTCAAGCATCCTTTTTGGGGTTCGCAATGGCGGTATCCTCTATACATGACGAGAGACTGAGAGCCTTGTAAATATTGAACAGCTCGTCATTATGCCGCACTTTTCAGTCTTCACCGTCACTCATAGGTCCCAGGATTCTGAGCAGCACCCTTCTCTCAAATATCCAGTCGTTCTGCGAATTTCTCTATCATAGTCCACGCCTCACACCCATAGGTCACCACTGTTTAGATGATTGTCTTATAAAAGGTGATTTTGGTTTTCCTGTGTACGCTTCTTAGCGGTAGTAGAGAGTAAAATATTTTGTTGTCTATTTTAATTCTTCTTTCGATTTCTTTGTGATCTTCGCTTTCTTTTGTTATGGACGAGCTCAGGTAAGTGAAGTCCTCCACCATCTTAAAGTTGTATCTATCTTTGAATTTGATAGTTCACCGTGGGTTATCGGTTGCATTCCTGGTTTGTTTAATTAGTATTGGTTTAAGATTATTTTTCATTTTTTTTATTGTATACAACAGGTCTTTAGAACCCAATTACTGTATACATTTTACATAATGCATACATTTTACATGAAGAACACAGACATGCATGTTAAAATAATACACATATATCAGCAATTGTGGTATGTACCTATACGATCCTTAAAGGACGCATAGGTCATTTGGAGAATGTCCACATCTACTGACAACTCATTCAGGAGCACCATACCCCGGGTCATTGTATGCTGCGCCATGACATTTGTTCTGCTATGCGGTATGCACAACAGATCGTGTCTTCTAGCGAGAGCATACCTGTCCGGTGCATTGAGGCCACAACACTCCAAGAGGTATGGGCTATCAATGAGGTTACGGAGTATTTTAAATCCTAATACTCGTATCATCAATTTGTTAAAACAATTAGATAATTTAAGAAAAATGAATAATTAAGAAAATAAATAAAACTTTAAAAAATCACACACAGCACCAGTTTTCCAACTAGTTAAAATTTTACAAAATGCGATAACTGGTTTCTCAAAATATTTTAACATTAATAACAATCATTTTATGTGTGCCTATAACAACGACCAGAGACTGTAATTTTGTTTCGATGCTAATAATTGTTCAAATATTTTTTTCTATGGTTTAGTAACAATTAATAATGTTTGACGAATGAGGCAGTTCCCGCGATTTTCTTTCAACGGTAGCCAGGAAAATTCACTTTTCAAGCAACAAATTTGCACCTTTTTTTCCAGACAAATTCTATTGTTTTTATATTCCAAAGGGAACCAAATATGTAAATGAGCAAAGTTATTTTATTTATGGTTAATAACCACTAATTAGACAGCCGTAATTATCGCTAAATACTTCACATGCAATAATTTTATTTCAGAACAATATCCTTATTATTTTTTACACATAAAAACATAAGATTTATGAATACTTGTTGGAGTATTGTTTTTTCTATTAGGCAACGTGAATTCACGGTATATATATTTCAATAAAATTCTTCTAGATCAGTGCTATGCGGGGCCCTGGGATTCAAAGAAAAATAAATGTACAATAATTAAGCAAACTACAAACGAAACAATTAAGGATGGATGAGTAATAATCACATCAAAAATGATGAGGTTTTCCAAAGAATCGAAGGAGGAAGGCACCTGCTCAGGACCTTGTCCGAAAGGCGTGCAAGATGGATCGGCCATGTAATTCGACAAGAAGGCCTCTTGCATGCCATAATGGAGGGTATGGCCGAGGGGACAAACTCTAGGGGACGCCCACGCCGAGAGTACCTGGAGGACCTGTTGGTGGACGTGCGCTGCTCATCATGTGCAGATTTTAAAAGAGCCGCACAAGACAGGGAAGAATGGAAGAGAAGAATATAGGAAATTGCTGAAAATCAATCCCAGGATTGAAACCAGAGAAAAAGAGTAATAATGTCGGGATATGAAACTGTTGTAAAAGTCAGTAGTGTATAATGTTCCTATTTTTTAAAATATATTTTCATTTAATACTTATAATTAAATGATGAACTTAATACCAGGTAAAGGCTTTTAAATACCGATATTTATTAAAAACGATGTATGCAACGCGAACGGCAACAGAATTGAGAATGTCCAAGAATATACATACCTGGGACACAATATTCGATCGGGCCGAGATAACCAAACCGTAGAGCTAAAAAGAAGAATTAAACAAAGCTGGGCAGCTTTCGGAAACATGAGTTACATCCTTAAAAACCGGAAAATACCGATCAACATGACACGAAAAAAGTCTATGAAGCCTATGTTCTGCCAGTTGGTACTGAAACTATGATCTTGAAACTGTTACATTGTTCAAACAAAGTGCCGCGAAAATACGAGTGACCCAAAGAGCCATGGAAAGAGTCATGTTAGGATTAAGCCTAAGAGACAGAGTCAGAAACGAAAACAAAGGTCATTGACATCATCCACCGGGTGGCGACTCTAAAATGGCAATGGGCAGGTCACGAAAGCGAATGGAGGAGGCCTTTGTCCAGGAGTGGACGGGAATAGGCTCAGGTAGAAGAAGAAGAAGAAAAACCGATATTTAAGTCTCGCAAAGTCCGTAGAAAGACAAAAATCACGCTATATAAGACCGTAATACGGACAGTATTGCCTGCGAGGCTCTGATTTTGACGGAAAAAATGGAGGATTTGCTAGACACCTTCGAAAGAAAGGTGATGCGACGAATTTGTGGACCCGTGAGAGAAGGAGAGCAATGGCGTATTCGACGCAATGATGAGCTGTATTCCATGTACCAGGCAGTGGCGGTTTTCCCATAGAAGCCCAAAAGCTCGGCTTGCGTAAGAAATTTTGAATCGAAACCCCCAAATCTAATAATCTAATAACAACCCACCAAATCACTTTCCAACAATGTTCACATCAGATGTAAAAGGAATAGCAATAACGTATTATACCAAAATATCTTTTTTTTATTTGAAATGATAAATATCTAATTCAATAGGTTTCTATAAAAATGTATAATAATATATAATTTTAAAAACTTCGATTTTCGAACGCAATTATCGTTAGAACATCGACAGTTTTTCGATTAAAGTGTAATTTGACGTTGTAAATTGCCATGACTGGGTAATATCTATGATTATTTTAGCAGAAGTACTTAATTACGTGGCAAAATCGGCCGAATGTGTGTTTTGATCTGTCGCAGTTAGCGCCAGCACAGCATCCGCCCGCCGAGATGAAACTTCATTTTTATGTTAATTGCTGAGGATTGGTAATTGGTTCCAGCTGTTAGATCAGTGTTCGGCGTGCGAGATTCGACTCCCCACGGGGACATATTGTCGATATAAGCATGCGTATGTAAATATTTACTTTCAACTTAAATTATGGATATCATCACGCAATATAAAAAACTATCTGATTGTATTTGAATATTTCTTATTATATATTTCCCATGTTTGATCAGTAACCGCTTTAAATAATGGTGTACATGTTTAAGTATATTTCTTTAAAAAATCTGTTAATATAATATTTAATAGAGAGCCAATAGAGAGCTGTTGTCAAGTATGAAAATTAGAAAGGTCTCATATTTGGGTCATGTGCTAAGGGGAGAAAAATATCACCTCCTTCGATTGATATTAATGGGTAAAGTGGACGCACGTCGCGTCGGAGAGTTGGTAGAAGGCAGCTGTCCTGACTGCAGAACATCAAAGAGTGGACAGGAATAACAAGAGTTCAGAACCTGTTTCAAATGGCGCAGGATAGAGATGCCTTTGCTGCAGTGATCGCCAACGTTGGGGGGACCTGACACGGCACCGAAAGAAGAATAAGAATATTTTTTAAAGTATTTAAAAAGGCAGAGCACCAAAAATTACGTCAAGATGGGTGCCGAGCGAAAGAGACCCTCATCTAGGAAGACTGTCCTTCACGATTGTGGGTTCGCAACCTGAAACGAAAAGTCTATGAAGCTTGCGTTCTGCCAGTTGGTACTTATGGTCTTGATTCTGTTACATTGTCCAAACAAAGTGCCGAGAAACTACGAGTGACCCAAAGAGCCATGTAAGGAATAAGCCTAATAGACGAGAATCAGAAACGATACGGTGAGAGAAAAAACAAAGGTCACTGACATCATCCACCGGGTGACGACTCTAAAATAGCAGTGGGCAGGTCACGTAGCCAGAAGCTCAGACGAAAAGTGGACAAGAAGACTGATGACTAGGAGACCGTGGACTGCAAAGAGAAGTGCAGTGCGACGGTAACTAAGAGACACATCGGAATAACCTGGATGCAGTCTGCACAGGACAGAGTGACATGGAAGCGAATGGAGGAGGCCTTGGTCCAGGAGTGGACGGGAATAGGCTGAGGAAGAAGAAGAAGAAGAAGATATTTATGATAAATCACTGATTTAATCATATTAAACCTACAATACCGACATTCGACGACAATACTCTACATTTATTTTGATATAACCAAATATATGATGCGTATCCAAACGAACTTTTGATATATCGCCAAATAATTTCAATACAGTAGGTATAGGAAATAATTTATTTTCGTTTTGATTTTTTTCTGTGTTGTAGAATAAAATTAGCGTTACAGAAATCTTAATGCGTTTGGTCATTTGAATATCTTAAGCGGATATGGGCACATCTCATAGAAACAACTTAAACTTAGCTTGTCCTTGAACGAGCGGTGAATTCAATTCATAGAAAACTTATAAGGTATCATGAACAATCCATAACTGTGTATCGACAATATTTTAAATGTATCTGTAAGAGAATCATCTATTTTATTTTTCATCTTCAGATGTATCGTTGGTTACAGCTCTATCGTCCTGAATGGACTGCCAACTAACTCGTCATCTTTTTGGTGGTCGGGAACCCTCCGATAGACTGTCTCGAGCTATCTTTGAGATAATATTTTTTTGTATACAGAACGTGGCCATTTATTCCCCCCCCCCCCCCCCAAAACCGGGATACCGAGAAGAATAATAGGTACCTAATAATAATAATAACTTTGGACACTTATATACCGCTGTTATCGCATAAAATTGCCAAAATTGTCATTTTTGAAGCTAAGGGTTCACACACAAGAAATTTTAATCACTTCAACTCTCTAAACGTCAGATCAAAGAGCAAAGAGTATGTTTTCTCTTCAGATATCTATTATCTATGATTAGAAGCATTATGAGATTTTATGGACAATCCCAATGAAAATACTATATTATTTTACAGCGCATGCCCTCGTTTTATCTACTAGTACTATAGATCTTACCGCCAGGATTCTTATTTGCGCGCTTTTTCATATTTTTTAAAATTATAGTGCGATTTTTTTTCATTCCGAAAATTGAACATTTTGGTGTCCCGAAGCTGTTTTCGGGGACACCGGGACACGCTGCCTGAAAACGGGGAAATTTCCGGAGAAGGTCAATGCTCAGAGTGGGTTGTTAGGTCACTGGTGATGATGATGATAATTTTCTTCTAAATACGATTTGTGATAATTTAAAGATTTTTCTCTTCTTCTTGTCGTATTACTCGTATGCGCTCCTGTCACCCGTTAGTCTCCAGGCTGCTGCTAATGAGAGACCAGTCAGCTCCCTGATTTTATTGGACCAGCGCGCAGCGGCTCGGCGGTCGTTTCTGTGGTCGCTTTTCCTCCACTTTGCCCCTAATGGCGAGCTTTTAAAGGTTGTCCTGATCTCTCCGAGCTATGAGCTCAAAACACTTTAACTTTTTTAAGATAATGGAATGATTTTACTGAAATCTTTCGATGGAAGATTATTTTAAATAAAAATTAAATAAAACCAGCCTGGTGAAACCGGTCGCAGTCGAAATAAAAACAAAAATGGAATTAGTTAAAAATATCGTTTTATTTCTTCGTTACTTTAATACTATCTGAGAGTACACCCGCGAAAGTCTTGTCCTGATACCCAGCTGGTCAATAATCAACTAGTATTCTTCTTGCCGTCCAGGGTTTGCGCAGCATTCGCCTTCAGCACCACATTTGTATTACTCATTAGTCCGGAGCCGGCTCGAGTGTGGTTCGATGATATGGAGTCCCCACGAGGCGAGATACACGCTAATGTTAGAGAGGGTTCAGAAAAGATTTCTCAGATATCTCTACATGAGAGAGTTTGGTAGCTATCCGTGGCTTTATCCCACTGCATTTCCTCTTGGGCATGCTGGAGACCAATCGTTTCCAGATAACAAGAGATAGGTGTACACTTACCCATTTCTTCAGACTTATCAGGGGATTCTTTGAGAACTCCATTATTTTGGAGGCTATCCATCTTTATGTTTCCAAATGGTTATCTTCGACAGCGTCAGCACAGACTGTTTTATCTCCTAGCATGCAGAACCAACCTGCCTCTGGTGATGTCGGTGGGGAGCGCAATCTAACTGCTGAACATGATCGCTTCGGAGATCGACGTCTTTCATACTCGTTAAAGTACGTTCAGAAGACAAATACTCTTGACTTTGGAGAGTGACTTGTGTTCCTAATATCGAACCATCTCTCATGCGTTCCTGGTATTATATATTATTTTATGTTTTACTCATCCCGTTTTTTCTGATCCCATCACTAATGTATGGAAGCGAAGCATGGAACTGGCAGAAGAAGGATGAAAGCAGAATAAATGCGGTAGAGATGAGGTCCCTAAGATGTATGTGTGGAAGAACGATATACGACAGAATCTCAAATGCTGATATAATATAGGAATGTAGAGCGGAAGAAGGTATTATGAACAAAATTATGAAAGGATCGCTGCGATGGTTCGGACATATAGAACGCATGGATGGAGAAAGAATGGTTATAAAAGTATACGTTAATGATGTAAATGGGGTACGGAGTCGAGGCAGACCGAGGAAAACATGGCATAACCAAATTAATCAAATTTTAAAGGTTGGTCATGTTAGAAGTCGGAGGAATCGACGTGCGTGTATGACTTGTATGAATGTGGAGGAATCTAGAGAGGTTTGCCAGGATAGAGTAGTGTGGCGATCCATTCTCTCTGCCTACCCCTGCGGGGAAACGGCGTGATGGTTTGTTTGTTTGTTTGTTTTATGTTTTACTTGTTCTCAATAGATGCCTTATACTATTATATAATTGTTGTTTGTAATATCTTTTGAGAAAATAAACTGATTTGATTTAATTGATTGATCAGATTATTAGGTAACTCCAAATTTATGTAGCCACTATCATAGATTATATTATTATATATAGGAAAGATTATATTTCACTCGTGTTCATTAAAAGCGTCCTTTTTAATGGCGACAGTGGCGACATCTAGTATGTTAACAAGGTTATTAATAACATATGTTTTCGTTGTCTTTGATCATTTGTACTCCGATATTTATAACAGCATAAAAACGTAAAGGGAGCCACAAAAATATCACATTCACTAATGAACCTTTAAAGATGTCGTTTACAACATTTAATAGACTATAATAATTACTTTTGTTTTCGAATGTGAGTTCGAAATTTAAATTTATTGCCTTCGAACGTAAATCGATTGGGAACGGTTACTTAAAATTCCAGCGGTAATGGTCGCGCTTAAATTTATTTCAAAATTAGAATACAGTACGTCCTTAACCCTAAAAGCCTAATCTACGCCTGCGAGGCGTACACTTTTTCGAAAATTCTTTGTATCTTTTAAACGGTTGAAGCTAGCCCCACGTGCTTTTTAGCCAACTCAGTGGCCAACGGGATCTAGCGGAAGGTTCCTGTGTCGCTAAGGTAAGTCCCGCCATTTTTGACTTATTGAGGTACTGCACGCCTGCGAGACGTATGTTTAGGCTTTGTGTAACTTTGTACTAAGTTTATGCGATTTATCATTTGTTACTTTTTCGTGTATTTTATATCTATTTTTGTCGTTTTTTTTTCTTCAGATAACTATACGAGTATGTCATGGTTTAATAACTTAGACAGTGACGATATTTTGCAAATTTTAAACGAGGAAGATCATTATCTCTGGGAGATTC
This sequence comes from Lepidostoma basale, assembly GCA_022606425.2. Taxonomy (NCBI): domain Eukaryota; kingdom Metazoa; phylum Arthropoda; class Insecta; order Trichoptera; family Lepidostomatidae; genus Lepidostoma; species Lepidostoma basale. The sequence continues at coordinate 461,428 of JAHDVF020000237.1, forward strand.
GGCTTCTGAAGTCGAGGATATCGAGATTATTGAAGACCACATAACCAAACAAGCCGAATAAATACGGCATCAAATTTCCGATGATGTGTGATGCAACCTCCAAATATATGATTGACGCTGATCCATATATAGGCAGGAGCACAAATACTGGAGGGATGCCACTTAGCGAATATTATATGAAGAAATTGTCAAATACTATTCATGGATCGAATAGAAACATAACCTGCGACAGTTGGTTTATATCTGTTCCTCTAGCCAAAAACTTATTACAACAACCTTATAATTTGACCAAAGTGGGCACTTTGCGAGAAATCCCAGAACAATTGAAAAACTCGAGATCTCAACCTGTTGGTAGCTCTATGTTCTGTTTTGATGGCCCCCTGACACTAGTATCGTATAAGCCCAAACCTGCAAATATGGTTTACCTCTTATCGTCCTGCGATGAAAATCCAGTAATTGATGATTCAAGTGGCAAACCTAACATGATTATGTTCTACAACCAAACCAAAGGCGGGGTAAACTCATTCGACCAAATGTGCTCCTCAATGTCGCGCAGCCGCAAGACTAATAGATGGCCTATGGCTGTATTTTATGGAATTTTAAACATGGCCTTTGTAAATTCTACTCTGATTTGTGGCCAACATGATCAGGGACAGTAAAAAACCGTTGAATAGAAGAGAATTTATAAAGCGACTCAGTACAGATTTGGTCACGCCTTGGATGGAGAAAAGACTTGAAGGACCGACTTTGAAACGATCTTTACGAGACAATATAAGTCAAATTCTCATAAAACCTACAAATTCAAGTAATGAACACTAATTAGAAGAACCAGAGCCAAAAAACGTAAATATTGCGCATTTTGTTCGTACAAAAAAAAAATATTGTCAAAATTAGTGCGCCGTAAATGTAAAAAGTCAGTATGTAGCGAGCATAAAGTTGATGTGTGTGTAGACTGCGTTTAAATTATTACTAGTCACTTAAAATCTGATTGTGTTTAATGTGTGTCCTAAGAAGAAGATTTAAAAAAAAATACTGAATAGTTTATATAAAAAAAATATATGTTTTAGTTGATTTTTCAGAAGTCATTTTTTTTGTTTGAGAATTTAACAATAATATTAAGTTTCTTTATAATAAAGAGCTGTGATCATATTTTAATTGATAACATTGATTTTATTGTTAGTTTATTTCCTAACCTACATTTCCTTCAAATAATTTACCTAAAATAGGTATATTTTTGCCTACAGACTGTCATTTATATGTGTACGTCTCTGAGACGTATGTTTAGGCTTTGTGTACCTCTTATATAGATAATGCTTCTAGGGTTAATCGCGTTATTTACTAGCGCAATGTTTATGAACCGGGGTGTACTGATCTTATCTCGTAGTCACATTTTAATGTCATATGTGTATCCTGGAATGAAGAGAAATGGAACCGAAAAATTATAGAAGTATCTGCAATGTAATTTACTAGATAAGAAAAATAGATGACCACTTGCATGTTATTATATGATGTAAAAATTTAATATAGTGACAAATTCAGCGCTAATAAAGACTTTATAAACACTTCTCCTTCTCTCGGTGCCGTGTCAGGTCTCCCCAACATGGGCGATCACTACAGCAAAGGCATTACTATCCTGCGCCGTTTGGAACAGGTTCTGAACTCTTGTTATTCCTATCCACTCTTTGATGTTCTGCAGTCAGGACAGCTGCCTTCTACCCCCGACGTCCCTCCACTTTACCCATTAATATCAGTCGAAGTAGGTTGTATTTTTCTCCCCTTAGCGCATGACCCAATTATAATATTCTAATTTTCACACTTGACAACAGCTCTCTATTGGCTCTGGCTCTCTGCAGTACGTCTGCATTACTGAACCTATCGGTCCACGGTATACGGAGCATTATGCGGTATATCCACATTTCGAACGCTTCCAACCGGTTCGTTACATTCACTTTCAGAGTCCAGGTTTCGCAGCCATATAGTAGAACAGACCATATATAACCTGTAATCATTCTTTGTCGGAGTTTCAAGTTAAGATTATCGTTGCAAAAGAATGTTCTCATTTTAATAAATGCAGCTCGTGCAACTTCAATTCTGCATTTTATTTTAATGTCCGGGTCAAGCGCTTCCAATAATGTTAAGAATATTTTTTTATGAATTGAAACACTATCAAATACTTCATTTCATAACACCATCATTCGCACTTGTTCGCATTCGCACTCTGATGTTTATTGTGACATCTGATGATGCCAAAATCGGTTGGCGAAACAGCTGTCGCGACACTCTCAGTGAATAAAATGAAATTGTGATATTATAACAGTGTTACGAACAAATGCGAACAAGTGCGAATGATGGTGTTATGAACAAAATAATGAAAGGATCATTAAGATGGTTTGGACATATGGAAGGAATGAATGAAGAAAGAATGGTTAAAAAGTGATATGTTAACGATGTAAAATAACCAGAAATAGAGGAAGACCGAGGAAAACGTGGCACGATCAAATAAATCAAATATTGAATGTCAGCCATGTGAGGAGTAAGAGAAATCGACGCACATGCATGAAACGATGTATGAATGTTGAGGAAACAAGAGAAATATGTCAGGAAAGAAAAGTGTTGCAGTGCTACCCCTTCGGGGAGACGGCGTGATGGTTAGTTAGTGTAATAACAGTGTTTTAAATTTTAACAGTAATATTTAGTTTTAAATTAAACGAAAGGACTCTTCACTCACTTTAAATATAGTATGCTTCAAATAAATTAAATGAAAGATCTAGGGATATTATGGAGTCGGCTGAAGACAAATTGTAATAAAAGTCAAGTTATTAAAGCTAAGCTCTGATAATTTGTTATGTTTATTGTAACGTAATGTAAATTTATATTGTCAGCGGTAAGAAACAGAAATATGGTCTCGCTAAAAGCTTTGTGGTCCACTAAGAGTGATTTTTTCCTATTAGGAATCAATAGCGACGTGGGAGTGAACATTATCAAGACACATGTCTTAATTGAGAGACATCGGATCAAGTTACAAACAGATTCTGCAGTATAAGAACCGATATGCTAAAATACAAGGTTACATATGATATTCTAAAATCAATTAATTATAAAGACCAAACAAGTTTTCAAGACTTCCGAGATGAAGACACTGAGGACGATAGCAGGCAAGACACTGAGAGATCGCGTGAGGAACACCAAAATAAGAGTGATATGTGGGGTTGAGGATATTATAAGATGGAGCAGACAGCGAAAAAGGGACTGGTACGGTTATGTTAAAATAATGGACACCACCAGACCCCCCTATATTGCACTACATAGTCAGCCTCATGGGAATCGTTCTCGTGGAAGACCTCCTAAAAGTTGGAAAGATAGCTGGGAGTCTACCTCACAAGAGGAGCAACACTCTGGAGAATAGACCACATAGGTCTACAACAATGAAGAAGAAGAAATGGTAACTAACAAACCAACTAACCATCACGCCGTTACCCCGGAGGGCTACGCAGATAGGATGCACCCCCAAACTGATCAATCCTGACATAAATGCGCCCTAGTGGTGATTAGATCACTAAAACGACGCTTTATAAGTTAGCATATTATATTTTTTTATATTATTATTATTATAACTCCATTATGTAATAGTTCCATTAAAATGCTTGGATTTTTTTTAGGAATGCCAAGATATTTTCAGATACTTAATATTCAGATACTTCGGGTATTGTATAATTCCCTGGTAAGAAGTCGGCTGGAATATAGTTCCATTATTTGGTCACCGTCTGGGATCCGATATTCTCTGATGGTGGAGCGAGTGCAGAAAAAATGTCTGCGCTTTCTTTACCTAGCGCGGTTATTACCCGTGGCTCTTTCCGACTGAATTCTTGCTAGGTATGCTAAGCTACCAATCATTGGAGAGAAGGAAGAATATCCATCTGGGAGTTCACTTCTTTTAGCTGATTGGCGGCCATATACATAATTTGTGTGTCCTGAGTGATGTAGGTCTATTTGTCCCTGATAATTACATTTGAGCTGCACCTCTTATGCGGAGTTGAAGAGAGTTGCCAAGGACCGAGCGGAATGGAAGAGGAGTTGCGTCTCCTTGCTGCAGACTAATCTTTAGATTGAGACCGGAGAAGACATTCCTTCCTAATATCGGCATTTGAAATTCCGTCGTATATAGTTTTAACACACAAACGTCTAAGGGATCTCATCTCTACCGCATTTATTCAGTCAGTTCCATGCTTCGATTCCGTATAAATGGTTGGAATTAGAACTTCATTGTGAACGGTCATTTTTGCTTTCATTGATAAGTGTTTGTTTCCAATACCAGTTTTTAAGGCTTCATTCTATTTGTTGCCAACACCAACCCTTCTTTCGACGTCACTGTCCGTTCGACCATCCGCTGTTAACATGCTACCTAAATAAACAAGCTGAGACGTTTGCTCTAGGTCAGTAGTTCCCAAACTTTTTTTGTCCCGTGGACCCCTTGCTGATTTTTTTTATTTTGTGAAGACCCCCTACTTTCGTAATATTGTTTTTTTTTCAATTTCACCTTAAAAAACGTGATACATTTTTATTATTATGGAAGTGGATATTTTTAGTTTAGCTCAATAGCGACTTCCGACCAGTAATTCGGTAGCGACTACTCGTATTTTTTTTTAGCTCATTCGAAAAATCGGACATTCGATTTTCCAAAAGGAGCTAAAAAATATGGTCACCCCCGAATTCTACAGACCGGAAGTCGCCATTGAGCTAAAAAAAGGTCGACAACGAAAAATATCCACGGACCCCCTAACGTTGTTCAGGGACCCCCTTAACGATCCCAGTCCACCACTTCTCTATCTTATCTACATTCACAATTATGTTACAAACTGTCTTCATGTCTTCATTCCTTTTAACCGTCGCGTTGCCATGTGGTCAATTGAGTTTCCACTGCCAATTTAAAGTTGATTTTCTTAAAACCTATGGACCCTAATATTATAAAAAAAATTGTAATCCTCCATTGAAGTGTTCTCAATATTTCGTAATAAAAAAAAAGCAAAAAATTACTTCCTTCATCCCAAAAAAAATATTTTTAAGACTGCCCTCACCTTCATTCGTGTTAAGGTAGAATTTGTTTTGCTAATATTTACAACTTTATCAAAAGTGACAAATACTTACTCGCTGTTTTGAACGTATTATAAATGATATGTTTGGCCTTTTCTCATAGGTACGTAATAATACCGACTGTGGACGGAAACGCAGCACGCAACTTAATAATATCAGAACTGTGAAAATATTAACACTTTACCAAAAGGGACAAATATTAATACGTACTCGTTGTCTTGAACGTACTATACATTTTGCCTGGGTGCCTTTATCATACGTAAAATTATAGCGCCACGGCCGCGGCGCGGCGCGGCGGGGCGAGACAAGTTCATACTTGGTGTCAGTTGCTCATATGCTGTGGCGCATTCCATATCAGAAATCGCATGGTTCCAGAAAAAAATTAATAATGATATGTTTTTCAAATAATCATGTATGTTATAGATATCGATCTATTCCTAATGAAATTCCCTACAAGATGACATAAATTAAATTTTGATTCATCGAGTATTCATTTGCTTGATATTTAGATAAAGTTAGCGGTAAACTGAATTGACCACATGGGAGCGGGCGTTTTGTTTTGAACACGGTACGTTAAGGGTTAAAAACCATCACCTTTGACTTTCTGCTATTCATAATAGCACACCTCATACATTCTCGACACCAAGACTTGCAATTCGCCTGCACTATCCGTAACGAGAACGACATTGTTCGCGTAAAGCAGACAACTTATAGACCACTCACTTGTCTTAGCGTCAGCACTTAATAATAATTATAAATGTCGTATGGTGAAAATTTGGACCAAGTAGATGAGTTCGTGTATTATGGTAGTATGTTTACAAGAGATGGGTGAGTGGAGAGGGATATTGAAAGAAGGGTTGGGGCAGGCAACAAAGTGAATGGTGCACTTAAAGTTGCCATCGCAACCAAAAAAACCTATCAAAAAAATCTAGAATGGCAGTGCACAATGGTGTTCTTCTACCGACCCCTTTGTTTGGAAGCGAAGTATGGAACTGGCAAAAGAAGGATGAAAGTAGAATAAATGCAGTAGAAATGAGATCTCTTAGACGAATGTGTGGATACTCTGTGTATGATAGAGTGTCGAATGAAAATATAAGAAGTGAATGCGGTGCGAATGATGGTGTTATGAACAAAATAATGAAAGGATCATTAGATGGTTTGGACACATGGAAATAATGAATGAAGAAAGAATGGTAAAAAGTATTTGTTAACGATCTAAATGGAACCAGAAATAGAGGAAGACCAAGGAAAACGTGGCACGATCAAATCAATCAAATGTTGAATGTCGTTCATGTGAGAATCAGAGAAATCGACGCGGAAGCGAGAGAAATATGACAGGAAAGAAATGTGTGGCAGTCCACTCCTTCTGCCTACCCCTTCGCGGAGACGGCGTGATGGTTAGTAAGTTAGTTAGTTAGTACTTGGAGTATTCTGGCCATTTTCCCGCCCTTAAATGTCACAATTTTCCGCGCCAGTGTTACCACTTCTCCGACTCCCACCTCGCTATATATACCGACACCTGAATCCAATTCGCTTGATACTAGTTCCAACTTTCGCCGCGGTCACATTAGTTCGCCAAACGTAGCAACAGTGGCAAAGACGAATAATTATAATAATAATAATTAATTAGTTAAGTGTTCTGCTTAGTAATTATTTGTTGTGAAATTTGTTTTGTTTTTGAAGTGTATCCACTGCCAATACAAGGATTAACCTTTACTAAAAGGATGTGGAAAATCAAAGGACCTAGTGAGTAAACAATTATTAAATATCATTTAATGAATAATCCTGTTTTAAATAATATTTTTGTTTTTCTCACATATTTTTTTTTAAATTATATTTTTAGAGTGTTCGTTTTTTATATACATATTTTTTTTATCACACCTATAAAAAAAAATTATTCAAATTGACATAGGAACAAATACACATAAAGGTTCGAAAAATCCCGAAAATTTAACAGTTGTTATATAATTGTGACACCTGATGATGTCAATATAGGTTGACGAAACAGCTGTCGCGGAAAATAAAAATATAAATTGTCATACACATAAACAAAGTTTTATAATTAAACAGTTTATAATGTTGAAATATTATAGTGTTAAGGTCATACAATGGACTTTTTAATAATATATCGACTAAAGCAAATATGGCAGTGCACAATGGGGTTTTAGTGCTGACCCTTGTGTATATAAATGAAGCGTGAAGTTGCCAGAAGAAGGATGAAAGTAGGAAAAGTACTGTAGAAATAAGGTCACTAAGAAGAATGTGCGAAAAAAATGTATGATAGAATACCCAATGAAGAAGTTACTGAAAGGCAGTCATGTTCGAAGTAGGAACTATCGACGAGTGTGCGTGTCGCGGTGTGTGAATGTGGAGGAGTCGCGAGAGTTATGTCGGGATAGAACAGTGTGGCGGTCCATCCTATCGGCCTACCCCTCCGGAGAAACGGTGTGATGGTTAGTTAGTTGAAGCATATAAACCTTTTCATTATTTGTATACCTGTATACGAACATATTTTTGAAAAAAAAGAGTGTCTGCTAAAAGTGTAATATAGTGTTCTAAAAATACTAAGTGCAGTTATATTTATTCAAATGAGTTTTGTTTTATAACTCTTACTAAGCTTCGCTTTAAAAAAAACATACTGATAAAGCTGCAGTTATCTCCGAATGTCTAAGGGACACTGTCTGGGACAATAAGCATATGCTAGTAGAAAGCAAAGTTAGAATTTATAAAACATGCATCAGGCCCATAATGTCATACGGAATCGAAGCAAGAGCAGACACTGTCAGAACCAAACATCTCTTAAGAGTAGCAGAAATGAGAACATTGCGACCTATTGTGGGGAGAACCCTTAGAGATAGGATACCCAATGAAGAAATTCGCAAATCCTGCAAAATTGAAGACGTAGTGAGATGGAGTAGGCAGAGAAGATGATTCTGGAAGGACCACATCGAGAGAATGGATCCAGCAAGAATTCCTAATATCGTGATGCACGAGACTCCAGAGGGCCGTCGACCACCAGGACGACCACCAAAGAGATGGAGAGAAGACTGGTCGTCTTCATCACAGGATGAAAGTTGCCTGTAAGATATATAATCAGAAGAAGAAGAAGAAGACTAAGCTTCGGCTAGTACGAAACGAAGTGGTGTAAAAACAGAGTACACAAGTGTTAAATATTATTTTAATAACGCCACACTACAAATTAATTGATTTATACGAATGTTACATTTCACAGTATGTGTCTAATCTTAAATTTTAAAGTGAGCTTTTATTAAGCCCATTGTCCTCGTATAATCTCAGCACGGCCTATCCTTCATACCAAAATTAACGCGTAAAAACAAAGTTGTTACGTTATTGCAAGGATTAACATACGTTATTGGAAGTTTTGCAATTTTTCTGTAACAACCAAATCATCTAGAAACTAACAAACAACCTTCGTCCGGACCCCTTCGCAAGGCTCTTGGACAAATTGGCAATGTTATATTATCAAATTTAAATAAAATGTGCGTAAATTTGTGAATAATATTATGAAAATCAATACGGATTAACTTGTTATCGTATCTATGTCGTGTAGACATGATAATTTAAAAAAAAATAGAACTCATTTCAAGACATACAATATAACTACTAGAGTTATATTATACATTGTTTCTTGAACAATGATGTAAAATTTCTCTTTTTCTTTTTTTATACACTTTGTTTATACAACACTCACATTAAAACAATTCAAATTACATAGACATGTTTTGGACAACCAGTCCTTCTTCAGTGATACATATTATTAAGATACATACATATTTTAAATATAAAATATAAAGATTTAAATCTTTATATGTAACATCTGTCAGATCATGTAAACAATTATACAATATTTTAAATCTTTATGTATCTTGAGTGTTGTATAAACAAATATATAAAATTTAAATGATTTCATGTAAAATCTAACTATGGTTAATTAAATTGACGCTAAAGTTTAAACCATACAACATTAATAAAAGTAAGCGTGCGCAGTGCTACGAAAATATTAGGTCCTTATATATGAAATTGGCGGAACATAAAGTTGATTTTTTTTTAATATAATATATTTATTTAATCAAAGTATGTACCATTGCTATCTATGCACTTTTGTCATCTCATAGGTAGTTCATCGATCCCTTTACTAAAAAAACCATTCGGACGGGAATCAATAAAATCTTTGAAGTCGGTTTGGACTGCCCCATCGGAGTTGAATTTTTTCCCTTGCAAGAAGTTATCCAAATTTCGAAAAAAATAGTAATCTGCTGGGGCAAGGTCCGGAGAGTACGGTGGATGTCTTAGACATTCCAATTGAAGCTCTTCTAATTTGGTAGCCGTCTGTTGTGCAGTGTGTGGTCTAGCGTTTTCATGAAGCAGCAGTCGCCTAGAGCGGTTAACCAGCCTCGGTTGTTTAGCAGCTAGCTTTTCCATCATGGTTTGCAGTTGCTGACAATAGACATCTGCCGTAATCGTTTGGCCAGATTTAAGAAAGCTGTAGTGAACGACACCAGCACTAGTCCACCAAACGCTCACAAGTAACTTTTTTGGAGTCAATTTTCGCTTGGGGCATGGTTTGGCTGGTTCGGCAGGGTTCAGCCATTGCGATGAGCGCTTCCGATTATCATACAGGATCCACTTTTCATCACAGGTAATGATTCGATTCAAAATCCCTTCATTATTGTGCCGGTTGAGTAATGCAACGCAGCAGTCAACGCGCGTTTGTTGATTTGCTTCACTCAATTCGTGAGGTACCCACCTTTCAAGCTTTTTCACCTTCCCAATTTGCTTCAAGTGGATTAAAACAGTTTTATCACTAACACCGCAGCCTGCAGCTAACTCGGACGTGGTTTGCGATGGATCCGCTTCCACAATAGCCTTAAATTCTTCATTATCAACTTTGGTCTCCGGCCCTCAACGGGGCTTGTTCTGCAGGTCGAAATTTCCAGAACGAAAACGTTGGAACCAAAAACGCACTGTGTTTTATTTTGCGGCACCGTCGCCATATACATCATTAATCCTTCGAGCCGTTTCTGCAGCACTGGTGCCACGGTGGAACTCGTACTCGTAAATAACGCGATATTTCAAGTTTTCCATTTTGTAAACTGAGTGACGCAAAGAAAAAAAACAATTGAGGAAAAAACAAATGAATTATAATTTTCGAAACACAAATACTTGAGTAAATAGCTGTATAAATTTGAATTTGGAATTCCTAACCAAAGAGAAGATATTTGAGATCAAAGTTGCCAGTACGGCAAAACGCTAATTTCATATGTAAGGACCTAATATAAAAAAAAATGCATCTATTAACACATTATATGGGGGTGTTTTGTGTGCGTGTTATGCTGGGGACGAAACCATTTTTTATTTATGTAAAATCTACACATGTTTCTGATTATTTCCGTCAGCATAAAAGAATACATATAAAAATAACTTTACACCATTACCTCAAGAAATGCGAATATTTTAGAGTTGGATAACAAAATTTAAATCATAATTATTAAACATAAAACAATATTAAATGTGATATTTGATAAAGCCATTGAAAAACGAAACATGTTACTCCCCTTAGATATAATGATACTTCTAGAAAACGAACGTTTTCATCAATATTAATTTTTATTTAAAGCTATATTGTAAATAAAGCTAATCAAATACGTCATTTGATTATGCCATTGAATTAAACAGTATCATTAGGCAATATCAAACACTTGATAATGCCTTAGCTAGACGGAATATATCATTCCAATAAAATATAATGAACTCACTAGCTAAACCAACTAACCATCACGCCGTCTCTCCGAAGTACCCCTTCGGAGAGACGGCGTACTTTTCTTTCCTGAGATATTTCTCTCGCTTCCTCAACATTCATACATCGTGTCATGCACACGCGTAGATTTCTCTGATTCCTCACGTGGCCAACATTCGATAAACGTGGCATGATCATCGATTAACATTCGATGATCATGCCACGTTTTCCTCAGACCTCTATTTCTAGTTCCATTTATTATTATTATTATTATTATTATTATTATTATTATTATTATTATTATTATTATTATTTTGCTGAATCTCTCTTTACATCATAACAGCATGAGCCAAATCGATGCAAAGGGTATTTATAGCTATCAAAGTGATTCTCGTGGCATGTGATAGGTAGCTAATCTATCGCCATTTTATTATTACGTGAATTCTACACCAGACCAAAGACAGTAGGACAATCACACTGCCCTCGCCGGGAATCGAACCCGGAACCTTCGGGGTGGCAGTCAATCCACTTACCACTCGGCCACGAATGTCGTCATTTAAATCGTTAACATATATATTTTTTACCATTCTTTCTTCATTCATTCTTTCTATGTGTCCAGTATCCTTTCATTATTTTATTCATAACACCACCATTCGCACCGCATTCACTTATATTTTCATTTGACACTCTATCATAGACAGAGTTTTCCTCGGCCTTCCTCTATTTCTAGTTCCATTTACATCGTTAACATATACTTTTTTACCATTCTTTCTTCATTCATTCTTTTCATATATTATGTTCAACCCATCTTAATGATCCTTTCATTATTTTGTTCATAACACCATCATTCGCACCGCATTCAATTCTTATATTTTCATTCGACACTATCAAAATATAATGAAACTCCAATAAAACGGACGCTTTTATATGTATTATTATTTAATTTGGAGTTTTGTATCATGTAAAGTTTGGTGTTACATATCAACATATATACAACTTCCAAAAATTTGTCAGACATGGTGGTCGTAAGAAATGTGGAATGGGGAATGTTGTATTACATAAAGCGTGCGCTTAACCCAACCAATGTCTAACCAACATAACAACCAATCATAAGTCCTGTAAACAAGTCGATCACCATATTCTGTTTCTAATTTGCATCTTCGCCTATATTGAGATACAATTAATCCTTGTTTTGTATCATTGTTCAAGAAACGATAAATGACAATACTTTAACAAGAACAGTGTCATTTATTACAGTTATTATTATTTAATTACATTTATATTGAATACGCGATTAAACAAAATTACGCAAATCTCATTAGTAAACAAAGTTGACATTCAAAATTCCACATTTTGCAACAATGTCAAAGGCGTTTCACGAAGGCAATTACACGACAGCTTAGTGGATTAAATTAAGATTTTAATCCTCGTTTATTGGACTGCTTTGAGCAGAATACACTTTTCAGAACGTCCATTACACGCCGATAAGTAGGATCGTCCATTAGGCACCCAATTTCTAGAAACATCAGATAAATCGTCTCAAGATTCAAAAAAAGATAAATGGATTCGAATTATTTTTCGAACAGGATACGCTGTATGAATCCAGTTTATGTATTATCCGAAGTCGACTAATACATAAAAAAAAGTTTTAATGTTGTTGCTATTCGGGTAGTGGTCTAGGGGATACAACGCTAGGCTCCTGATCCAAGGGACTTGGGTTCCAGATTCCTTCTTCATCATCTTCTCCTTCTTCCTCAGCCTATTCCCGTCCACTCCCGGACAAAGGCCTCCTCCATTCGCTTCCATGTCACTCTGTCTTATACAGACTGCATGCAGGTTATTCCGACGTGTCTGTTCAGATCATCCTTCCACCGTAGTGGCGATCGCCCTGCACTTCTCTTCGCCGTCCATTTTTCATCTGAGCTTCTGGCTACGTGATCTGCCCATTGCCATTTTAGAGTCGCCACCCGGTGGATGATGTCAGTGACCTTTGTTTTTTCTCTCACCGTATCGTTTCTGACTCTGTCTCTTAGGTTTATTCCTAACATGGCTCTTTCTATGGCTCTTTGGGTCACTCGTAGTTTCTCGGCACTTTGTTTGGACAGTGTTATAGTTTCAAGATCATTAGTACCAATTGGCAGAACGCAGGCTTCATAGACTTCTCGTTTCCGGTTTTTAAGGATGTAACTCATGTTTCCAAAAGCTGCCCAGCTTATTCCAATTCTTCAGTTTAGCTCTGCGGTTTGGTTATCTCGGCCCAATCGATTGGGCTTTCTTCATAATAATGAGCTATTTTCTGCTCATATTGAAGATTGTAAACCTCTGCATTTTCTTTCACAGATCCCTGTCTTGTCCTTTCAGCATCCAGGTCGTTCCAGCTATTCGGGGAATATCGTCAGTCCATCATTTAGGTGGCCTCCCGACACTCCCTTTCTTTGTACTTTTAGTCTTACGATTATTATAATGTTGTTTTAATTTTTGTAGAATAAAAAACTAACTGACCAACACGCCGTCTCCCCGAAGGGGTAGGCAGAAAGAATGGATTGCCACACTTTTCTTTCCTGATATATTTTTCTCGCTTCCTCAACATTCATACATCGTGTCATGCACGCGCGTCGATATTTGATTTATTTAATCGTGCCACGTTATCCTCGGTCTTCCTCTATTTCTAGTTCCATTTACATAGTGAACTTATAATTTTTTTACCACAGTTTATTAATTTATTCTTTCCATATGTCCAAACCATCTAAATGTTCCTTTCATTAATTTGTTCATGGCATCATCATTCGCATTGCATTCACTTCTTATATTTTCATTCGACACTCTATCATACACAGAGTATCCACACATTCGTCTTAAAGATCTCATTTCTACTGCAATTATTCTACTTTCATCCTTTTTTTGCCAGTTCCATGTTTCGCTTCGATACATAAGGGTCGGTACAAGAACACCGTTTAGCAAAGACATTTTAGCTTTTTTGTTCTTAAAGTTGTCATCGCAAACAAAAACCTATCCACTAGAAATGGAGGAAATGGAAGACCGAAGAAAACGTGGCACGATCAAATAAATAAAAAATATTGAATGTCGGCCACGTGAGGAGTCAAAGAAATCGACTCGCGTGCATGACACGGTGTATGAATGTTGAGTAAGTGAGAGAATTATGTCAGGAAAGAAAAGTGTGATAGTCCATCCTTTCTGCCCCTTCGGGGAGACGGCGTGATGGTTAGTTAGTTGGTAAGTTAGTTAGTTAAATATTTTTAAGCATAAATGCACTTTATATCATATTGTATAATAAAAAACTTGTAATTATAATTTTGTGGCAGTGGGCTGGTCATGTGTGTCGACGGGATGATGGAAGATGGAGCCAGAGGGTTACTGAATGGAGGCCAAGGTTAGGCCGGAGAAGTGTCGGGAGACAGCCAACCAGGTGGAGCTGGAGAACACTGGCGAGAGACCGAGAAAGATGGCGTGGGGGTGGATAGGCTTACGTCCAGCAGTGGATGGAGACAAGCTGACGAAGAATTTTAATTTTATGTATTCCTCGTGTATGGATGTGAAGCATGGAACTAGTAAAATAAGGAAAAAAGTAAATTAAATGCAATAGAAATGAGATCTCTTAGACGAATGTGTGTAACATGTTTATATGAAAGAGTAACAAATGCAAAAATAAGAAACGAATCTCTGCAAACGAAAGTGTTATGAACAAAAAATATATAAGTGAAGGGTATCTGTGGAAAAATTAACAGTGTGGGAATCCATTCTTTTGTTGGTTAATTATTTAATTATGTATGTAAATAAATCACAATATGTTCCTTTTAAATATATTCAGATCAGATAACTAACCAATCGGCTAATTATACATACGGATTCAATATTAATTCAGCTAAATAACTTAAATCTACCAAGAACTGAGTGATTAGACAGGGCGATTGGTTCGGACAGCATCTTCAAATCAGATTAGGAATTAATGAGACAATTAGCATAGAAAGATAGCAAGATGGCAACACGGAGGACTGATTTATGAGCGAACATTGTTTCATCTGACCGACCTTATTTATAATAGAATCTCCAGCGAGGATGGGCGCTACTGTACATAAGAAAATATGTCTCCAAGAATGTTTATAAAAACTTATTTAAAATTTCCTATTTCTATTCTAAATGTGACTCTTGAACGTTGAATAAAAGAGTGTTGATCCTGACAAAATATTTAAATCGTGGATATTAAAATTTTATAACACTAGAATTTTAGAAGGGCGAAACATGTCATGCCCATAAAATATAATAAAACTTCTAGAAAACTGACATTTTCATTCGTATTAATTATTTAATATGGAGTTTTACATCATTGTTCAAGAAACAACTCATAGGTTAAAAAGATGTATACAAGTAGTGTGAATGGAAAAAGAATTCGAGGAAAGCCAAGGAAGAAATGGCATGACCAAATTAATTACCGAAAGGCGGTCAAGTTCGAAGAAGGAAAAATCGACGAGCGTGTATGTCACGATGTGTGAATGTAGAAGAGGTAGAAGAGTTATGTCAGGATAGAACAATGTGGCGATCCGTCCTCTCCGCCTACCTCTCCGGGGAAACGGCTTGATGGTTACTTAGTTAATATACTATAGTACCTATAGTTATATACTTAGTAATATAGCATAATGAGTAATATACTCATGGGAATACAGTTTTACTATTGCACGTATAAAAAAAATTAAAAAATAAATATAAAGCTTCGGTACGTAAAATTTTCAAAATATTCTTTCGGTGTAACCTCAAAATTCATAATACATTAACCTCGAAATTCATAATAATATTATAATTGTTAAAATGTTTTAATGATTATTAATCGTATCGAAAAAGTCGCGATATTTTTTACGACAATTGTTTGACATTTGACAGTTTCAGATACATCGGCCCACGTTTATAATACAACATTACGCTCTGGAAACATAGATTTCGAGACGGCATTGGCTCAACTAACTTAGCAACAAGGGCTTAACCCTATGATATATGAGTACAAGAAAAGAAGAAGAAAACTTACTTACTTACATCCTATGGCCATACATCAAGAGTTTTATTCCAGGATGATTTTATTCCAAGTTCCTGCTCCCTTTGATCCCAGCA
Source organism: Lepidostoma basale (assembly GCA_022606425.2). Classification (NCBI taxonomy): domain Eukaryota; kingdom Metazoa; phylum Arthropoda; class Insecta; order Trichoptera; family Lepidostomatidae; genus Lepidostoma; species Lepidostoma basale. Next base: position 477,398 of record JAHDVF020000237.1, read on the forward strand.
CTTCGTTTCGCCCAACTAGCAAGATCAGCCAGAACATTATCCATTAGGCTTGCCCAAACCGTTCTAGGCGACCGGCTCTCACGGCGCCCGTTATAATGGGCTGCTGAGTCTTCGTAAGGATGTCATGGTTTCTCCAATGCCTCCAAGTTCTCGCTGCAACAGCAGATCTGGGTCCCAAAAGAAAAGAAAAAGGAATGACGTATTTTACCAAACTAAGGTATTATCCAATGTTTTTCAATAGATAATTTGATTATTATTATTATTATTTTGTTGAAACGCTCTTTACATCATGACAGCATGAGCCAAATCGATATATAGGGTATTATAGCTATCATAGTGATTCTCGTGACATGTGATAGGTAGCTAATCTATCACCATTTTATTGTCACGTGAATTCTACACCAGACCAAAGACAGTGTGACAATCACACTGCCCTCGCCGGGAATCGAACCCGAAACCTTCGGGGTGGCAGTCAATGCACATACCACTCGGCCACGAAGGTCGTTGATGATGGAAATGTGAACCCTACGCTCCATCGCAGGCAAAACCCTCAGAGATCGGAGCAGAAATGAAACGATAAGGTCTGTTTGTGATGTTAAAGACATATTAAGATAGGAGAGAAACAGAAGGCGCTTCTCTCGCTTTTTCAACATTCATACATCGTGTCATGCACGCATGTCGATTTCTCGTACTCCTCACGTGACCGAAATTAAGTGTTACGTCTTCCTCGGTCTTCCTCTATTTCTAGTTCTATTTACTTCGTTAACATATAATATATTTTTTTATCGTTGTATCTTCATCCATTCTTTCCATGAGTCCAATCTATCTTAATCCTTTAATTATTTTGTTCATAACATCATAATTTTTCGACGACCTTCGTGGCAGAGTGGTAAGAGCTCTGATTCCCATTCCGAAGGTTCTGGGTTCGATTCCCGGCGATGGCAGTGTGATTGTCACACTGTCTTTGGTCTGGCGTAGTATTCTCGTGACAATAAAATGGCGATAGATTGGCTACCTGTCACATGTCACGAGAATCAATATATCAGCTTAAACAAATTGTATACTGTAATTGGTTTCAAGCGACCTGTTGTATACGTAAAAAAACAAAAAACAAAAAAAAAACAAAAACAAAAAAATAATAATAATAATAATTCGCACCGCATTCACTTCTTATATTTTCATTCGACTTTCTATCATACAATATCACACATTCGTCTAAGAGATTTCATTTCTATTGCATTTATTCCATACGTAAGGGTCGGTACAAGAACACCATTGTGCAATGCCATTTAACATTTTTCGAACTTAACTTGTGTAATTATAATAGCAGTATTATATTTATTACCAAAAAAAAAAGTTACTACTTGTGAAATTTTTCGAAATGTCAATAAGTCAGCTAAAATTATTATCGTATGGAAAGTTTAAAATAATAAATTTAATGCATATTAATGACACAGCAAAATGTTTATAATAAAATAAGGAATGTAAAACCGTCAAAATATTTTATTATTTCTAATAGAAATAAAACATTTTTAGCTGTTAATATTGATAATAAAATAAAATGAAACTATTTTGTTACTGGACAACGGTGATCTATTGACAGAGACTAATAGACTATTAAATGATTCTGGCTGTTTTAATTACTTTGTCTATGGAGAGAAAATCTTGTCCGATGAATATATTGCGCTTCTTCAAAACGGGCTGATATTAATGTTTGCAAATAAAAAAAACTCAACGACCTTGAAGCCCGAGATTTGAATCTTTTCAGCCTAGTTGGATGAGGAATCTGGGGTTAATATAATAATGGGTAAGAGTATATTTAATTTGGCGCCGTATTTGCGAAAAGTTAATCTTAAAAATGGTGTTCTTCTACCGACCCTTATGTATGGAAGCGAAACATGGAACTAGCAAAAAAATGATTAAAGTAGAATAAATGCAGTAGAAATGAGATCTCTTAGACGAATGTGTACATACTCTGTGTATGATAGTGTCGAATGAAAATATATGAAGTGAATGCGGTGCGAATGATGGTGTTTGGACATATGGAAAGAATGAATGAAGATAGAATGGTAAAAAAATTATATGTTAACGATGTAAATGGAACCAGAAATAGAATAAGATCGAGAAAAACGTGGCACGATCAAATAAATCAAATATTGAATGTCAGCCATGTGAGGAGTCAGAGAAATCGACGCGCGTGCATGACACGATATACGAATGTTGAGGATTCGAGAGAAATATGTCAGGAAAGAAAAGTGTGGCAGTCCATTCTTTCTGCCTACCCCTTCGGGGAGACGGCCTGGTGGTTAGTTAGTTAGTTAGTTAATCTTAAAAATGTCCAAATCTTCTTAGTTAGTAATGAAAATAAACAAAAAAAAATTTAAAAAATCATTTTTAAATGTATATTTAGTTAAAATCCACTAATGTTCGTGTCTTCGTCCGGTTTCGGCAGCTTGCTACCACCTTCTAGTGAAATTTGTTATCAGAAGATGGCAGCGAGCTGCCGAAACCGGTTGAAGACACAAACATAAGTGAATTTTAATTGAATATACAATACATTTAATAAAAAAATGTTTTCCATAATTTTGAATAAAATATTTTTGAAACACGCTTTTTCTAATTTTCAGGGTTCAAGTTTTTTGTTGACATATTTTTATATATAATATAATAATAATACACTTGTAAAGGTTGCATATTAACTACTTTATTCGTTATAAACACCAACCGGTTTAGCTCCCGCCGGAGCTTCGTCAGGGTAACATAAAATAAAATAACAACATCTGAAAAATGAAATATAAAATGGAGGGGAGAAAGAAGGATAAGAGGAAGTGTGCACGAGGACAAATAGGATGTAAAAACGGTGAGTCATGATCATTGGGGAATAATTATGGAGAATTATCCCTTTATGTACAGAATGTAATTTAAAATTATTTAAACGTGTTCCCCTATTTCCCTACTCACAGTGGTGCCAAATCATAAATTCTAAATACACTGCAATCTATTAAACTAATCACTTTTCCTGTATGCGTGCTAAGCAGTACTTATTTATTAATTTATTTGACAGGTGACACGAAACACACAGTTATAAAATAAACATCGATGACCCCGTATGAGTATTTTGAGATTTGAGATTTAAGAATAAAAATTTATTACAAATTTATATAGGCACCAGTTATCTCTATAAAACAATATTGTAGTACATATATGAATATGAATGAATGAATCAAAGAATCAATGTTATGAACAAAATAATGAAAGGATCATTAAGATGGTTTGGATACATGGAAAGAATGAATGAAGAAATAATGGTAAAAATGTTATATATGTTAACGATTTAAATGGAACTATAAAAAGAGAAGGAGGAAGAAGAGACCGAGGAAAACGCGGCACGATCAACTAAATCAAATATATAATGTCGGCCACGTGAGAAGTTAGAGAAATCGACGCGCGTGCATGACACGATGTATTGATGTTGAGGAATCGAGAGAAATACGTCAGGAAAGAAAAGTGTGGCGGGGTAAACGTATAAAAGCTTTAACAGTTTCACCAGTCTGTCGATGCCAGCCAGCCTGGATATTTATCCAGGCTGGCCTATTTATCCAGTCGCTGTCCAAATGCTCCGACGACCTTCGTGGCCGAGTGTTAAGTGCTTTGACTGCCGCCCAGATGGTTGCGGGTTCGATTATACTACCCGGTGTTGAACCGTTTATTATAACGGAACAACATGGGTTCAGAAAAAAACGGTCAACTGACACAAATCTTCTCATATTTACGGATTATGTAGCCGGGGCATTGGATGCAGGTCACCAAGTAGACTGCTCGTACAATGATTTCTCCAAGGCATTCGACACCGTAAATCATGATATTCTTATCAGCAAATAAGAAGAAATCGGTTTTTCTTCTCGTCTTGTATCTTTCTTTGTAAGTTACCTGAAAGAGAGGACGCAATTTGTATCTTATGGAAAATTTCACTCCTGACCATTTTACGTTTATTCAGGTGTACCCCAAGGCTCAAACCTAGGTCCACTTCTTTTCTCAATCTTCATAAACGATGTCGCGAAAGCAATACACTTCTCGATATTTCTTTTATTTGCAGATGACTTAAAACTTTTCTTAAAAATAACAACATTGGAGGACTGTTTGCGTTTGCAATCCGATATTGACAGGATTGTTGACTGGAGCAAGCGCAACCAGATTTACTTCATCATATCCAAATGTGTTATAATGTCATTCTCTAGGACGCGCTACATTACATATCATCGATATTCCTGAGGCTCAGTATTCTCTCACGTTGGAGAGGGTTCAAAAGAAATTCTTGAGAGCTCTCTACATGAGAGAGTACGGGGTATATCCTTGGCTCTATCCAACGGCATTTCTCTTGGGTATGCTGGGGTATAACTCCCTCGAACTAAGGAGGGAAGGATTACTAACATCACATTTTTACAAACTGATTCGGGGCTCTATTGAGAACCCCTATGTTCTGGAGCAAATAGGTCTTTTTGTTCCTGATAACTACCTGCGACAGCGCCGACATCAATTGTTCTTTACTCCGTCACGCAGAAACAACCTGCCTTTGGTGATGCCAGTAGGAAGAGCAATTCGGACGCTGAATCTAATCATCTCGGATTTGGACATTTTCAGTGTCAGTGCATGTATTCATAAAAAAAAATTTGCAAACTCTGGAAAGAGTACTGCCTCACTGACGTCGACATATTTGGATTCCTTCTGATATGTATGATTTTTTTGGTCTCATGTTGTTTTTTTTTTAATCTTTATAATACCGTTTTGTGTCCAAATGAGTCGCCTAAATGTTTTATGGTTTGTTATGTCTCATTTGTAAATGAATAAATAAATAAAAAAATAAATTCCCGGCGAGGGCAGTGTGATTATCACAGTGTCCTATGGTCTGGTGTAGAATTCACGTGACAATAAAATAGCGATAGATTAGCTACCTATCACATGTCACGAGAATCACTATGATAGCTATAATAATACCCATTACATCGATTTGGTTCATGCTGTCATGATGTAAAGAGCGATTCAACAAAATAATAATAATAATAATAATAAATAAAGACAAAAGTGGAAGTACTTAATACAAAACACCGTTTTATTTCATTAGTATTTCCTAAAGGAGTTTGCTAATATCGTAATAAGACTATGTTTTTCACAATGTTCATGGACATTGTGAACGGCACAATAACGCGTGAGGCATTTTACAAAATGTAACAATACACAGCTTCCCATGGCTTGGCGTAATTACATATCTCGATTGATTGTTTGACACGCATATGCCTAATATGTAAGGTGAGATGTGGTTTATTGAATTCCCTATACCTAGGAATATTAATTGCGTTAATTAACGAAATTCTTATGTATGGAATTTAAGTTTGGAGCTGGCAAAATAAGGATCTCTCCTCTTCTCCTGTCTCAATCTAATGTTGGTCTGCAGCAAGGCGACGCATCACCCTGTCCTCGGCAACTCTCTTCAACTCCGCATAAGAGGTGCAGTCCATATCTCGGCAAATCTGGTCTAGGTACTCCTGGCGAGGTCGTCCTCTGCCAATCGATCCCTCGACCATTCCCTTCAATACATCATGCAGTAAACATTCTTGTCTCAATACATGACCAATCCATCTCGCGCGCCTCTCCAATATGGTGTTCAACATGTGTCTATTCTCTTCAACTCGGGTGAGAACCTCCTCATTTGTAATGTGGTCCCTCCATGAAACATGAGCAATTCATCGGTAGGTCCACAGCTCAAATGCCTCCAGCCTTTTGCGTTCTTTTTCGCCCAGGCACTTTATTTGCGGTAATGACTTTGAGTGCAACATTTATTTTGTTTCCAGCTCCAACGCTTCTTTCGATATCTTTCTCCCTTTTTCCAGCTCTTGTAAATATACTTCTCAGAAAAATAAATTCCGTAACACGCTCTTATTTCTCACCGTTTGCACTTATGTCACAATCCGTCATACATTCTTCCTTTTCAAATACCATTACTTTACATATAATATAATATAATATAATAAATTGGATAATTTATAGAGCGCCATTTTTATGAATTACACATCTAAAAGGCGATGTAGAAAATGCTCTGTTTTGTGAACTAGTTAAAAGTAAACATATTTTGAGTGAGGGTTGCACCCAACGCAGTCAATCAACCCTTCTTATCTGAAATGATAATTTGAAAAGGTGCGTTTTGAGCCTCGATTGAAACTCTGACTGATTCTCAATGCACTTGAGGTCTGCTGGAAGATTGTTCCAGGCTGAAGTGCCGGCTACCGCGAAGGCTCGATCGCCAAAGTTTGTGCTCGGACTGCGTTTTGGCACAGTCAATCTACTGATCGCAGAAGTCTTAGCTGATCGCAATGTAGACTGTCTGGCATTCAGGTTCTCGTTGAAGCAGAGTTCACAAATATATGCTGGTGCCATTCCATGCAACGCCTTGAAGACCGGCAGCAGAGCTTGTATTGTATCCTTTCTGGACATTTCAGCCAGTGGAGCTCCTCAAGATGCTGTGTTATGTGACAACTCTTCGGCACACATCTTATCAGTCTTGCTGCTGCGTTGAATGCAGACTATAGTTTATATGTTTGCTGTTTGGGGATGTTGGCGTCGACTCCATTGCAGTAATCTAGTCATGATACGACGAAGGACTTAGAAATGTTTTTACTTAGACTTTGATATGTTTACCCCAAGTTCATGCTTCGCATACGAGTACATCTTATAATTCTTGATACTAGGACTTGTAGATCATCCATGCTGTCAGCGATTTAAGCGTCGTCTATGGACATATCGTTCATTTTAGCACTAGCGTTTATGCCATCTTTTTATTTTGCGGTTATAATATTATTTTTAATAAAGCCACACCACAAATTATGCTTCATACTAAAGTATGGTGAAAGAAAATTGTTTGGCGTTTCTATTTCCTAGAGCAGGCATGCATATTAGCATATTATTATGGATAATATACATATGTTGCGTGAGTTGACATAATACGAAACACATACTACTCGTATATACACTGGCATAATACAGGCCCGGTAACTTGTAACAAAACACGCTGGAGTCGCTACAAGGGAAAGATGTAGTCAATTTGCAATTCAGAATTTGAATTGTATCCGTTAACAGGCATTTTAAATCTCGAATCAAACGTCACATATTTATTACATTGGAATTTATTTAAGACCCAAAACATGTAACCTGGGTATAGAAAATCAACCCATAGAACAGGTCAGGACCTTCAAGTAACTTGACATAGACCTAGTGGGAGGAGCTGAGCTGCGGGAAGAAATACAAGCCCAAGTAAACAAGACAGCTGCAATCTCTGGCGCTCTAAAATCCACAATAAGGAACAACTATAAAGCATGCATAAGACCAATAATAACATATAGTGTCGAAGAAAGGGCAGACACAGTAAAGACCAAACAAGTTTGGAGGATTTCCGAGATGAAGACTAAGGACGATAGCAGGCAAGACGCTAGAATAAGAGAGATATGTGAGGTTGAGGATATTATAAGATGAAGAAGACAGCGAAACAGGGACTGGTACGGGCATGTTCAAATAATGAACACCAGCAGACTCCCCTATATTGCACTACATAATCAGCCTCATGGGACTCGTCCTCGTGGAAGACCTCCTAAAAGATGGAAGGACAGCTGGGAGTCTACCTCACAGGAGAAGCAACACTCTGGAAAACAGACCACATAGGTCTATAACAAGGAAGAAGAATTTGTTTATTGTTTCTGAAACAATAATGTATTTACATCAACTTAAAATTGAGACGGAGAATGGTCAAGTGCCATGTTTGATCCATATTACTATACGGAGTAGAGACTTGGACCCTCATGAACACAATGAACCGAATAGAACTTGTACTATGGCTCCATCGCAGAATGTTGCAGATCTCATTGACTGACATGGTTACCAACATTGAGGTGTTACATAGAGCTAGAGTAGAAAGAGGGTTATTGTATATTATGAAGTCTAGAAAGATGGCATATTTGGGACAAATTCTCCGCAACTAGAAATACGGTCTGCTGCACTTGAGAGTAGGCGCAGTGTGGAAAGACCCCAGATGTCCTGGCTCAAGAACATCAAAGAGTGAACCGGAATTCTGAGGGTAGGGAAGTTGTTCCGGCTGGCATAGCACAGAGAGGCCTACGCCTGAGTGATGGCCGACGTCGGGGGGACCTGACATGGCACTCTGAAAAGAATAAACTAAATAACTAACTAACTAACTAACCATCACACCGTTTCCCAGAGGGGTAGGCAGAGAGGATAGACCGCCATACCCTTCTGTCCTGACATACACCTCTCTTGCTTCCTCCACATTCAAACATCGTAACATGCACGTTCGTCGATTTTTTCGACTTCGAATGTGGCCGCCTTTCATTTTGGTCATAACATGCTTTCTACGACTTCTCTTTCCACTCACACTGCTTGTATACAACATTTTAAACATTCTTCTCTCGTCTAATCGTTCCATATGTCCAAACCATCTGCGGGATCCTTTTTTAATTTTACTTATGATGCAATCATCTGCCTTACATTTCTTCCTTATTTCGTCGTTCGGTATTCTATCATACAACGTTTTCCCGCACATTCTTCTCAGTGATCTAATTTCTACGGCATTTATCCTACTTTTATCCTTTTTTGCCAGCTCAAAGCTTCACTTCCATACATAAGGGTTGGCACTAGAACTCCATTGTGCACTACCATCTTTACATTAGTTGAAATATTCATATTTGCAGTGATGACTTTGACAGCGCCATTAATTTTGTTCCCAGCACCGACCCATCTTTCGATATCTTTCTCCATTTTTCCATATCTGTAAACATGCTTCCCAGATAGATAAATTCGGTAAGAGAAGAAGAAACAATCATGTAAAAGCCATGTTATGAAAACGACCTTCGTGGCCGAGTGGTAAGTGCATTGACTGCTACCCCGAAGGTTCCGGGTTTGATTCCCGGCGAGGCAGTGAGATTGTCACACTGTCTTTGGTCTGGTGTAGAATTCACGTAACAATAAAGTGGCGATAGATTAGCTACCTATCAAATGTCACGAGAATCACTGTGATAGCTATAATACCCTTTACATCGATTTGGCTCATGCTGTCATCATGTAAAGAGTGATTCAACAAAATAATAATAATAATAATAAATGAAATGTAAAGTGTAAAATTGTGTGACATTTAAAAGATAAAATTGTTATCGACCCGGAAGCTATAATACCCTACAAATATAAGGTTTCCATATAATAATGAAATTGTAGGTAGTAATTTATACATATAACTAATTCTATTATGTTTGCGCTCCGCAGATTTTCCAGCCCTGGCCAAATGCTCAGCAAAAAATCAATCAATACAGCGAAAGAATGACTAGTGAAAAAATGAATATTTTGTATTAACACGTGAGAAAAATGTCATTGTTGTACGTATCGAAAGCAAAAACCTAATCACATGCTAATTCATCTTGCCACACCGCTCTGTCGTATCTCGCATCTCTTTCGGTTATCGTTCGTCTCTCTTACTCATTGAAAGTGAGAACGAGAGCAAATATAATACATAAAAAATTGGCAGCGAGATCATATAACTTTGTTTATTTTTAAGTTATTTTTAATTTTCACTTCTACTCATTTTCTACTTTTAAAAATGTTGTTAAGATTTATTAATATTTAAGAGGTGTAAGGCCATTGTTAAATTGGAAAGCGTTTTATTTTTAGTTTTCCACGTGTCGAAAATGGGACGAATACCGACATTTCGTACGAATATAAAAAAAACAGGACTATAATAAAAAAAATCTGATATTAGGATGTACGAATATTGGATTACCACGGTTTCCCTTGTTTCTAAAAAAAAAAAAATGTATGTGTACTTCTGTTTTTAAATTTTCGATTTGTTTTTCTTGTAGTATATTCAAAATATTTATAATATTAAAAAATACAAGAACCAAATAACGTAACATGAGCGAAATTATACAGAAAATCATGGTCAAAAAATAACAAGAGCGTATTGGATTAATATATTTTATATTTAATGTTTATTTAGTGATTTATTATACTATAAAATGACATAATTCTGTCCTCAGAGTCTCCCGAATAACTCCAAGAAATGCTGGAAGCTTGAAATCAATCGTCTCAAATAATTGGCCTTAAAATGAATATGACAAAGACAAAAATATCGACTAACACACAAATTGAAGACATTAAAATCCACAATAAAAATGTAGAAGTGGTAGATGAATATGTGTACCTTGGTCACCTTTTGGCTTTTAGAAGAGAGGGGCAAGTCAAGGTAATTTATAGGAGATTTCAGCTCGGTTGGTCTGCATTTGGAGGGTTGGGCAACATCTTCAAGTTGGACATGAAACAAAATTTAAAAACAAATGTGCTGGACCTGTGCATGCGAGACATGGACGTTAAATAAAGAAACAATGCACGAAATCAAAGTTTCACAACGGGCCATGGAAAGATTCATGTAGGGTATCTCGCTTTGAGACCATATACCCAACGTGGAGATTAGAAGACGCACCAGGGTCACCGATGTAGGAATACGCATTGCGAGGATGAAGTGGCAGTGGGCTGGTCATGTGTGTCAACAGGATGATGGAAGATGGAGCCAGAGGTTTAGGAGGCCAAGGTTGGGCCGGAGAAGTGTCGGGAGACAGCCAACCAGGTGGAGCGATGATATTGTGCGGACGGCGGAAAGGGCCTGGAGAACACTGGCGAGAGACCGAGAGTGGAGAGGCTTACGTCCAGCAGTGGATGGAGACAAGCTGACGAAACTGTTAAATTATAAAACTTTGTTTTTATGCATCACAATTTTATTTATATTTTTCGCGACAGCTGTTTCGTCAACCTATGTTGACATCATCAGGTGTTACAATAATATATCGAAAAATCACGAAAATTTAACAGTTTATATATTATTGTAACACCTGATGATGTCAACATATGATGACGAAACAGCTGTCACGAAAAATATAAATAAAATTGTGATGGATAAAAACAGAATTTATTATTCAACAGTTTATAATGTTGAAGTATCATAGTGTTTCTGCCAAAAAAAATGGACTATTTAATTTATTATACTCGTATTAAGTATCATTCTTAGCCGGATGGTGGTCTTGGATCCGAGGAGTTGGGTTCAAGCCTGGACACTATCCGATTCCTTTTGCACAATAGCTATTTTCTGTTCACTTTGGAGATTGTATAAAAAAATCCCATAACATTGATTTAATTCATTGGTGATTGTCTTAATTTAATTTTTAAGGTATTGATTTTGGGTCAGTAAGAGAATTTATACATTTTAATATATGAATTGATTTGTTATTTCTACATTAATGTATTAATATAAATAAATTAAAAATAAGTGTGATCATTTGATAAAAGAAACTATTACAACTAGCGAACAATAGAAAAAGTATTTGAATAGATGTTTGTGCTACCACTTGCACTTTTTATATGAAAAGAACTTGTCAAAGATTGAAAAAAATTTACGTTTTAAATATGTAAACGAATAAACAACTTTTGATTAAAATATTTATTGTCGGACATAAAAATGTGGGCTGTATAGAAATGGTTTAATAAGGAGAAAATATAAATAAATTAATGTCAACACAAATTTATAGTAAAGGTGTTTTGGAGAAATGAAAATATCCGGTTGTGATGAGATGATATGGTCCATGTCGTAAGAATATGAAAAGTCTCATCACGATAAAGTCATTGTCGATGGGAAGAAAATAGCTTTAGCGTGGATTCAACTAAAACTATGTTGCATTGAACAAGTCATAGTACAGTGGCGGCCTGTGCAATGAATTAACAAAAAAAAAATTTGTTAGTGAAAATCTTTTAAAAAAATCATGTGATATTAAGATGATGTTACATTATTATAATAAACATTGCATATTAATATACGGTGAGAGAAAAAACAAAGGTCACTGACATCATCCACCGGGTAGCGACTCTAATGTGGCAATGGGCTGGTCACGTTGACAGAAGCTCGAACAAATAATGGACAAGAAGACTGCTGAGTTGGAGATCGTGGACGACAAAGAAAAGTACAGGGCGACCGCAACTACGGTGGAAGGATTACCTGAACAGACCAGGAATAATTAAATTAAATAAGACAGAGTGACGTGCAAGCGAATGGAGGAGGCCTTTGTCCAGGAGTGGACGGGAATAGTCTGAAGAAAAAGAATAATATATAATACATAACTCGATCTTCATTTGGTATATAAGTGACCGCTCTGTTTTATTTGATTGTTAAATTTGTATACATTGATAAAGGTTACTTGTAACCGAAACATGTCCAGTGAAAATAAAGTGTTTTTTTTTTTAAATTCTATTTGATTTTATTTTATTTTGTGTATACAACAGATTGTTTGAACCCAATTACTGTATACAATTAATTTTAGCTAATATATTGATTCTTATGACATGTGATGGGTAGCCAATCTATCGCCATTTTATTGTCACGTGAATTCTACACCAGACCAAAGACAGTGTGACAATCACACTGCCATCGCCGGGAATCGAACCCGGGACCTTCAGCATGGAAGTCCGAGCTTTTACCACTCTGCCGTGAAGGTCGTCTGTGTTGAAATACAGAGCATAATTATATTTATTTAAATATGAATCCACAACACAAAGTGAAGGCGAACATAGAAGAAGTTATAAATGGCTTTAAAATAAATTTCAACGTTCTCACTACGGAAAAAATAAATGTCAAAATAAATTTTATTTCTACACTTTCGAAAACTTTATAGAGAGGATGTTGTGACGTTTATTAAAATTAACTAATTAAATCTAACGTATCGGTTTAGAATATCCAAGCGGGAGGCTGCGTTTTGTCGATATTTTTACATAACCGTTGATCTCGAGAGATCTCCTCTCTGTATAAATTAACCCCTTACCGCATGATTTTTTTAAAATTTATACAAAAAATATATGATGTGTAAAAGATGAAAAAACTATTTTTTTATTTTTCAAATAAATTATTATTTCCTATATAAAATACAAAAAAAATATTTCTAGGTCTTCCCCTTTTTATCCCTAGATTTTACACAATATAATCCATAATTTTATATAAAAGTGATCATAGTATTAATAACCTAATGAAAATAATAGTAAACCAGTGTAATATAATTATTTATAGCGTTTTACGAAAAAAAAATAACACTTTTGAATATCACGTTTGTACAGAAAATCATAAACTGACGGTTAGAAATAGTCGAACGCACATCTAGTACAACCAGAGACATCTAGCAAGAAGTTTGACAACTAGTAACGCGGATCATAAATAATACTTTAGTATTATTGCTAGAAGCAAGACATATTTTATTATTTTGTTGTTTCTTATGGCAAAAGATTATTTTGGGTCCTATATGAGCCATTATGAGGTAAGGGGTTAACAGACATGCGGATCGAATTATCGCCAAAATATTTTGCTTGAAGGCTGAGATGTTGTCAGTGCAAATTTTACGTATACGGGGAAACGACGCAATTTATTTTTAAACGAGTCTCTTCAATATCTGTACCATACCAATTCCATGCATAATTATATGCGTAGGAATATATTTATAGATAATTTAATACGAATATGCATAAAATAATATTATGTTTCTGGTGAATTGAACAACGTTATATTATTGACGGCCTTGGTGACAGAGTTGCAACTGCTAGTTCCGGATTCGATTCCCGGCAATGACAGTGTGAAAATTAAATCACATAGTATTTGGTCTGGTAGAATTCTAGATGGACTTGCTACCTATCACGTGCCATGAGAATCAATAGCACATGTTGACCTTCGTGGCCGAGTGGTAAGTGCATTGACTGCCACCCCGAAGGTTCCGGGCTCGATTCCCGGCGAGGGCAGTGTGATTGTCACATTGTATTTGGTCTGGTGTAGAATTCACGTGACAATAAAATTGCGATAGAATAGCTACCTATCACATGTCACGAGAATCGCTATGTTACCTATAATACCCTTGACATCGATTTGACTCATGCTGTCATGATGTAAAGAGCGATTCAACAAAACAATAATAATAATAATAATAATAGCTAAAACATTGTATACAGGAATTGGGTTCAAATAAACTATTGTATACAAACATATGGAAAGCAAAGGGAAACTACCCAAAATCGTGTTGTATCACAACTTGACTATTGTAAATTGTAATGGAGTTTATGCAAGCATTCCAAAAAAACAAGTAAACAAACTTCAATATGCGTTCAATGCAGCAGCAAGACTCATTAAAGGCATTCTAAAGAAGTCCCATATAACACAACATCTCAAAGAACTTCACTGGCTTATACATTCAGAAAGAATCCAGTATAAACTCTGCTGGACTGGCACCAAGTTATATATCCGAACTTTGTATAATGGACAGCCTAAATCCAAGGAAATCCACACTTCGCTCGGCGAATTCTTCTACTATAGGAAGATTGGTTAAACCGAAACGTTGCCCTTGTACATATTTCGGGGATCGAGCCTTTGCGGTAGCCAGCCCATCAGCTTGGAACAATCTCCCTTCATACCTTAGATCCATAAATGATCCGGAAGATTTCAGATCTAAGCTGAAAACCCATATTTTTGATATTTCATTTCCATTTTAAAACTTGATTATTTTGTTCTATTATACTTTCTAACCGATCGCGAATTTCAGATGCAGCGTTCATATTTAGATTTTTAGATTTAAAATTCGTCTTAATGCGCCCTTGAGGTGGTTACATTAAAAGCCCAAGTGTCACCCCAAGAACCAGCAAAGATATGAGACTTGATGCAAACCAATTCCTTGGATATATAGGTATCATACTTTTATGTAAGATATTTTTCAATGAAACAATTAAACAAAAGTCTATCAAAAAAGTAAAGTTGAGAGTGAACATGGAGTTCTTGCACCGATTCTAATGTATGGAAGTGAAGCACGAAACTGCCAAAAGAAGGAGGACGACTCTGACAACTCGACTCCGACTCCTCACGTGGCCGACATCTTGTTCTTACATGTCACAATCTCATCAAACAGAACAAAACTTAGTTTAAAACTTACATCTATTGTTTCAGTATGGATACTGTGTATTGCTGTTCCACTGGTGCTGTGTCAGCACGCTGAACACCACGACCACGGCAGCAGCGGGCACTACGACAGCCAGCACGACGGGGCAGGGTGGGACATCCGTCTCTCAGTGCCCGGGGAGCCTGAGAGAGACTACCCCGTCCTCAATATCATCCCTCAGACCGGCTTCACCTGCGTTGGGAGGGAAAACGGTATCTTTCAATTGATATCTAAGATAAACTCGAGGCTGGTTATTAAAAAGGTGCTAAGTAGTTTAAACACAATACAGAGAAAAAGAGAAAAATCTTTTATTGTTCCATATGCCATTTACCACGGGTGACACCTTTAGGGTGACGTTTGAACTACACTTTATTTTTTTGTTTAACACCGATTGGGATCAAAAACTCGCTTTTGACATTTTTGATACTTGGCACCTTTGTAATATCCAACATTCAATTATAGAGATGAGAAAGAGTGGTAACAGTAATGCTTCCAGTATCAAATCAAATCAAATCAAATCAGTTTATTAACTCAAAAGACATTACAAACAGCAAAATTTTTAAGGCGTCTATTGAGTACAGGAAAAATATTATAAAAATAGAACATAATACCAGGAACGCATTAGAAATTTCTAAAGTCAAGAGTATTTTATTCATTAAAAATAAAAATACTTTCTAAAGTCAAGAGTATTTGGCTCCTGAACGTACCTTCACTAATACGAAAGACGTCGATCTCCGAGGAGACCGCGTTCAGCAGACTAATTGCTCTTCCCACCGGTGTCACCAGAGACAGATTGGTTCTGGTGGCAATCGCTGACCGAGAAATCTATCAGGTACAAAAATACCAACACCCTCAACAAAGGTCCCGGGTTCGATTCCCGGCGACGACAGTGTAAAAAAAAATCTCACGCTGTCTTTGATCTGGTAGAATTCACGTTACAAAAATATGGCGATAGACAAGCTATGACCATGAGAATCAATAGCTAAACAAATGTAAACAGTAATTGGGTTTAAATATCATAACTTGCTGCATATATAAATATGGAAAGCAACGGGAAACTACGAATGTATAATACAAAGGTCAGTAAAGATGTTAATAGACTTTGCGGCAAATGAATCCCTAGGATTGAATAAGAATATTATAATTAATACGAATGAAAACGTATGTTTTCTAAAAGTTTTATTATAATTTATGGGAATGACGTGTTTCGCCTGTCAAAGGCATTATAAAATTAAAATATTCTAATGTAATTGTTTAAATTTAACTGGTCATTTCGTAATTAGTGCATGGTCTGTGACCATCACCCCACTGTACCTAATTGGTACTTTAAGGATTAGTCATAAAGTTTTATTTATTGTTTCTTGAACAATGATGTACTCGTATGATAAAACTTCATATTAGATAATTAATACGAATGAAAGGGTCTGTTTTTAGAAGTTTTATTATATTTTTTTGTGAATGACATGTTTCGCCTATCGAATGAATTATCAAATGTTCATTTGATAATGCCTTCGACAAGCAAAACATGTCATTCATATAAAATATAATGAAACTTCTAGAAAACAGACGTTTTTATTTGTATTAATCATTATATTTTACGTAATATATCTTTTTATAATAAGTCGTCATTTGTTTAGAGTTAAGTTAAATATAATATTTACACCTCAGGAAAATATTTAATAATTAAAAGTGTGGAAAACTGTAAAAACTTTTTGTTAATACCATTCCAAGGTAATAATGTTATATAACCTATATGTAATATAAAAAAAACTTATTTTAAAACATACTGTTTCACCAACAATAAATATGTTATATGGTGTTTAAGAAATAATAAATGAATATTTTATTTTATTCAACTTGTTGACAGCTCGCCGTCTTCCGATTTTGGAAGAAGATATACATGATCATAAGATGTCAGCGAGTTGCTGAAACCGGCTCGAACTAGAAGAAGAACTAGTAGATAATATAAAATATTTATCAGCAATGATTTTTTAAAATTTTATTTTCGTTGAAAACAATTGCACAGGTTTTTCAAATTATTTTATTCGGACCATTAGCTGAATTATATCGTTTTGTTATTGTCCGTAACCCTCAAAACTGAATACAGTGTTACTAGCCAATTAATTTACTCGTACAAATAAAATAATTTTTCTGGTGGTTTTGTTATTCATTTGTTTTCATTTCAAATTATTTAAAAAAATATTCTTTTCAGGATATTATGCTGACGAACAGGCCAGATGTCAAGTCTTCAGGGTCTGCGCGAACAACGCAGCCGGTGGCTTCTATTCGTTTCTCTGTCCCAATGGAACCCTCTTCAACCAGAGAGTACTGGTCTGTGACTGGTGGATGAACGTCCAATGTAGCGGCTTGGACTCTGGAAGACTTACGGTAGACAACAAACTCACAATAATCCCTGGACCCGAGATGATGCACGACATACAAATGATGATATCATACCCAATGCAACATCCTTTCCCACCAGAATATTCTGTCACAGATACCGTCATGCAGGTTTACAATCCACCTGACGATATGCTTTCGATGTTTCAAGAAGAGTATCCAATCCAAGGGCAGGGAATATTAGAACAGAACAGGCAGCCAAATGACTTCGGACAAAACGACTTTGAACAAGGGGTCCAGAAACAGATCACCGGTGATGGAAACTACCAACCAGTTCTCAATGAATACAACCAATACACAACGGGAAGCCAACAGGACCAACTCGTGAACTCTGTAACAAAAGTTCAACAAACAGACACTTTGAACCTACAAAAGGCTTCAAACGCTCAACAAGAAATAAAAATCACTAAACAACAGTTCACGTATCCATCACAGTACGATAAGCAGTATACTTTGACGGTACCACAAGTCCCATCAAACGACCCTAAACCGTTCGTCGTTAATATACCAATAAATATCCCCGCAATAGAAGACAATCAAAGCTTGGTAAGTGATAAAAGTCAAGAATCATACACTCATCAGTCATCCGATCGACCAGCGCATGACTGCTATAACCGAACATCAAATGCTTCTAATTTACAACTTTCGCCGATTCGTACGATACCATTCTTCGTATTTTTATTAAAACCTCACAAGGATGCTTCTTACAATGCTATAACAACTAACAATTTTCAACAAATCCATCAGCTAACAAAATCACCAAACCATAACTACGATAACATAGCTTTTTCCAAAGTTAAAACAAACTCACAGTATGCTGATAGTGCTATCAAACAAAACGAAAATAACAAAATCTTTAACAGAACAGAGGAAAATAACCAAAGATGGCCAACACAATCTTCGAGTGTAGTCTCCAGGGTTAATCAGTACACAACAAACGCTTACTCTAACAGGCATCAGAATAAAGAAAATCTTATTCAAGAAGAAACCGATAACACAAAATTAACTAACATACAAAATCATTCAATCCATCCAACATTAAGCTACCCAAAAGATGCAAAGTTTGTTAGTACACAAAATGTTCAAGATTACCCTTTACAGGAACAAAATAATAACAATGAAGTGGCTTCAAATGAATCCTCGGTTGAGTATCAAGATAACTCAGCAGATGTAGACGACACTAACACAATGGCTATTAACAACGCTAGCAACTTGGTGACTGTATTTTCCGCTCATATTTATCCACACGGTGACGTTAGCGAGGAGAAGGTTTTAGAGCTATCGATTCCCAAAGAATTCCTCTCTTACCTAATAAACGTTCACAACTCTACTAAGACGGTAATTCAAAACGTCAAGGCAAAGGCTAACTCATTCATCACGTATACTAACAAAAATCAAACGGAAGAAATTCAACGCATGATCAAAGAACCCATTATCCAAAGTATCATGCAAAATATCTTCACAAAGAACAATTTTTCTGACCTTCAGGTGGGCATAGGAGGACAAGAGGAAATCCAACGTCAGAGTTCAATCTTTCAACAAGAAAACCAGAGCATTCAGAAACACACGTCCACGTTTAAAGGTTCTCAAGATAGCTTGAATCAGAAAATCTATAAGGAGGAAATAGGTTTTGGAAGTCCACAAACTGGCCAAGGGTTCCAGATAAATTCAAACTACAATAGTTTCCAACATAAGCAATCTGGACAAGTTCCACAATCAGGCGCAGTCTACGAACAAAACACGTTCAGTCAAAATCAAAAACAAAATTCCGAAATCGAAAGTGGTCAAAAGACTTTAAACTCAAATTATAACAACTTCCCAAATAAACAATCTGAGTCTGGTGCGAACCAAAATACATTTCAAAATCAAAACTTTAATGCTGTTAATAGTGGTCAAAAGGCAGCAGGAAATGTTTTGAATATGGCCCAACATAATGCTGCAAATCAATTTAGTTCCAAGTTTAATAAGGAAACAGTTTCGTTTCCACAAAAAGTGGTCTTTAATACTAGGGTTATCGGCAAGTCCAAATTGAATGCTATTAACAGTAATCAACAAGCGTATAAGAGCACCATTGTAGATTCAAGAGATCAACAAAAAAACACGAAATTGGGTTCGTTCAGAACTACGAATATTCAAAATAACTTTGATGACTATGATGAATACAGGATCTCAGCAGGCGTAACACCCGCTGTTATCACCGAAGAGGAAAACCAAGGAGAATTTTTCAGTGTACAACAAGGCTTCAGCAAACCAAAAAATACAATCGGTCAAGTTATTTCTCGAATAAATGACAATGAAAGTTTGCAGCAAAAGCAAGAAAACATCAACGACTACACAGATACTCAATTCAACCAGAATCAACAAAATACTGGTAATTTTAAATCTAGCATCAAAACCACAGTTTCTTCTCAATATGTAAAACAAATTCAAAGTGTTCCTGCGTCCTATCAACATGACCAACAAAAAACAATTCAAAATGGATTTAGAAGATCCAATAGTTCCATTTATTTTCAACAATCGAAACAAAACACACAAGTACCTCACATTCAAGAAAATCAATTTCACAAAATTTCAGTCACACAAACTACATCGCCACAAGTCAATTCGCAAACTTACCAGAATATCAAAACAGCCAATAATATTGGATCCAACCAGAATCTTCGACATCAGAACAACCAAAACTTCGCTGTTCCCAATAGTCAAGTATCTAACGCGCAGTCGATAACTCCACCCGTCACAAGTAAAAATCCGTCAGAAATTGGTTTTAGAAGATCCAACAGTTCAATTTATTTTCAACAAACTAAACAAAACATTCACGTACCTCACATTCAAGAAAATCAAGTTTACAAATCTTCAGTCACACAAACGAAATCGCCACAAGTCGATTCGCGAACTTACCAAAGTATCAAAACAGCCAGTAATAATATTGGATCAAACCAGAATCTTCGACATCAGACCAACCAAAACTTCGCTGTTCCCGATAGTCAAGTATCTAAGGTGCAGTCGATAACTCCATCCGTTACAAGTAGCCAGCAATACCAAGCGGCCAAGACAGATAAGCAAATTAGTAACAATAGGAACATTGGAACATTTACGTTCCAGCAGGTAAGTGGTCCACCCATATTGGGGAATTTTGAACAGTCAATCCCGAACACAAAACAACCCCAACACTTGCAGGTATCTATAGTAGAGCACGTTCGTACTGGCGCTCCGCAAACTTCATCTGTAAAAACGCAGGTATATCAACAGCACATTAATACGGTTAAAGACAAATCCTTTGAGAGTAACAACCAAAGACATCAAACCCAAACACACAGTTTTACAGGAGTTAATTCCCCATCAAAATCAACCCAAAATCAATATCAAAATACCCAAACACAGTACAAAAACCATAATTATGACCAGCAAATAATCCAACCACAGCAACAATTAACTGAATACAATAGCTTTACTTCCTCTCAGACTGGTTTGCGCCAAGCTAACAATCCAACTGCAACAGGAAACCAACAAAGCCACTCGGTCACCAAAACATCTCAAATATCAACTCAAAGTACTTTTCCCGTTGAAAATAAATACCAACAAATCCTAAGTATTCAGCAGCAGTTGGGCGGATCGAATATACCAGCTCCTTTCATGAAATCGTCACAGTTCTCAGGGGTGGTTAGACAAAACACGCAATCGTCTGTTTCCACTCAAGCTTCTCTTCCGCAGGTTTCCAAGAACGTTCAAATTACACATTTACACAAGCAATACGATAATAATCACAATTCGAATGTTCAAACTGGAACAACACAATATTCTGGACAGGTCAAGGGATCAACTGTTTCTACGAATCAAAACGCATTCATACAGCCGACACAAGAAACTTATACTCAAAATACTGGACAATTAGTGCAGGGGACTCGAACGAATTCGCAAGAAACTCATCGAATACAAACTTCACATGGGTTAACACAAAATAGTAGGCAAATGATTCAACAGTCTTCACCAACAACAGAGTACTCCAAGCAGCAGAAACAAGTTCAAAATGCAAATATCAAACAAAATACTGCAACGACCGTGGAAACAATTAAAAATAGTCACATTACATCTCAAAGACAAGGGTTCTCTTCTGGATTTGGTCATGCTCAAAATTCACATTTATCAGATCCACAGTCAAACCCTTCGTTTTCCAATATACCATTCAATCCCTTTACAAGGGTAGAAATAGTCCCAGCCTTTGGCTTCGCGATCGGAGCACAGCACGAGAGAGAAGACTATCTATCGGCAGTGTCGAGGGGTCTTCAGCACATAGAAAGGGCCTACATTGCACCATACGAAGACAGGACTACCTTCTCGAGCGGGTTCGGTGGATTAACACAACAGCAAGAGGGCGGTTTCAATTCTGGACAATTTCAAAACGCGCAATCGAACGATTTTCAAATAACTAACTTTGATTCTCAGCAGAGTTCTGGGTTCGGAGGGAATCAGTTCAATCCATCTTTTTCATCTCCGCAAATGAGTTTCGACAGTAACGCCAGACTTTATAGCTCGCCCGACGTAGTGAGTCAACAACAGACCCTTCAAGTTCAAGGAGTGGGTTATCCTAAAATAAAACCAAGTGTATCATTTACGTTTTAGTAAAAGCGCAATCCAAACCCCTAGTCAAAGTTAGCGTATACTAGAAATTGTAAAAATCTATATATTTGAAATGGCCCACTATTGACCTGGTGTGGAACGAGTCATCGATAATATTGAAAACAATTCAGCCGTTCACAATGCAGTTCTGGTCCCAACCCTTATGTATGGAAGCGAAGCATGGAACTGGCAGAAGAAGGATGAGAGCAGAATAAATGCGGTAGAGATGAGGTCCCTGAGACGCATGTGTGTAGAACGATATACGACAGAATCTCAAATGCTGATGTAAGACAGGATTGTAGAGTGGAAGAAGTTATTATGAACAAAATTATAAAAGGATCGCTGCGTTGGTTCGGACATATGGAGCGCATAGATGAAGAAAGAATGGTTAAGAAAGTATACGTAAATGGACTACGGAGTCGAGGTAGACCGAGGCATGGCATGACCAAATTAATCAAATTTTAAAGGTTGGTCATGTTAGAAGTCGGATGAATAGACGTGCTTGTGTAACTCGCTGTATGAATGCGGAGGAAGCTAGAGAGGTGTGCCAGTATAGAGTGGTGTGGCGGTCCATTCTTTCTGCCTACCCCTGCAGAGAAACGGCGTGATGTTTGCATAGAATCAACATAGTGCGATTCAAGATGGGCCAAAGTTGCTTTTAAGAGATGCCTACCCATTCATAAATTCATTATATTGTACAAGTGAAATAATTAAATAATAATAATAATAATCAAAGCAGATACTTCGACATTTAAAATGTGCCAGTATTTTTTCTTGTATATTTGTATTGTCAAAACCTTTTTAATAACTGTAATATGTACCATCGTTTGGAATCAATTAATTAATAATAAAAGATGTATTTTTACAAACCTAATTAAGTATTATTTAATTATAATCAATGTATTTCAATGTTTTAATAATTATATTATCCATCCACCATTTTTTTACTTATTCAAACTTCCAAAACCACCTGTAAAAAAATATTGTAAATTATTTATTCTTTGTACCACTAGAATATAAGATAATTATTACATTAAGTTATAGATATTTGGTAAATTTACAATAAAATTTAAATAGACTTTTCTGTGTTGTCATTTATAAAATATATTCTTGTACCATTCACACATAAGGGACACACATACACAAGTAATGAAGTATGGAATAGAGGTCAGAGCCGATACCAATAAAACTAAGAGCCTTCTTAGGGTAGCAGTAATGCGAACCTTACGCTCCAACGCAGGCAAAACCCCCAGAAATCGGATCAGAAATGAAACGATAAGGTCTGTCTGCGGTGTTGAGTACATAGTAAGATGGGGAAGAAGCAGAAGCGCTTTTGGGAAGACCACGTGGACCGCATGGAGAATACAAGAATCGCAAAAATTGTTAAAGATGAAAACCCAATCAGCAAGAGACTACCAGGAAGGCCGCCAATAAGATGGAGAGATGGCTGGAGATCATCATCGGACGTCGTTTGCATGTGCTTCATTTACTAATCTTTCTTCATTCATTATCACCATGTGTCCAAACCATCTTAAGATCCCTTTCATTATTAAGTTCCTAACACTTTCGTTCGCACTGCATTCACTCCTTATATTTGCATTTGACACTTTCATATACAGTTTTATCACACATTCGTCCAAGAGATATAATTTCATCCATCATTTGCCAGTTTCATGCTTCACTTTCATGCATAAGAAATACACAAAAATGAAGTAACAAATATTGTATAAAGAACGTTCTAATTCCTTAAAAAGAATTAATCATTATTTAATTTGGTTTGTATATCTTACAATTATAATATAAAATAATACTCTATTATATGAAATAAAGTTATTATTACAAAATTAGAAAAACATTTTCGCCACAAAAAAATAGTATGGAAACTAGCACCATCTACCGAATGTAAGAAGAAGCTTAATAGCGTGTTTTTTAAATTCCAAGAAGTGTGTCTAGGCAGGCACCCTCCTAGATTCTAAGGAGGCAAATATCCCATTATTTAAAAACGTTCTGAAATCGAACCAACAAAAAGTAAACAAATGAATAGCAACGGTTTGACATGTCCGCTGTTTGTGTTCATAAGTTATTTTTAATTGTGATATTTTAGTGCAAAATAATTTATTATGAATGCTTTTAACGGATAAATACTGAATAAACGTAAGTTTTACATATTTACGTATACTCGTATAATATATAATTAATCAATAGAGTACAATTATTCGATTTGAAAAATAATATAGTGTATTTTGATTTGACTATGGTGAACAAAAAACTTAACGAATATTTTAATAAATGATTTATAAACAAATACTTTTCTTATACATATATGGAAGTGAAGCTTGGAGCTGGCAAACGAAGAATGAATCAAATCAGTTTATTTTCTCAAAAGATACGAGTATTACAAACAACAATTGCATATAAAAATTATAAGGGAAAAATTATTAAAGAATTATAAAGGCCGTAGAAATGAGATTACTGAGAACAATGTGCGAGAAAACGATGTATGATAGAATAAGGAAGAATTGTAAGGCAGATGATTGCATCTTAAGTAAAATTAAAAAGGGATCTCTTGGAAGGTTTCTACAAATATATCGAATGGATGAGAGAAGAACGGTTAAAAAATTGAGTATACAAGCAGTATGAATGGAAAAATTAGAGGAAGCTGGCAAACGACCACAGAAATCCTGGTAGACTACAAGCAAGATGGTCTGATGACATTTAACGAGTGGCAGGAAGTCAATGGTACAGAGTGGCGAGTAATAGAGAGTTGTGGAAGTTGGGAAGGGAGGCCTATGTCCAACACCAGACGACTGATGATGATAAATAAAAAAATATTGCAGAGCAAACTAATGCGTTACGGGCTTTATTTATACCAATGATGTGAATGGAGTACTAAATATAGGAAGACCGAAAAAACCTGGAATCATCAAATTAATTTAATTTTAAGTCACGCGAGGAGTCGGAGAAATTACATGCATGATACGGTATTTGAATGTTGATGACGCGAGAATTGTATGTCAGAACCGTTCTCCGTTCTACCGTTTTCGTATGGTGGTCTGTTGTTTTTGCCTACCCTTTTGGAGAGACGGCGAGAAGGTTAGTTTATTTTTGCAGTATTGTAAAATATATACAGTGTATAGGACCTCGATGATGTTTTTGGACATTACTGATTGCCTTTTAATGTTACACCATAGTTACTTCATCTCTTGATCTCCTGATACAAAGCTCGTTTTTAAGAAAATGTTTCTATCAGACTGGACCACATACCGCATCCATAAGCTGTACCAACTCTTATATCTCTTTGCCGATCTTTCAGAAATTCTAGTTCAGACTGTTTTATATGCCAGGATAATATTTTATTAAATTTAATTCAAATGTGAATAAAAATGTATTTTTTTTTTTTTTTAAAAAGACTAATATCAAGGATTTACATCAATGATATTAGAATTTATTTTACAATCTTCTATGTGAGCAGAAAATAGCTCATTATTATGAAGAAGGAATCTGTTCGTGTCCAGGCTTGAACCCATGTCCCCTGGATCAGGAGCCAAGCGTTCTATCCCCTAGACCACCACCCGGTTGGAAATATTAATGGATTGCGGAGTAGAAGAAGACCAAGGAAAACATGGCATGACAAAATTAATCAAATGTAATG
The DNA here is from genome assembly GCA_022606425.2 of Lepidostoma basale. Taxonomy (NCBI): domain Eukaryota; kingdom Metazoa; phylum Arthropoda; class Insecta; order Trichoptera; family Lepidostomatidae; genus Lepidostoma; species Lepidostoma basale. Next base: position 503,126 of record JAHDVF020000237.1, read on the forward strand.
GTTGGCCATGTTAGAAGTCGATAGAATCGACGTCCGTGTATGACTCCTCTCTGTATGAATGTGAAGGGAGCTAGGCTAGGCTAGCACAGGCGTGTCAGGATAGAGAAGTGTGGCGGTACATTATCCCTGCCTACCGTTTCGGGGAAACGGGGCAACGGTTTGTTGTTGTAGTTCTTAATTCAAATTGGATATATAACATGGAAACACAAACAAGTACAATGCTAAGAAGCATGCATACTCTCCTTCATTTCAGCATAGTTTCATTAAATGTCGATCTTCAAAGCTATTAAGTTCAGCAGTTCGAATGCTCTCCCCACCGGAATCACAATTTTTTTCAGGGTTTCTATATCAGGTAGATTAAGTTATCCATTGTTCGCCTTTTCCACCTACATTTTGTAATGGAAGATACAGTCTGATCTCTGATTTAATGGTCAGGCTTAAAACGCATATCAGTTTGCATGAATACTTTTTTTAAGATTTATAATGGACCAACGCGTGAAATGGCTCCGGGATCGGGTCCTCGGGTTCTTTGGCTTCGACCACGTGGAATTGTTTGACCAGATGCTGGACGAGAACGACGGGATCCTCCAAGAGAAGCTGAGCGCCTTCCTGGACCAGTCGCTGACCGGCAACGAACGCAGCCTTGAGAAGATGCTGTTTAATGTCCATAAAGTCTACAGCGACAAGCTAATACAGGTCGAGAAGGAGATGACGGAATGGAGTAAGTCCTCAATTGATGCGAAATTTGTAATTAAAACTGAGATATTTCAGTACACTGTTATAGGGCGTAGCGACGCCCTTTTGTCAGCCTCGCTCTTACATTCCCTGGTCCATCCGGGACTTACATTTAAAGACTGCAACAACAAGGGAGTGCCAGACCACATTTAATCTACCCTATTTTACTTTTATGTTCCACTGTACTTTATTGAATAAATAAGCAAAATATATAATACATGAACATTTCAGAAATATTATCTAAAAGATTAAAAGAAAAATACAACACATACCACAGAGTCTTGCCCTGAATCCTAGCTAGTCAAGAATGGACTGGTAATGGACAACTTCTCACTGACCAGGGTTTGCACATGCGTCGCCAAATCATTTATCACTATCTAATTTCAATCAGACGATGCTAGGTTGCTGATGTATTGATTGCGGATTTGTTCTACAAATCGAGAAATACAATAATCTATGTTGACGCAGTCAAAGATATTTAATTAAAATTAATTCGCTACTTTTTAAAGCAAATTTTGAAACAACCGCTTTTCTTCTTCTTCCAGTGTCTTGCCGGGACGTTTGAGAGTAGGCACCTCTTCTCGAAATAGTTCCTCAACGTTTCTTATACCAGTCTTGTAGATCTGCATTCCTGGCCCATTCAAGGATCTTCCAGGACTCGGGGTCATGGTTAATTCCTCTTCTTAGTGATAACCTGGGGAATGATATCCAGAATAGTTTCATTCTGATTTGTTTGGAGGATTTTCTGTTCGGGTAGTTATCAATTAGCCGGGTGAATCCAGTTTTATGGCGTTAGAAATTCGCTATCCGTCCACTATTTATAGATAATGTCAATACCGCTTCTTATTTATGCGAGTAAAATTTAATGGTTGCAGTAAAATAGGCATCAAGTACCAAAAAATTACAAAAAAAACTAAAAATACAGTTTCGTTCTATATGTCATATACATAGAACAAAATTGCATACTTAGTTTTGTTGTATTTTTTTTATACTTAGTGCCTATTTTACTTCAACCATTCAATTGTATTGCGCTCAACAAGATATGAAAATAAATAAAAAAATAAACGAGAATTTCTTGGTGACAATATTATTAGCTTGCTAATATGGTCAAAAGGTTTAAAACATATAATATCTATCGATCTTATTATCTATTAGGACTGAGAGGTTTTTATTGTCTATGGTCTACCTTAAGTTACTCAATGTTTCATCATCACTTTTAAGTATTGTTACATTTCTAAGGTTATATTCTAAACTGGTCTACATAAATTATTTACAGTTTTCGTTTCACACGATCCGAGAGGGTTGCTTTTTCACGTTTTTTCTGTTTATAAATCAATTACAGGTCTTATCCTGAAAATGTTTTATAATTTCAATTTATATAAATACAGGAATAGTGCCACCGGCCCCACCACCACCGTCCGCAAAGAAGAAGGGGAAAGGAAAAGGAGCGAAAGCAGCAAAGGGGAAGAAAGGGGACCAAGGTAAAATGGTTTATTGTAATTCATTGTCAGCCACTAATTATCACTCATCATTTCACCGATCATTTCCATTCATTGTCATTTAAAGATATTTATTTATTGTCACTCATTGCCATTACCACACGCTATACAACATTTTTGAAAGATATGCAATGGCTATATGTTTCGAAGAGAATACTTACTTTACTGAAAGCTAAGGGCATTAACATGTGGAATTCCATAGTAATACACTTAGGAAATTAAAAAAAACTTTTATTATTATACACAAAATATTAAAAAAAAAAACACGTCATGTTTCGGAGGATGAATGTGTAAATGTGTAATAAAAACTAAACATAGAAAGACTAATATAAAAGACTCATTTAAAATTCGATACAATGATTTTAATTTAAAAATTTTCCTGGGCTAATTGTTATAAGTACTAATAATTATTTTTTATCAGTAAGATATCAATAATGAAAATATAAAAATATAAAATTGTAATTTAGAAAAGACACACATTTGAAATGACATAATTTATATATAAATTAATAAATGAATAATTTGGATATGATATATAATAATATGCAAATTAATTTTTTTTTATATAAAATATGTCTTTTCAATGTATGTATGTTTTTTTTCTAAAAATATTATCATTATAAATATTATTAGTGTTTAATATTATTTATTGGTTTTTACTGATAAAAATAATTATTATTACTTATAACCATCAGCCCAGGTTAATTTTTAAATTTAAATTATTGTATCGAATTTTAAATGTGTTTTTTTTTATATAAGTCTTTCATTGTTTAGTTTTTATTTCATATTTACACATATATCCCCAGAAATATGTCGTATTTTTTTATATTTTGTGGATTATAATCAAAGTTATTTTCAATTTCCTAAGTGTAATAATTCCTTTATTTAATTAGAATAAACATCTTGGCTTAGAAACATTCAAAAGTAAACTGACGGTTTGAGGTTATATCGCATGTTGAATCTAATTCAGAATTACCTGTAGTTATTTCCAACCGTGTTCTTCAATTGTGTGTGTGGATCTCTGGCACGAGATGGACGTCCTCGTTGTTACAGTAAACGATATTTGAAAACAAAACTTTAAATAAAAAAAACTTATTGCACAACGACCGAGTCAAACGCCTGTGCCGGTTCTGTTGGTATCCACTCCCGCTGACGTCAACGTCAAAATGGCGGGGATTGCGCAATCATTTTTCCGGCTCTGTGCGAACATGCTAGTGTGTCAGTTTGATCGAACTCATTAAAATAAACGTGTTAATCTAAGGTAGAGAGGATTGCTCTTGGATTCATAGTCGAGCTGGAATATGAATGTTGCGAAATTCTCATGTTTACTTTTTATCCATTTCATTCGCCGCCTCTGCTGTTATTCCAAGCATTTGGAGATTCATGTCGAAACAGGCGACATCGCAGGTCCAGTTGGTCGAGGATGCCTAAAGTACTTCAAATAAGACACATACTCGGAAAATGAAAAATTTCCACAAAAATCTTACACTTTCAACCATCGTTATCTAATACACGTGAATATGACTACGGAGAAAATGATACAATATTTAACTAACTAACAATCACATCACATCTCTGAACGGGTAAGCAAAAATAATGGACTTCTTCACTTTTCTTTTATACGTTGTGTCATGCACGAACGTCGATTTCTCCGACTATTCACGTGGCCGACATTCAGTGTTGTAATAATTTGATCGTACCACGTTTTTCTCGGACTTTCTCTGTTTCTAGTTCATTAGCATATATTTGCTGCCATTCTTTATTCATCAACCATACAAGTTTACAGACAAACTAAACAAATGGACATATCAGACCTGACCAAATATGAGACCTTAAAAATTGTACACAGAGTGACCATGGAAAAGCCAACAGACAGCACCTACAAATTAACTAAAAATTCAGACATACACGGACACTGGACCAGGAATTGTGACAGATATCACTTACCGATTGCACGAACTAAGACAGGACAATCAAGGATATTGAACAATGGACTGAAACTTTACAATGAACTACCTAAAGACATAAGGAATCTCACTACAACTCAACATAAGAAGTGTCTGAAGCAGTACATAATTAGTGGTAGGATCTAGAAATGTAACCATATAACCCAATTGGGTTTTTAAAAAAATAAATTAAATAAAAAAAATAAAAATAAAATTTACCTGACAATAAAATGGGGATAGATTAGCTACCTATCAAATGTCACGAGAATCACAATGATAGCTATAAAATATCCTTTGCATCGATTTGGTTCATGCTGCCATGATGTAAAGAGCGATTCAATAATAATAATAATAATTCATTATTTCCATGTGTCCAAACCATATAAATGATCATTACATTATTTTGTTTAAAACACATTCATTCGTACTGAATTCACTTCTTATATTTTCAATCAAATAATGAATGTAAATATTTGATTTTTTTTATCGTGTCGTTTTTCTCGGTCTTTCTCTTTTTAGTTCCATTTACATCGTTAACGTACAATTTTTTTGACCATTTTTTCTTAATTTATTATTTCCATGTGTCCAAATAGTGTTCATAACACACAATAACTTAATTCTTATAAAATTACGGTCGAGCGGAGATTAAGCCTCGCTCAAAGTGTGTATATCCGAAGACGCGGTGGGTTATGTATTAAAGTCAGCCTTCTGGTTAAGTCACTCATACGTGAAGTGATTCCGCATTTTCCCTAACTGAAATGTCTAGAAACCAGTGAAGATTGCCCTGTTTCTTAATTCTACGCTTATTTAAAAAAAATTGTATTAGATACCAAATGTATCGAATTTTTCAATATGGTGATTTTGAAGTGATTTTTTTTACAGGTACGTGCCTAAGTGGTGAGGTTTTACAATCAGAAATATGTTTTAATATTTTTTTTTCTTTAATAACATTGTATTTTCAAAACACTTTTCTCAAACATGTTTCGGGACTCAGAAGCCTTTCCTCGGGGTAGACATTTATTGTAGAAAATATGGTATTTAAAATGCAAAAAAGTGTTGTGAAAATACAATGTTTTCAAGAACAAAAAATGTTCAAAAGTGAATCCACAACATTGTGATGGCGAATGTACAGGGAGAAGAAAATCAGATTTTTTGTATGAACATGTCCGAATTCATTATATTTAGAAGACATTATGCATTCTTTAGTAGTGCTCACGGACGGGGATATTTATTATATTATTACTAAAGCACAGGGAATCCGTGTTACTCCAGAAATTCTCTGTGTTAAAAACAGCCAACCTATGGATTAGCTGAACTACAAGAGTTGAGACGAGCTGAGAAAAAAAAACAATTGAAAAAGATTACATCCATTTCATCTTCTTCAGTCTTCTTTCCCCCACTACCCGATATAGGCCTTTCCATTTTTCTATAATCGTTTCTACTTTTTTCCCTTCCGCATCCAGGTCTTCCCAGCTATTAGGGCAATGTTATCATTCTATCTATTAGATTGTCTCCCGTCACTCCTCTTCCTTGTCCGAGGCCTACATTGGAGTAATCTTGCCGTGTCTGGCTACGTTTCCAACCCATTGCCATTTTAATTTAGGTGTACTATCCATGGTGTCAGCAACTTTGGTTAGGATTAAATTTTTTTCATTTCTTATTTTGCTTCTCCGTGGATCGTTGTGTGCATCCATTAATTATCAAAAGTACTTATCATATTTTTTTTCTCTTTTGAAGGTGAAACAAAAGGAGAATCTCCTGAGCTGGACCCAGCCACTGTGGTGGACGATGCACCTGGAGATGAACAGCAGGCAGCGGAGCCTCCAGTTCAAGGTAATTTAAATGGATTTTTTTAAATAATCAATAATTCATCTAGCAACCTCTAATAACAAGCACTTAGTTAGTCGGCTGACTTTACCATTGACTTAATTGGTCACATTGACTTAATTGGTAACGCCATTGAAACGAGGGAGGAACGGGACCAGATAATTCGTGGTATAAGAAAAGATCAAGGATAGAATAACATTTTTAATGTAGAGACAAACTGGCCAACGACTAAGTATTTAAGCAATTATTTCATTTGTAAAATCTCCGGCGAATACAGAGTAAATTAAAGAAAGAAATAACTAAGTATAATCAACCAATAAATTGTCTTTTCAGCTGAAGAGGCACCTCCAAGTGAGCATGAGTTGCCGCCTCCAGAACCCGAGGAATTGCCTAAGGAAACCGGAGATGGATCTACCGTGGAAGTAGCTGAACCCACTGGAGAAGAAAATGAAGGAGAAGAAGGGGAGGCTGAAGAACATGAAGGGGAAGAAGAAGGAGGCGAACAAGAAGATGAGGTCAATGCAAAAGACGTGGCCGAAGAAACTATCACAGACATTTTGAATATGATAATACAAGAGTCTGGGGAGATTGAACAGCCAGTTGAAACGGCGCCGATAGAGTCTATTGAAACTATCGAATCAGAACCGCCACCGGAAGATAGTGTCATATCTTTTCCAAAACGTAAGTAGATTCCTGATAAATATACAACATTGAATACATATACCTCCAAGAACCCACACGTTATGATGCAACAGATTCCTGTTGTCTACTGTCCCCCCGGAAGACCGCCAAAGAGATGAAGGGATAACTTGGAGTCAACTTTCTAAGAGAGATCAGGCTGACTACAGGAACAGACCAAAGGTCTAAATAGAGAGAAGAATAATACATTTATTTCTATTTTCCTTTTTTGTACACTTTGTAGACACAACACTTACATTAAAAAAATTAATAGACATGTTTCGGACGAACAGTCCTTCTTCAGTAAAGATAAATATTTATAAAAATATTGTAAAATTGTTATTGTTTACATGATCTGACAGATATTATGAAGATTTATTTTGGAACGTTTATAATTTTGTTATAACAAATATTATGATTCAATTTAAAATTTAAAATAACAATTTAAAATTCCTATTAAATTTTAAATTGAATCATAATATTTGTTATAACAAAAGCATAAACGTTTTAAAATAAATCTTTATAACATCTGTCAGATCATGTAAACAACAATAATTTTATAATATTTTTATAAATATGTATCTTAACTGAAGAATGACTGTTTGTCCGAAACATGTCTGTACAATTTTACTTTTTTAAATATAAGTGTTGTGTATACAAAGTGTTTAAAAAAGAAAAATAGAAATAAACCATCATAACAACACAAAGTATGGCGTATATAGAATAAAAATTAATACATTTAACTAGTATTTTCTGGAATCTTGGGTGTGTTCATGTCTTTTGGTTTCCTCTTTGACTGATAATTCAGAGATCATTGTAAATTCCATACTCAAGCTAACCACCCTAAAAAATGAGTCTGCTATGATCTCTGAACAATCGGTCGAAGAAGCCAGTCTTAACCAAGAGTAATGGACACACCCAAGATCGAAGAAAATATAATTATATTGTACTAACCTTGAAAATGTATGTGTATTAAGAAAAGTGAAAATGAGATCTTAAAGAATAAGCGCAATTTCAGCAAGTTCGAAAAGCTTAGTTGTAATATTCAAGTCCATGACTTTTTATTTCAGCTCCAACTGACCTCGATCCAGAAGTTGATGGAACAGTAGAATACTACACTATAAAGGTAATTTCTGTAAATGTAATATGAAATATACTTATTTTTTTATAATTTCAAAAGTAGTCTGGCTACCTGAACTATTAAGTTTTATTTAATATTATTTATTTAAATAAAATAAAAACAATTGGGTTATATGGATACATTTTTAGATCTTACTATTAATTATGTATTGTTTCAGATATATTTTATATTGAGTTGTAGTGAGACTCCTTGTGTCTTTTGGTAGTTCATTGTAAAGTTTCAGTCCATTGTTCATATCCTAGATTGTCCTGTCTTAGTTCGTGCATTCGGTAAGTGATATCTGTCACAGTTCCTGGTCCAGTGTCTGTGTATGTCTGAATTTTTAGTTAATTTGTAGGTGCTGTCTGTTGTCTCTTCCATGGTCACTCCTTGTACAATTTTCAAGGTCTCAAATTTGGTCTGGTCTGATATGTCAATTTGTTTTGTTTGTCTGTAAACTTGTATGGTTGGGGTAAGGTAGTTAATGTTATATGCTAATTTTATTTTGTTGTCTTGAGATCTCCTTTTGGTTTCCTGTCCCCCAGAAGGGAATCACATATGTCAGTCGGCTTTTAACATACCCTTCGTACATCATAATTTTTTCCCTTCTTGGTATGTAATTCTGTATTTTGTAGAAGAGGAAGTATAGCGATGCTAACTTGTCTGTTAGGTTGTCCATGTTATTTTAGTTGTTCCATTGTTAGGGAATTTTACGTCAAGTAATTTCTAATTGGTCTAGGATGAACTTGTTTTCTTCTTTCTAGAGATACGTACCTATGATGATGAAGCTTCCCTCCCTCGTCGGCAGCTTCGGAGTGATGCCGACTACCGATGATCCCGAAGTGAGGTTCGTCTACATTCTGAGGACATCTGAAGCGCCGATACCGACACCTCTATCAGAAATGGCCGCCCATATGCTGATGCCGGAGTTCTTCATTGTTGGATCGTGTCAATCCAAGTTTTTGAACGCTTCTTATCTCGTTCTGCATGGGGTAATTATTTTTTTTTTTCACTTATTTTTCCCATTATTCTTTTGGATGAATTATTTCCAATCGATAGAAGCGATAACTAGAGGCTTTTGAGATGTGGTCCTATAAAAGACTATTAAGAATTTCCTGGAGAGACCACATCACGAATGAGGAAGTTCTTCAAAGAATCGAAGGAGTAAGGCACGTGCTCAGGACCTTGTCCGAAAGGCGTGCAAGATGGATCGGCCATGTAATACGTCAAGAAGGTGTCTTGCATGCCATAATGGAGGGTATGACCGAGGGGACAAACTCTAGGGGACGCCCACGCCGAGAGTACCTGGAGGACCTGTTGGTGGATGTGCGCTGCTCATCATATGCAGATTTCAAAAGAGCCGCACATGACAGGGAAGAATGGAAGAGAATAATAGAAGAAGCTGTTGCAAACCAATTCCAGCATTGAAACTTTCTAACTAACTAAAATCGATATATAAAAAGGTATATGAAAGAGCTGAAAGGGTTGAATGCAGGTGCGAAAATGAATGAAATGTCAGTAAGCTTTATGTTGTATTCGAATGACGCTGTGCTACTTGCAGACAACGAGCACGAACTACAAGTCCTGGTGTCTAGTATGTGTGAGGTATGCAAGCGATGATGAATGTGATTAAGTTTAAGGTAATGATTTTTGAAAAACAAGAAATCATGACAGTTTGCAACATTTACTTGAATTAGTGAAGTGGATGAATTTGTATATTTAGGTAGTATGCTAACAAAGGATGTGTGAGTGGCCAGGAATATTGAAACTACACACAAGATTGTCATAGCAAACAAAAGCCTATCCAAAAAGGTAAGATGGTAGTGCACAATGGTGTTCTTGTGTCCACTGTTATATTTGGATGTGAAGCGTGGAAAAAGAAGGATGAAAATAGAATAAATGCATTAAAAATGAGTGTTATGAAAAAAAGTAACGAAAACGTCATTAAAATGTTTTGTATACGTGGAAAGAATGAACGAAGAAGGAATGGTAAAGAAAATTTTGTTGAAGATGTATACAGAACAAGAAAAAGTGGAAGATCGAGGAAAACGTGGCAGGATCAAATCAAAACTAACTAACTAACTAACTAACATCACGCCTCTCCCCGAAGGGGTAGGCAGAAAGAATGGACTGCCAGACTTTTTTTCCTGGCATATTTCTCTCGCTTCCTCAACATTCATACATCGTATCACGCATGCGCAAATCATCAATCAAATCATCAAATCAATCAAATATTAAATATCGACCGCGTAAGGAGTCGGAGAAATCGACGTGCGTGCATCACACGATGTATGAATGTTGAGGAAGTGTGAGAAGTATGTCAGGAAGGAAGAGTGTGACAGCCCATCATTTCTGCCTATCCCTTCGGAGAGACAGAAAGAAGTAACTATGCTTAGTCAGTTTAGTAAGTTAGTTAGTCAGAATTTTTTTTATGTGATGTTTCGATTTTTCAGGCATACATGAGGCTGCTGGATCCTGACTTCTACGGAAACAAAGAAAAGGGACTCCACGATATCAACGCCACTGAAATAAAAGAGACGACCATTGAATCAGAGATGTCGGAACTGCACTACATCCAGGCCTCTAAATACAGGCTCATGTCTTCCACTGCGAGGAATGAACTTGCCGAATCAAGGTATAACTTCTATCTCCAAATTCCCATCTTCCATACTTCTGAGGAGATCAAAATATATCCATGTTACTATTTGTAATACGTAATTTGTGGCTTCTAAACCACAGGTTCCCAAACATTTTTGTCCCTTAAACCCCTTAGCGATTTTTTTATTTTGTGTAGACCCCCTGACTTCCTAATATTGATTTTTTGCCTTCCTTAATGAGCTATAAATTTGTTTTTCAAGCTGATAAAATGCACTTTGACAGGGTTTACTGTTTACTGTACAAATCTTCTTCTGCCATCAACAATCACACTGCCATTGCCGGGAATCGAACCCCGGACATTCGGTATGGCAGTCATAGCTCTTACCACTCTGTCACAAAGGTCGTCGATTTCTCCGACTCCTCACGTGACCGATATATAATATTTGATTGTTTTGATCCTGCCACATTTTTCTCTATTTCTTGTTCAGTTAACATCGTTAACATATACTATCTTTATCATTCTTTCTTCAATCATTTCTACATCAGTCCAAACCATATTTTCGACCCTTTTAATATGTTGTTCATAATACTTTCATTCGCACTGCATTCAATTATTATATATGGTGCTTTTTTTTAGAGGTTTGGTTTTTAAACTGGCAACATTGTTTCTACAGATTGTCAATTTGACAATTGATTTGTAGTCGGTACGTTATGCCATTTTACCATGAATAGATTGACGTCAGAACAGCGCTCACAATTTGTGCAAATTCATTTTGAAAATCATGGTTCGGTTCGCCAAACTTATCGTGCACTACGTACATTTTACGGTCGACATAATCGTCCATCAGAGCAAGTTATTTGGAAGACAATGGATCGTTTTCGCACCACGTACACTCTAGTGGATAATACGCATCCACAAAGACGACGATTGTCGAAAATTGGACTTCAACATTGCGCTTTATTCGAGCTCGCCGTGGCGCTCATATGCCCGAAATCATATTTAAACAATAATGGCATAAAATTATCTATTAAATTTAGCCAATAACATAGACATTAACATTATTTAAATGTTTTTTTTTTTAATTTTGAATATATATTGTAAATATGTAATGATGTATTTTATGAAATTTTTTATGTGTTTTTATAGAATAAGAGGAAAGGTCAAAAGCAAGAAAAGTGAACCATCCACCCCTGAGAAGACTGGGGTCCCTGAAAAAGACAAGGAGGCGATTGTGGTCAGTCCTTTTTTATTCAAAAAATTCTACTAAAAAGTTAAATATTTATAATATTTCAAATACGATTGCAAAAAAATATATAGGTACATGTAATCAACAAATGCTAATACGTTTAAAAAAAACATCGTGCGAGACAACCACTCTCATAAACGGGAGAAAACCGACTATCTTTATGTATGCTTGAATTATTTGTCTATTTCGCAAACGCGAAAATAAAAGTAGCGAAAGTGAGACGCAAATAGTGTATGAAAGACAATGAAATATTCTCTACTCTTTATAATTATTAGGTTTTTTTATTTGGAACGCTGTTATTATATCAAAATATTTTTAAATTTTCGTATGAAGCATTCACTTTGTGGTAAGACATTTAACATTTTATTATTATTTGTATTTAAAGTAAAATAAAATAAAAACACTGTACTTTGTTTTTCACCACTATGCGGCTATTTTAATTGCCGACTAGTTTCGCTTGTACCCAAGCTTCCTCGGGGCTTCGTAATAACTTATTACGTTATTACGAAGCCCTGAGGAAGCTTGGGTACAAGCGAAACTAGTCGGCAATTAAAATAACTGCATAGTAGTGAAAAATAAAGTACAGTGCTTTTATTTTATTTTACTTTAAATACAAATAATTAAAAATTCTAAATATATTTATTTCGCGATATAAAGTGTTACTATAAATAACGATATTGATAGTTTTATTTATGCTATGGTTACACTATTTTTTGTATGTATTGGTAATATATCTCTGATTTTCAATTAAATACTTACTCCCTTCCAAATAAGTATTTATTATCATATTTTACAGAGATATTAAACGTATTGGAAACAATGTGTATTAGCTACACGGCACCGGTAAAGGAAGGTTTATTTCGCAATGTGAACAAAGTGAATTGCTTGTTTTTCAGAATGTGCACGCATCGGACGAGCTCTCCCGAGATCTCAATGGGCTTATCGTCAACATTTTATGGTAAATGGAAATTCATTATTTCATTCTACAGCTCTTCACCTACCCTGGGTGGGCCAAGCTGCTTGCAAGAATCGTCTCCATCAGTTCATAATCAGTGCTGTTAATGCTCTTTATTTTGGCAGGAGTGTGGGATTTATGTATGTCTATTGAATAGTATTGAATAGTATCATTTATTTCCAGGTCGATTGAACACTTGGAGGGTGAAATCCAACTTCCGATGCCCGTGATTCCAGAACTGACGGAGGGGAACAAATCAGCCAACAAGTTGATGAAAATTCCTGGAGTAGTTGAAAAGATGGAAGAAGGTGTGATCGCATGGTGTGACCACATATCTGCTTTCGTTGAAGCGAGTGATATAAAGGTAATTGGAACAACAATAACAAACCATCACGAGAATGGACCGCCACGCTACTTTATCCTGACACCTCTATAGATTCCCCCACAATCATACAACGAGTCATACACGCACTTCGATTCTTCCGACTTCTAATATGGCCGACATTTAAAATTTGATTAATTTGGACAGCCAAGTTTTCCTCGGTCTTCTTCGACTCCGTACTCCATTCACATAGTTAACGTATACTTTCTTAAACATCCTTTGTTTATCAATGCGTTCTTTCGTGTCCAAACCAATGCAATGGTCCACTCATAATTTTGTTCATAATACGAGTACATTCTTCCGCTTTACATTCCTTCCTGATTTTGAATTTCTTTCGTACATCGTTTTAACACACATACGTTTAATTCTCATCTCTCACGTATTTATTCTGCTCTCATCCTTATTCTGCCAAATCTATGCTACGCTTCTAAAAATAAATTCTTGGTTCCAATATCTTTTTTTTTTCAAAATCGTTTCAACCAACTCCTAAACATTTTATTGAATTATTCTGTTCGTTACAGAAACTGTAATTGGTTTTTGGCTCAAGATCCACTCATTGGATTCGTATTTTTCCAGAACTTGACTGGCGATACTCCGGTGGATGAATTTGAGTTCTGGAAGCACCAGTACACGCGACTATTCCAGCTGATTCAGCAGCTCCAGTCTGCCCCTGTGCACAGGATCCTTCAAGTCCTGAACCTGGCCGGCTCCTCGCACGTGGAGATGTATGCGGGAAAGAAACAGCGGCTGTTGAAGAGGTTTATGGGAGTTAAAGACAACAGCAAGTTTTTGAAGACGCTAATGAGCTACTTGAAGGTTGAATTTTTTTGTTTTTTTTATTTGTTCAGTGAATGGTTCACATAAAGTTGTCATCGCAAACAATAACCTATCCAAAAAAGCTACGATGGCAGTGTAAAATGGTGTTTTTGTACCGATCCTTATGCATAGAAGTGATGCATCAAACTGTCGAATGAAGGATGAAAGTAAAATAAATGCAGTATGAATGATTTCTCTTGACGAATGTGTAGTTGAAGGTTCATTAAGATAGTTTAGACACATGGGAAGAATAAATGAAGAAAGAATGAAAAATAAAGTTAACGTTGTAAATGAAACAAGGAATATTGGAAGGCCGAGGAAAACGAAGACCAAATCAATTAGATATTAAATGTCAGTGACGCGAGGAGTCGTAAACCGACGTGCTTGCATGACACGATGTAAAAATGTTGATGAAGTGAGAGAAGTATGTCAGGAAATAACAGAGTGGACGTCCATTATTTTGTCACCCCTTCGCGTAGGCGACGTCAGCCAGATTTGATCTGATATTATCATGAGTTAGGATATTTTTAAAAAAGGTATTCCATGGACAACTTTGGCTACATTCAGTCACTTTGAATGGATAGTAAATTTTTTTAATTTCTCCTGCAGATTGTCACAGATAGCCCCAATATAAAGTTGATTTCGAACTGCATTGGCCCGTTGATGGAAGGCCTGAATATGCTTTGGGCCCTGTCCAAGTTCTACTGCAACGATGACCACATGGTACCCCTCTTTGAAAGGATCGCAAATTGCCTTTGCAATAAGATTGAAATGTACCTCAATGTCGTTACAGTCTTCTCGTGAGTTCATTGTTAAATATTTTAAATAGCATATATTTCTAGAAATCATTGAATATTACTTTAACAAAAATCTGGTGTTCTTAGGAATCCACATAGCGAAGTGTTAGAATTGGCTCTCTCCGGACAAGCGATGATGGAAAATTGGAGGATCCAATACATGTTGACAAGAAAGAAGATTGAAGAGACCGTGAAAGGACCAAGATGGGAGTTTGACAAAGTGAAATTATTTCAAAGAACGGACTATCTTGCTAGTGTCTGTGCAGATCTTGCTCTTGTGGCTCAGGTATAATATTTAAATTCTTAATTGTATATCTTCCGATCTGTTTATGCAAGATATCAAATTTCTTCCTGTGATGAAGACGCCCAGTTTTCTCTCCATCTATTTGATGGTTGTCTGGTGTTCGACGGCCTTCTGGAATCTCGTGCATGACGATCTTAGGAATCCTCGCTGGATCAATCCTCTCGATATGGTCCTTCCAGAATCGCCTTCTCTGCCTACTCCACCTCACTATGTCAGCAATTTTGCAGGATTAGCGAATCTCTTCGTTGGGTATCCTATCTCTAAGGGTTCTCCCCACGAAAGATCGCAATGTTTTCATTTCTGTTACTTTTAGGGGATGTTTGGTTCTGACAGTGTACTCTTGTTTCGATTCCGTAAGTCATTATGGGCCTGATGCATGGTTTATCATTCACAGTTATTGTCCCAAGAAGTGTCCATCGGATATCCAAAGATAACTTAATATTTATCTTTATGATATTAAATAATTAATACGAATGAACATGTCTGTTTTCTAGATGTTTTATTATAAGTAACGGGAATGACATGTTTCGCTTTTCAAAGGCATCATCAAATGTAGCGTAAATCAACCGCGTTGTTGCTTTTATACACGAGTTAAAAGAGCATAATACGGTTATTAAAGTAATTGATGTGGCTTAATACATTGTTGACAATAATTAAGGGATGAACCCCAGAATACTGGAAATTATTACCTGGAACTAGTTAAAGAATTTTATGACTATGTTTTTTGGAATCTTGGGGAAATCCATCTTTTGGATGGTTTTCCACGAATGCGAGATGATGATTTAGTACAATAAAACCAGTCTTGTAGTATCCATTCTTTGGACATAACTGTACCAGTCCCGTTTCGCTGTCGATCCTGTTTTATAATATCCTCTGCCTCTTATATATCTTATTAAAACAATAAAACGAGTCTTGTAGTGTCCATTCTTTGGACATAACTGTACCAGTCCCGATTCGCTATCGATCCTGTTTTATATAATAATATCCTCAGTCTCATATATATCTTATTCTGGTGTTCATCAAGCGATCTCTTTGTGTCTTGCCTACTATCATCCTCAGTGTCTTCATCTCAGAAGTCCCCAGAACGTTTTTAGTCCTGACTGTGTCTGCTCTTGCTTGAACGTCCCATATTATTATTGGTCTTACGCATGGTTTAAAAATTCTCATCTAACTCTAAATGGCCATGTCTTTGATTTTCCATAGTGTGGATTTTAGAGTCCCAATAATGTGATGATATTAATTTTATTGAAATCAAAATGCAAACATATTAAGAAATTGTCGATTACATTTACAGACGCTGATAGAATTCAAAAACATTCTCGGGGCAGAGTTGAAATCGATCATCAGGGACCAAGCAAGAATCCACGGTGTCATAGCGAGGGTCAATCATCTGATCTTCCCAATTCAAACGTTGGACTTCAGCCTCTACATCCCGGACAATAAGGAGAACTGGGACGAGATCATGAACGAAGTGATGAGAGAAGTAGAAACATTGGAGAAGGAGGCTAAACTTTTTATCGACGAGTGTTTTGAAAATCTCAGGTAACTTGTTGAATAACTCTGACTTTGATATCTGAATTATGATTTTTTTTCGTCATCTGTTGCTTGTTGTTAAAAGAATACCACTCTAAATTCTTATCTTCCATCATCTCGTCTTCTCTGGTAATGATACAAATAATTAAATACACAACCATCATATGCACGTCGATTCTTCCGACTTCTAAAATGCCGAAATTTAAAATTAAATTTATTTGGTCATGCTATGTTTTCATCCGTCTTCCTCGACTCCGTACTTCATTCACATCGCTAACGTAAACACTCCTAACTATTATTTCCTCATCTATGCATTTCATGCGTTCCAGGTGTCCAAACCAACACAGTGATCCTTTCATAATTTTGTTTATAATACTTTCTTCCGCTCTATATTTTCGAAATTTCTGTCGTGCAACGTTTTACCACACATGTGTCTAAGGGATCTCATCTCTACCGCATTTATTCTGCTCTTATGCTTCTTTTGCCAGTTCCGTGCTTCGCTTCTATACCAGGTTGGAACCAGTACACAATTGTTACTATCCATTTTCGCTTTCATTGTAAATTTATTATTTACATTAGCCATTTTTAAAGCTACATTCACTTTGTTACCCGCACCAACCCTTCTTTCGGCGTCACTGTCTGTCCGGCCATTCGCCGTGAACATGTTGCTTAAATACACAAGCCCAGTCACCTGCTCTAGGTTCTTCTCAATAGTTTCTTCTTGTTATTTTAGATCTTTGGTCTGTTTTTGTAGTCAGGCTAGCCTCTCTTGTCAGGTTGATACCCAGCTATCCCTTCATCCCTTTGGCGGTCTTCCGGGGGGACAGTAGCCAACAAGAATCTGATACGTCACGACGTGTGGGATTCTGGAGGGATCCATCCTTTGCACGTGCGCATTCTAGTATCGTCTGCGTTGTCTCCATTTTACGATATCTTACATCTTGCAGATTTCGCGGATAGTCGCGTTACTCACCCTATCTCGACGAGTCATTCCTGTTAATGCCCTCAGCGCTTAATAGTTTACTTCTTCTTCTTCTCTCTTTATAGACTTTTGGTCTCTTCCTGAAATCAGGCTGGCCTCTCTCGGGAGTTTGACTCCCAACTATCTCTCCATCTCTTCGACGGTCTTCCGGGGGGGGGCGGATCTGCTCTGGTCTCAGTGGTATATGCCAGTATAGGCCTTACGCAGGTTTTACATATTCTGATCTTACTGTAACTAACTAACTAACTAACCATCACGCCGTCTCCCCGAAGGGGTAGGCAGAAAGAATGGACTGCCACACCTTTCTTTCCTGACATATTTCTCTCGCTTCCTCAACATTCATAAATCGTGTCATGCACGCGCGTCGATTTCTCTAACTCCTCACATGGCCGACATTCAATATTTGATTTATTTGATCGTGCCACGTTTTCCTCGGTCTTCCTCTATTTCTGGTTCCATTTACATCATTAATATATAATTTTTTTAACATTCTTTCTTCATTCATTCTTTCCATATGTCCAAACCATCTTAATGATCCTTTCATTATTTTGTTCATGACACCATCATTCGCACCGCATTCACTTCTTATATTTTCATTCGACACTCTATCATACACAGAATATCCACACATTCGTCTAAGAGATGTATTATAGATTATCTTACTGTATGTTCCCATATACATATTTTTCCATATTATATCCTTAAGACAATCTGAAGTAATAGTATAATAGTTTACTTGTGTATATTAAATCCAGGTTTATTTTTCAGATCATCCGAAGAAGCCCTGGAGATGCTGTTGAGGTTTATCAAACTCGAGACCCGCAAATGCATCCACGAGCTGCTCTTGACTAAGTTTGATCTGGTGATGCAACAGTTTGAAAACGAAATTGAACAAATCGCCAACTCATTTCACGTAAGATAAACTCTTAACTCTTTACAGGGTTTAAAATCCAACTAGGGGGCACAACCCTTGGCTCCTGATTCAGAGGAGACTTGGGTTCTAGCTTTAACACCACCAAATTCCTTCTTCATAATAAAGATCTATGTATGTTCTGCTAATATGGAAGATTAAAAAAAAAACTAAGACTAATTCTTAAATCTTTGGCATGAGTCTTGTAAAAAAAAGTCCTCTTCGTCCATAATGGTTTGCTCTCCTTTCAGTGGTTAGTTTCCAGGCTTCAGATTTCGAGAGGTCAGTCAGCGCCATGATTTGATCAGATCAGCAGCCTGGTATCAATATTGTGGATTCTTTTATATTATATTTTTAAGAAAATCGAATGATTTCACCTAAATCTCTTTATGGAAGATGGAAGTCAATAATAGTTAAACAAAGAGATATTTTTAACTACTTCCACTTTTGCCTTAATTTCGATAGCGACCGGTTTCGCTAGGCTCGCTGGTATCATCAGACTGGTGGCACTGTTATTACTTGCTTCTTTATATACAAACAGATCAGGGGTGGTCAACATGATTCAATACAAAAGTATTAATAAAATTATTATGTAAAGATGTCAAAATTTACTGAAATTAATTGTCACCAGACTTTTGATACCAGCGAGCCCGGTGAAATCGGTCGCTGTCGAAGGCTTATGTGGAAGAAGTTAAAAAAACATCGTTTTATTTCTTCTTCTTCTTCCTTGTCGTAGACCTATGTGGTTTGTTCTCCAGATTGTTGCTCCTCCTGTGAGGTAGACTCCCAGCTGTCCTTCCATATTTTAGGAGGTCTTCCACGAGGACAGTCCCATGACGCTGATTATGCAATACAATATAGGGAAGTCTGGTGGTGTCCATTCTTTGAACATGACCCTACCATTTCCTTTATCGCTGTCTGCTCCATCTCAACCTCACATATCTCTCTTATTCTGGTGTTCCTCACACGATCTCTCAGTGTCTTTCCTGCTATCGTTCCATCGTTTTATTTAATTTTCATGCATTTTGGTTTTGATTTCAGACAAAAAAGGAGAAACCGCCTCTCCTGATCAACCATCCTCCAAAGAGTGGAGCAATTTTCTGGTGTCGTATTATGTCCAACAAGCTGAGGAAGTCGTATAACATCTTCAAAAATGTAATTATTTTATTTCTGAAAGAGAGGGTCCTACCTGTTAAAGAAAGAAAAAGTAAATTCAAAGTTTCTCCTATTGTTTCAGACGAAAGAACTGGATAACTGTGAACAGCGAGAGGTATCGTTCGCCAAGTACAGAGCGCTGATAAAACAGATGAAATCGTATGAAGAGACCACCTTCAATAATTGGCTGAAGGAAGCGCTCGTTATATTCGAAAATGGAATGAGAAAAAAAATATTGAAGGTCGTGTTCAGAAAACTACCCCCAGCTGGTAAGAGTACTTCACTAACTTACTTAACTAACCATCACGCCGTCTTCTCCGAAGGGCTAGGCAGAAAACAATGATCGCCACACTGTTATTTCCTGTCACACTTCTCTGATTCTTCAACATTCCTACATCGTGTCATGCGCGAACATCGATTTATCCGAATCCCCACGTGACCGACATTTAATATTTTATTAACTTCATCGTCCAACATTTTCATCGGTTTATCTCTATTTCTTGTTTCAGTTACATCGATACCTTATTTTTTTCTCTCTTTTCCATTATTTCTTGATTAAAAATTTCCATTTTTCCAAACCATCTTATTGATCCTTTCATTATTTTGTTCGTAACACTTTCATTCGCTTCTTATATTTGCATGTGATATTCTTTTCATAAACATATTTAACACTGTTTCACTTCCATACATAAGGGTTGGTACAAAAACACCATTGTGCACTGCCATATTTGCTTTTTTATTAAACTTTTGTTTTCGATGACAACTTTGTTGCCTGCCCCAACCCTTCTTTCAATATCCCTTAATAAAAAATGTATTTCAACAATAATTATTTTATTCTGGTTTTAGAAAGGTCTTTATGTTACGAACGAAATAATGAATGGAATATTTAGGTGTAGGTTTGGACGCATGGAAAGAATGGGTAAAGAAAGAATGGTAAAAAAGTATATTTTAAAGATGTAAATAGAACTAGAAATAGAGGAAGACCTAGGAATACGTGGCACGATAAAATAATTAGTTTTTTTAATGCCGATCACGTGAGGAGTCAGAGAAATCGACGCGCGTACATGTCATGATGTATGAATATTGATGAAGCAAAATAAGTATGTCAAAAAATGACAGTTTGGCGGTTCATTATATTTGCCTATCCCTTCGGGGAGACGGCGTGATAGTTAGTTACTTAGTTAGTTTTAATATTAATAGGCAAAAACCCGGATATAATCAGATAAGAGAATGAGAATATTTTGAATACAAGAAAGTGAGAGAGAAATATTTCGAAGGACTTCAAATGCGCATGCCCATTATAAATGCATATGCTCAGTAACGTTATTTTGAAATTTGTCGGTTGAAGTTAACAGTCAGAAAGCAAGTTAATTGTCAAATTTTAAACGGGTTTGATAAAATAAATTCACATTAAATGTTAAAAAGTATTACTGATTCGAGGTTAAGAGTAGAAAATCTCGTAAAAAGAGAGTCGTTCGTAGAGCACTTACCTCAAATTAATTATTAAATATTGAAAAATAGAAATAAAATTAAAATTAAATATCAGACATGTTTCGGACTACCCAGTCCTTTCTCAGTGATATTATATAGATATTTAAAATTTTAATAAATTGTTTACAAATATGGTCAGTTTTGGCAGATGTTATAGAGATGAATTTTGGAACGTTTGTGCTTTTGTTATAACAAATTTCATGAATAAATTTAATAATTTATTAAAATAATAATTTAAAGTTCTTATTCGGGCTCAAGTAATTACTTAGAACAAAGGAAATAAATCAAAGATTGGCCTTGACGTTAAATTTATTTGATTGTTTATAATGTTTTCTTTATTTTTATTTTTTAAATATCGAGATTTAAAATAAAGTTATATATCTATTATTAACATGAAAAATTTCAACGCCATTATTTTTATTGAATGAATGATCTTTTTTAATAAAATAGTTAGTAAATTCAGAAAAAATATTATTAGAGAGACATCTTATGTGCTCTTTTATTTTAAATTTAAAATTACGCATTGTTTTACGTATATAAAAAGATGAGCAATTATTACAAAAAATATCTACAACACAAGTTATGGCGAACATAAATGAAAATGTAGAATTTGGTTTATATTTGTGAATATTTTACGGGTTACTAATATATTTTTTTTAATTTGCAGACAAACCGAGACCATCATCAGTTCGCCTTACCGAAGCTGGAGAGGAGTACGTTGCGCAGAGAAGAAAGACTTGTTCGGAGACATCAGTTCAGCCTGTCGACGTGTTCCGCCTTCAGCAGGAAGCCAATCGCAAAGGTAACGGTTATAACCGAGTGGTGACCTAGGGGACACTTTGGCTCCTGATCCAAGAGACTTGGGTTCAAACCCGGATACGACCTGTTACGTTCTTAATTTCAATAAAAAAAAATTCTTCTCAGATTAAAATTTGTATAATAAATTCTTATACAAAGTTAATGTTGTTAGTTGAAATTTATTGCTAGATTTTATGGCTCTGACCAGCTTCAGCGGCTGACTGCCATCTTCTGGTCAGAGCTGGACTGATCAAAAATGACCGTGAGCCGCCGAAACCGGTTGAAGCCATAAAATCAAGTGGAATTAACTTAACATATATTAAAAAAAACGATGTTTTTTTAACTACTTCCACTTAGTTCTTCTACTTCCACGAATGTGGAAGTAGTTTAAAAATATCTTTATTTAATTATTAAAATGAACTTCCATCAAGATATTTCAGTAAAATCATTTGATTATCTCAAAAGTATAAGAAGTGAATGTGGTGCGAATGAAAGTGTTATGAACAAAATAAGGAAAGGGTCATTAAGATGGTTTGGACACATGGAAAGAATGAGTGAAGACAGAATGGTAAAGAAGGTATATGTAAACGGCGTGAACGGAGCTAGAAATAGAGGAAGGCCGAGGAAAACGTGGCACGATAAAATCAATCAAATATTGAATGTCGGTCACGTGAGGAGTCGGAAAAATCGACGTGCGTGCATGACAAGATGTATGAATGTAGAGGAATCGAGAGACGTATGTCAGGACAGAACAGTGTGGC
The DNA here is from genome assembly GCA_022606425.2 of Lepidostoma basale. Classification (NCBI taxonomy): domain Eukaryota; kingdom Metazoa; phylum Arthropoda; class Insecta; order Trichoptera; family Lepidostomatidae; genus Lepidostoma; species Lepidostoma basale. Next base: position 525,660 of record JAHDVF020000237.1, read on the forward strand.
GTTCCATTCTTTCTGCCTACCCCTCCGGGGAGACGGCGTGATGGTAAGTTAGTTAGTTAGTTAGTAAAAAATATGAGTATTATTGGGAGTTGTTTTCGTTATTTTGAATAATGAAAATAATAGAAAATGTATAAAAAAAATCTTTGTAGCACGTATTTATAATTGTTAAATTTCACAAAGGTTATATTTATTTTACTAAATAATATTGTACTACAAACAATTTTTTTATTACTCGTATAATATATGTATTTTTTTCAATATTAACAATGAACTTCTATAATGAAATTTGAAATAACAACAGTAGTATTTCTAACTTAGAAATGATGAAAAATGAAGTGTGACACTTAATTTTTTCCCAATTTTTTTAGGGTCAATTGAAAAGAAGCAGTTGCAATTGAGATCGGTGAGCAGAGAAACAACAGCACAGCCCCGAGGGAATAAGGTAAAATGTTCTGGTTGCATATCCATTTGGTTTGGTTTAGTTTCCAGTGTTTAATTTAAAATTGCTTAACTTAATAATATTATCTCTATAAATTCTCGTTTAACATATTTATTCGTATTAATGATTTAACATGGAGTTTAACATCATTGTTCAAGAAACAATTAATAACATATTAAGTATATTTTTAGTAAAATTTTAAGCCAGGTGTGCGGAAGGTTAACAAAAAACGTAGCTCTTTGTGCATGTGTTTAAATGAAGTGTTTGAACTCAGGTTCAGCTGCAACCCTTGCTGTGGCACGACGTGATCGAGGGGAGGATCATGCAGGACTACAACCTGCAGTACACGCCTAACTTCAAAAAAGAAATGTTCCAAACTATTGCCGAATCAGAGATCATGGAGTTTTTAGGTATGAACGAGAGCTTTTGTTTTATTATGTCTTTACAAATGGCACAAAAAGGCGTTTAAAACATGGTAGCGATGACTACAGGGAAAAGTCAAAAATCATTCATTGTTATGTGTTCCTTATAGAAATGCTGTTATGTGTTCCTTATAGAAATATCCATTTTTCGTCCGAGATTCTGGCTACGTGACCTACCCATTGCCACTTTAGAGTCGTTACCCGGTGATTGATGTCAGTGACCTTTATTTTTTTTTATACCGTATTGTTTCCGACTCCATCTGTTGGGCTTATTATCAACATACAGCTTCGAAGAGATAGACATCTCATTACCCATTTCTTTGAATTAATCAGGGAATATTTCGAGAACTCGGCCGTGCTAGAGGGTGTTTGTCTTTTTGTCCCTGATAAATTTCTGCGACAGCGACAGCACAGATTGTTTTACCTACTGGCCACCACAACCTATCTGCCTCTGATGACACCGGTGGGAAGAGTAATTAGTCTGCTGAACGCGGTCTCCTCGGAGATCGACGTTTTTCATATTAGTGAAGGTACGTTCAGAAGACAAATACTCTTGACTTTAGAAAGTATCTTGTCTTCCTAATGTCGAACCATCTCTAATGCGTTCCTGTTACCTACTGTGCTGTATTTTTATAATATTTTACCTGTACTCAATGGATACCCTAAATATTTTGCTGTTTGTAATGTCTTTTGAGTTAATAAACTGATTTGATTTCATTTGATTTGAAACATGGCTCTTTCTATGGCTCTTGGTCACTCGTAGTTTTTCGACACATTGTTTAGACAATGTCGGTTTTTCAATTACAGTTTCGAGGCTATAAGTAGCAAGTCTAAATGTTGGAATCAGTATTATATGTTTTTTGTAAATAAATTACAAATTGTAAATTGTTTTTTTCCTCTTCATGATACAGGATTTTGCCTGCCGGATTCAATAAAGGAGTGCGCAATGCAGAAGGACCGTCTGTACTACGAGCTGGAAATGCTGAAGGAGCTGATCAACACGTACAACGGGATACTGAATGAGCTGGGACCATCCATGCTCCAGTTCGTTCGCTCGCACCTCAACAACGTGGAGCAGCGCCTTCAGCCAGGCCTCGAGAGGATCCCCTGGTCCTCTCTTGATATCACCACCTTCATCAGGAACTGCCAGATTAGTGAGTGCTCTGATTATTATTTTACTTTATTTTGTTGATGTCCTAGAACTGTGACCTGAAATCCAGGATATTTCCAACTCGATGGAGGGAAGTCATTAAAGTGACTGCCGGTACGATATAGATGCTTGTTGCCCAGGATCAACAGACATGAAAGAAGATGGAGGAGACTTACGTCCAGGAGTAGACGGATACAGGCTGATGATGATGATGTGTTACTTTCAATCTGTTCTTCTTCATTGTGTTTAAAAATGAAACTGGGTTTAAATATCCTGCTGTATACAAACATGTTGAATGCAACGGGAAACTACCAGATTAAAAAGGCCCTAGTGACATCCCAAGAACCAGAAAAAAATGTTACTCTTTGGTGCAATCCAATCCCTAGGATTGAAATTTAAAACAACAACAAATAAAAAGGAAGTGCTGTAAGAAACCTGTAATAAATTTTTGAATGCCAAGGCAATATTGAGACGCTAAGAACAGTTTTGGGATATTACCACAACATGATCTGGATTTCACTACGAGATTTCTCCAGAACCTAAGAAGTCTCAAATGCGTGTATTATAGGAGCCGGTGTCATGAGCAAAACGACACTATCACAATCCTCTTGGACATTTTGGGGATCAGTATTTTGTATATATGAATCATTATTAAATTTATCCATAACTTCAGACTTACTAGGGAATGCTTCGAACATTAATCGAACATTTGGATATGTATCCATTCTATAAGTCTGGGGAATATCTTCGATATTATTAGAATATATGATTTTTCTACCAAAATGCAGAACCATCCTGTCTCTGGTGATATCAGTAGCGATCGAACTGAACATGATTGTTTTGAACGAAGAGGCAAATTCTCAAAATATTAAGAAGTATTCTATCTCCGAAGCGTCCAACAATCCCTCACTTCTAACCACTCTTCCAAATTGACACATAAATATTTAAAATTAACGATGATGAATTCACAGTCTATGACTGTAAAGGCAGAAACATACTATTAACACGCCACGCCACCCGATGCCACGTGATGCGTGTTGAGTCGAATCAAATTGTATTGTTTTCTATGGACAGAATCGCACTATGAACACCCGACGCGACGCCATGCGCGCACACGCCACCCGATCCAGACGAGCTAGATCGACGTGTTGCCGGTGGTGGGAGTAAACACGCCACGTCGCGTGTTAATAGTATGTTTCTGCCTTTATAAGTTCTACCTGGCTGAAATATAAAAACGGATATTATCTAAATATTTCTGAAGATTAATAACTAACTAACTCACTTAAAATCACGCCGTCTCTCCGATGGGGTAGGCAGAAAGAATAAACTGCCACACTTTTCTTTCCTGACATATTTCTCTCGCTTCCTCAACATTCATACATCGTGTCACGCACGAGAGTCGATTTTTCTCACTCCTCACGTGGCCGACATTCAATATTTGATCGTGCTACGTTTTCCTCAGTCTTTCTCTACTTCTAGTTCCATTTATATCATTAACATATACTTTTTTTTACCATTCATTCATTATTTACCATTCATTCATTCATTATTTCCATGTGTCCAAACCATCTTAATGAATCTTTAATTAATTTGTTCATAACAGCATCATTCGCACTTGAAGATTGATCAATGTTAAATAATTTATTTGAATCTACAATATTCAATTAAGGCAAATTTAATACTTTCCTATTTTTTTTCAATTATAAGTTAAAATATCGTTTTTGGGATCAACTGTTGGTAGCGATGTTATCATAATCATAAACTAACGTTTCTTTTTAGAAATGAACTTCTTGAAGAGTGTCCACAATCACATCAACATGATAAACATTGAGATTGGAGATAAGGTGGAGAGCATGGGCAAATTCAATCTATTCCCTCTGCTCTTACCAGATCCCGAAATCGATCCAAAAACCGGAGAAATAGACGAAACCCTTCGCTACCCTTGTAAGGTTGGTCAAATTCAACAATTATTCAAATGATTTGACTGAAATATCTTGATAGAAGTTCATTTTAAATAATTATTAAATAAAACGATGTTTTTAAACTACTTCCACTTCTGTCTTTATCTAGACAGCGACCGGTTTCGCCAGGCTCGCTGGCATCGACAGACTGGTGACACTATTGTAAACTTAGTCCTTTATATACATACAGATCAGGGGTCGTAAACATCATTCTGTACAAAAATAATCTTCAAATATTTATATAAATTTTTCTGAATTTAAATATTGGTATTACAGGTATTCTTGGAGGTTCGTATTTAATACAATGGATTATTAAATTTTATTATCGCTTACATATTCATATATAATGTTTGAAAAAATGGTAATTTTGTTTTTATTATTACTGAATTTAAATATTATACGAGTATGTTATAGTTCTTGGTCCGTAATGTTGGCCTCGCCTTATACGGTTTTCCCCATTCGTATAGCTGCTATAATAGGGTCTGGAATCAAACAAAAACAGATTTTGGGCAGTAATCGATTCCAGGAATATTTTTTATTTATTTATATTGGGTATAGCAACGGGGAGTGAACAAACAGTAGTTGGTCATTAAGAACTACTTGGTCAGGGGTATTGTATTTTAGCCTATTTATTTCTAGAATTTCTAATTTGTCTAGTTTTTGACTTTTTGGGCATTTATGTAAGAGTTTAGCGTTTTCGGTTGGGTTAAATATGTGATTGTTTTCAATAAGGTGGTTAGCAAAAATGGAATTCGTTATATTATTTCTCGTTTTATTTAATTATTATTCAACAATTATTTTTCAATATTATATTAATACACTTTTGATTTGTTTTTATAAAACTTCATTTTTTTTAATTTTTAAAAACCAATCGGTTTCGCTCAATACAAAATCAGAGAACAACACAAAATGTAACATTATAAAATGGGGGGGAGGAGAGGGATAATAGAAGTGTGCACGAGGTCAACAAGTGTGGTAGAACGGTGATTCATGAGCATTGGGGAAATAACAATAGAGACTTTCTAATTAATATTCCAGTGAAAGACAGGGGAAATCTGTTTAACCGTCGCGTTGCCATGTGGTAAATTGAGTTTCCACTGCCAATTTAAAGTTGATTTTCTTAAAACCTATGGACCCTTATATTATAAAAAAAATTGTAATCCTCCATTGAAGTGTTCTCAATATTTCGTAATAAAAAAAAAGCAAAAAATTACTTCCTTCATCCCAAAAAAAATTTTTTTCTAAGACTGCCCTCACCTTCATTCGTGTTAAGGTAGAATTTGTTTTGCTTATATTTACAACTTTATCAAAAGTGACAAATACTTACTCGCTGTTTTGAACGTATTATAAATTACATGTCTGGCCTTTTCAATAGATACGTAATAATAGAGACTGTGGATGAAAACGCAGCATGCAACTTAATAATATCAGAACTATGAAAATATTAACACTTTACCAAAAGGGACAAATATTAGGTCCTTTCATATGAAATTGGCGTTTTGTATGGGAGGAACATAAAGTTGATTTTTTTTAATTATAATATATTTATTTAATCAAAGTATGTACCATTGCTATCTATGCACTTTTGCCATCTCATAGGTAGTTCATCGATCCCTTTACTAAAAAAACCATTCGGACGGGAATCAATAAAATCTTTGAAGTCGGTTTGGACTGCCCCATCGGAGTTGAATTTTTTCCCTTGCAAGAAGTTATTCAAATTTCGAAAAAAATAGTAATCTGTTGGGGCAAGGTCCGGAGAGTACGGTGGATGTCTTAGACAATCCAATTGAAGCTCTTCTAATTTGGTAGCCGTCTGTTGTGCAGTGTGTGGTCTAGCGTTATCATGAAGCAGCAGTGGCCTAGAGCGATTAACCAGCCTCGGTTGTTTAGCAGCTAGCTTTTCCATCATGGTTTGCAGTTGCTGACAATAGACATCTGCCGTAATCGTCTGGCCAGATTTAAGAAAACTGTTGTGAACGACACCAGCACTAGTCCACCAAACGCTCACAAGTAACTTTTTTGGAGTCAATTTTCGCTTGGGGCATGGTTTGGCTGGTTCGGCAGGGTTCAGCCATTGCGATGAGCGCTTCCGATTATCATACAGGATCCACTTTTCATCACAGGTAATGATTCGATTCAAAATCCCTTCATTATTGTGCCGGTTGAGTAATGCAACGCAGCAGTCAACGCGCGTTTGTTGATTTGCTTCACTCAATTCGTGAGGTACCCACCTTTCAAGCTTTTTCACCTTCCCAATTTGCTTCAAGTGGATTAAAACAGTTTTATCACTAACACCGCAGCCTGCAGCTAACTCGGTCGTGGTTTGCGATGGATCCGCTTCCACAATAGCCTTCAATTCTTCATTATCAACTTTGGTCTCCGGCCGTCCACGGGGCTTGTTCTGCAGGTCGAAATTTCCAGAACGAAAACGTTGAAACCAAAAACGCACTGTGTTTTCTTTTGCGGCACCGTCGCCATACACATCATTAATCCTTCGAGCCGTTTCTGCAACACTGGTGCCACGGTGGAACTCGTACTCGTAAATAACGCGATATTTCAAGTTTTCCATTTTGTAAACTGAGTGACGCAAAGAAAAAAAACAATTGAGGAAAAAACAAATGAATTATAATTTTCGAAACACAAATACTTGAGTAAGTAGCTGTATAAATTTGAATTTGTAATTCCTAACCAAAGAGAAGATATTTGAGATCAAAGTTGCCAGTACGGCAAAACGCCAATTTCATATGTAAGGACCTAATATTAATACGTACTCGTTGTCTTGAACGTACTATACATTTTGCCTAGGTGCCTTTATCATACGTAAAATCTCGTAGAGTTTCGCCCCGCCGGCCGCCGGCCGCAAGACAAGTATATACCCGTATGTCCAGTCGCCCGTATGCTATGACGCATTACATATCAGAAATCGCATGGTTCCAGAAAAAAATTAATAATGATATGTTTTTCAAATAATCCATGTATGTTATAGATATCGATCTATTCCTAATGAAATTCCCTACAAGATGACATAAATTAAATTTTGATTCATCTAGTCATATGCTTGATATTTAGATAAAGTTAGCGGTAAACTGAACTTACCACATGGGAGCGAGCGTTTTGTTTTGAACACGGTACGTTAAGGGTTAAGGAATCACTTAAAATGACTTAAAATGAGAAACATGTCTATAATGGGGCTATGGGAAAGATTAATCGATTTTTTTACTATGGGCACATAATTATTAAGGGCTTTCTTAATTTCAAGTGCTTCTAAGTTGTCTTATTTCAGACCTGGGGAATTTTTATGAAGCAAGTTTTAAGTTATATTTCAATCCATCCTATGGAACGAAAATTAGTTCTTTATTATCATGGTTGATACAACTGTTCAATATGTTTGAAGAAGCTCAACTACAATCTGTGATCACCTGTGCTCTTCTAGGCGTATTTCACAGAAGTAGAACAGTATCGCTCTCGTCAGGTGGGTGCCATGAGCCACATTTACGACACCATTGGACCTATCTTGGTGAAGCTGGAATACATGGTTCATGGGACCAACACGGCGCGCTGCCCGGATATGACTAACTTCTATGCCTATTGGGAGAAGGCTCTGTTTGAGACGCTGGTTGCGTAAGTGTAAACTAACTAACTAACTAATCATCACGCCGTTTCCCTGGAGGGTTATGCAAAGAGGGTGGACACACGCCTCCTCTATAATCACACATCGTGACACGCACGCTCGCCGCCTTTTAATAATTGGCCAAGGAAGACATGGTATGACCAAATGGTTATACCATGCCTTACTTGGTCTTTCTCGAGCTCTTTTTTCATTCACACTATTTTTATTCGTTTATTATACTTACTTACATTCGTTCCATATGTCCAAACCATCTTAGTGCCGCTTTCTTAATTTTATTAAGGGCCCATTATTCCGCCTTACATTCCTATCTTACTTCATCATTGGGTATTCTAACATACATTGTTTTTGCGCTCATTCTTCTTAGTGACATCATCAATCCCACTTTCATCCTTCTTCTGCCAACTTCAAGCTTCACTTCCATACACTAGGGTTGGTACTAAAACTCCATTGTGGTACTGCCATATTTTTTATTCAGTCGATATATTTCTATTTGAGTGATGATTTTGATAAGTATAATAAAATTATTAAGATGGTTTGGACATATGGAACGAATGGATGAGAGTAGAATGGTTAAAAATATGTACACAAGCAGCGTGAGTGGAAAAAGAAGCCGAGGACGACCGAGGAAAACATGGCGTGACCAAATTAATCAATTACTAAAAGGCGGTCACATTCGATGTCGGAATAATCGACGTGCGTGCATGGTACGATGTATGAATGTAGAGGAAGCCCGAGAGGTATGCCAGGACAGAGCATTGGCGCGGTCCATCCTCTCTGCCTAACCCTCCGGGGAAATGGCGTGATGGTTAGTTAGTTAGTTGGTTAATACAATTATTATTATGCTGGATGGTGTTTGAAGAGAATTTCTGCATTTTTTTTTAAATTTCAGATTCTGCATAAAGAATATGAAGGACTTCAACGACAACTTGAACAATGATGTTTGCACGTTTCAAGTGGATGCGGTTCTTCAAGTCCCTGATGTTTCTATGAGTCCTGTTCCTATAGAAGTTTACTATATCATCATCCGGAGTGTGAAAAACTTTGTCAATAGGTGGGTCATTTTTTTTATAGTCTTTCAAATTTGGTTCAATTCTTATTCCATTGTGATATTTATGTAGTTCTGGTCCAACTGTACTTGAATTGATGATTCCTGTGATTCTTCCTTGTGGATACAATCCTGCTGATTGGTCGGCAATCTCCTCAATTTCTGTGCTCAACCACTCCTTCTGGGATAGTAATAAGCAGACCAGGGTAGCTAATGTTACGGCCTATCCACTTTGCTTATATTTATTTAACTACAATAGTTACATTGTATTCCCATGAGTAGAAAACTCATAATGGGGCAATCTTTATTAGCATTTGAATAGTTTTTCTGTGATTATTAATACTTGTAGACAAATACTGGATTTTCCCTTGCGGGTTATCACGTAAGAAGGGCGGAATGGGGAATGGGGAATGAGGAATGTTGTATTACATAAAGCGTGTGCTTAACCCAACCAATAGGTCATAAGTCTTGAAAACGCCTCGACCACCATATTCTGTTTCCATTTTCGTCTCTATTGAGATACAATTAATCCTAAAAAAAAAATATTTATTTATTTATTACCCCCGAAATATCTTTTTGGAATGTTGGGGACTAACTCTCTGCAGCTTCGAAGAGGTGGGCATCTCATAACGCATTTCTTTAGATAAACTAACTAGCTAACTAACTAACCATCACGCCGTCTCCCCTAAGGGGTAGGCAGAAAGAATGAACTGCCACACTTTTCTTTCCTGACATATTTCTCTCGATTCCTCGCTTCCTACATTCATACATCGTGTTATGCACGCGCGTCGATCTGTCTGACTCCTCACATGGCCGACATTCAATATTTGATTTACTTGATCATGCCACGTTTTCCTCGGTCTTCCTCTATTTCTGGTTCCATGTACATCGTTAACATATAATTTTTTACCATCCTTTCTTCAGTCATTCTTTCCATATGTCCAAACTTTATATGAATCGGAGGATATTTCGTGAACTCGGCCGTGCCGGAGAATGTTGGTCTTTTTGTCCTTGATAGATATCTCCGACAGCGACAGTACATATTATTTTACTTACTGGTCGCCAGAACCAACCTGCCTCCGACGACATCGGCGGGATGAGCGATTAGTCTGCTGAACGCGGTCTCCCCGGAAATTGACGTCTTTCATTTTAGTCAAAGTACGTTCTGAAGACAAATACTCTAGACTTTAGAGCAACCATACTCAACCTGCGGCCCGCAACACATTTATTATCAGGGACATGATTTAAAAAATCTGGCATTCTATACTTCGTATATCTTGATACATGAACAATACTAATCTGAAAGCTATTTTTGAAGAAAAAAGAGAGGGAAAGAAACACATCCATTTTTGGAAATTAGTTCTTGAAAAATACAAGACTGTAAAAAATTGTGCTTTCCTGCTCCTCACATTGTTTGCATCAACATATATTTGTGAATCATCATATTCCAAAATGAAATATGCAAAAAACGTATACAGGAATCGACTTACTGATTCTCACCTTGATTCTCACGTTGCGGCCCGCGTAGCTTTACAAATATATGTATGTGGCCCGAAGACAAAAAAGGTTGAGTATCATTGCTTTAAAGAGTATATGGTCTTCCTAAAGTCAAACCATCTCTCGTGTGTTTCTGGTATTATTAATACACTATATTATATGTTTTCAAAATATGCCTTTAACCTTAATTTTGTTTGTAATATCTGTTGAACTGATTTTATTTTGTAAGAAGCTGGAATAGCAATTATATTTGTATCATTTTCAGATTGAATGCTTTTCCCCGCTGGATGCGTGGCATGTGTCTCCCATGCGCTCCGCAACAAATTCCCGATAGTAACGAGTACAAAACCTTCAGCTTCTTTGATGACGCAATGTACGTGGTGGACATTGCGGACTATGTCAGTCTGCTCCAGGATACGGCCTACAGAATCACATCGAATGCGCATATTTACATACAGAAGTAAGTACAAATCAAAAATCTGTACACACAAAGAACGAGTGAGGTAGCAAATACCGTATGTGATAGACTTTTAACAACAACAACAATGGCGCTACAGCCCACTATGGGCCCCGGCTTTCTCCAGAATTCTTTGCCACTTTCCCCGGTCCATCGTCCGAAATTCTCTTGAGGTCCCCTTCCACACCTTACATCTACCTCCGTTTTGGTCCGACACTTCGATTTCCATCTCGTCGTGTATTGAAAATCTTCCTTAGGATTCGATCTTCTTCCATTCGCTAGAGGTGTCTCAACAATCTAAATCGCTGTATTTTTATAAACTTCACTATGTTGAGCTCGTTCTAAAGTCCTTCCAGCTCCTGGATATGCCTCACTCTCCACACTCCACCTTCACATAGAAGCCCAAAGATTTTTCTCCTTTCAAAGACCAGCAGCGCATTTTGGTCCCTTTTGCTCAATACCCAACACTCCGCACCATATACAAGTACTCTGGTCTCAGCAATGTTTTATACAGCAATAATTTGTTGTTAGTTTTCAGAAAATAAGGTTTTGGGTGTCTGTGGATTAAAAAATAACATTTATGTGTGATATGCTTTTAGGTGGTTGAAATATAAAGCGCTTTGGTCCATGGATAAAGAATTGGCCTGCGAAAGGTTCGCCGCCAAGTATTCGCAGCTTGTTAGCTACGACGAGAAGTTCACCTTCTTCGAGAACATCATAGAAGAACTGGACGAGCACGTCAAGTTTGTGGACATCGGCCCTATCAGGGTCAACCTGCGGCCTATCATTTCGCACATCCAGGGCGAGGCCAACACGTGGAAGAATATTCTCGGGTCACACTTGGCGGCCAACACAAGAGAAAAGATGAACGAGATGAAGGATGACATTGAAGTGAGTTAACTAGTTAACTAACCATCACGCTGTTTCTCCGGAGGGGTATGCAGAGAGGATGAACCGCAACACTACTCTATCCTAACATACCTCTCGAGATTCTTCTGTATTTTTTAATGATTTTACAGCCGCCTTTTAGCAATTGAGTCATTTGATCACACTATGTTTTATTGGCTATCTCTAGTTTCTTTTTCCATTCGCACTGCTTGTATCTTCTGCTTCTTATTCTTCCTCAGCCTATTCCTGTCCACTTCTGGACAAAGGCCTCCTTCATTCGCTTCCATGTCACTCTGTCTTGTGCAGACTGCATCCAGGTTATTCCGACATGTCTGTTCAGATCATCCTTCCACCGTAGTTGCGGTCGCCCTGCACTTCACTTTGCCGTACACGGTCTCCAAGTCAGCAGTCTTCTTGTCCAATTTTCGTCTGAGTTTCTAGCTATGTGACCTGCCCATTGCCATTTTAGAGTCGCCGCCCGGTGGACGATGTCAGTGACCTTTGTTTTTTCTCTCACCGTATCGTTTCTGACTCTGTCTCTTAGGCTTATTCCTAACATGGCTCTTTCCATAGCTCTTTGGGTCACTCGTAGTTTCTTGGCACTTTGTTTGGACAATGTTATAGTTTCAAGATCATAAGTACCAACTGGCAGAACACAGGCTTCATAGACTTTCGCTTTAGGTTGATCGGTATTTTCCGGTTTTTAAGGATGTAACCCATTTTTCTGCTGCTTGTGTAATTTTTTAAACCATTCTTCTATCATCCATTCGTTCCATATTTCCAAACCATCTATGCGATCCTTTTTTAATTTTACTTAAGATGCAATCATCTTCCTAATATTTCTTCCTTATTTCATCATTTTGTATTCTATCACTGATATGAGGATTTAAATAAATAAAAGAATACTACTTAAACAATTGCAACTCATACTTGCATATAAAGGTATAGAAGATAGAAATTTATATTGTTTGTGTGTTTGCAGAGGATGCGAGCCAATATAAACCTGAACATCAAAGGGTTAGAAGACTTCAAATTGGTGATGTCGACCGTGACGCAGGTGCAGAAGATGACCATCAGCGCTGAGGTCATGTACAAGGCCATGCAGGAGACTTTCTACATGCTTAAAATGCATAATATTGAAGTGAGATATTACCATTCATAAAAATATTTTATGGCTCTTATAGATGCTACTCTTGAAAATTACTCTTCATCAGCTTGTCTCCATCCACTGCTGGACGTAAGCTTCTCCACCCCCACGGCATCCCTCTTAGTCTCCCGCCAGTGTTCTCCAGACTCTTCCCGCTGTCCGCACAATATCTTCGCTCCACCTGGTAGTCTCCCGATACTTCTTCGGCTCAAGCTTGGCCTTCATTCAGTATCAGTCTAGCTCCATCTTCCATCATCCCGTCGGCACACATGCCCAGCCTATTGCCACTTCATCTGAAAATTACTGATCCCATCCTAATTATTTTGATATTTTCAAGAAACTGTTATAATTCTTTACCGTGTACTGTATTTCTAAAAAAATATTTCATTAATGTTTTTGATAAATTTTCATTGAATACAATTTTATTATTAACCCTCATTGTGTGGCTGACTACATTTGCAGTCAAATAAAAAATAGTCCCAGTTTATCATAATATCGTGTACAATTTAGTAGTAAGAAACTAAAGTACAAAGGTTTATAATATACCTACAAACATGAACTGCAAGTGTAGTCTGCCGCAGTTTAAAACCATTTTTTACTGCAAATGTAGTCATCCACGCTATAGAGGTTAATTTTGGTGACCCGCTTGACCAAAGTTATCTTTTTTATGTTCGATGTTTGACTATTAATAGGTATGTTTGATACAATAGTTTAAAATGTGATGATAATTTCATTTGGCTTTCGTCAACACTAAAAAAACTCGTATTTTCCCCCTTTCTTTTATTATAAAATCATTTATGTTTCTGCGTGATATGAAAAATGTCCTAATTCGTAAAATTGTTTAACCCGTTGCATTTATTTCTGTGGTTGCTAATATTATTGCCAGGTACAAGAAGATGATTTGGATTTGGCTTTAATGCTGGAAAAATCTTGGGCCACACTTTACAAGTCTTCGATATTCAGATCTGGTAAACTAGAGAAAACCAAAGACAAGTTCTCTAAGATCACAGTCCATGAGATCGGAGAGTTTCTCAATATCCTGGAGCAGTTTGTTGAGAGATTCGACACTAGTGGACCAGGGGCTATAGGAGAAAAGATGGATGCGGGAATCGAACTCATGGAGGTAATAATTCATATTTGTTTTGTGGTGGCACATGAAAACTACGTTTTGTATTTCTGATATTTAAATATCGATGAAAGACGCAATTTAAGAGTTCTTGATTAGAAGTGGAACCTGTTTTGATCCTTGTGGTACACCTGAATAAATTTTATTTTTTTGAAATCTCTCATTTTTAATGTTAATTCTATGTACATCTAGTAAAATCCAGGTTTCCTTTACTTGTACGTGGAAACCCTTTTTGTAGGTATTGACCAAAAATAAGTTTGGAAACATTCTTTCGAAACTCAATATTTTGGTCCATACCTACAGAATTTTTATTTACCCGTGAAGTTATAAAATTCTGTGGATGATGGCAGTTTTTCGGGAATCTTTTAAAATATGGTATACTGGAAATTAAGCGAACTTTCACTTTTCGGGTGACTACTCTAACCGCATGGCTATGTCATTAGTAACTATTCACACTAAGATTTCGATACAATATTATAATCGATAGATATTATGTAGTGACTTTAATCAATTAAAATCGGTAACATTATTCATCAACTGCATTATATCAACATTTCTAAAAATATATTATATTTTGTAAACTAAACATATCGTATTTTTCTTTGAACCAATTTCAAAAATGTCCCACTTTTCTGGCTTAAGAAATACGGCAAAGAGGTTGATGACCTCGAGGTTAGGCGGCTGGTGTTGTGTGCCGCAGAACAACTCTTCGACAATCCCCTGGCGGACTTCTCGCTCTTCGGCCGCTGCAAGACGGACTACGCCGGTCTCATCCTCATTTACGATCTGTACAAGAAACAGAGGGACGCGAGAGACTTGTGGTCCAAAACGCTGTGGGTAAATCTGGACCCGCAGGAACTGATCGACGGGATTGAGAACTTCCTCAAAGATTTCAGGTGGCCCCTTTATGTTTTAACTTTTAATTTAGAATATGCGTGAAGACCCTTACACATGTATATTGTAGGTCAACAAGAAGTGAAGGAGATCCCTTTCAAAAGCCACTTACTTTTGTCGGATTTGCGACTTAGAAAATGACCGCTTTTTAGTGTCTTTCTGATCTTATAATGATTTATCGTTTTTTCGGCAAGAATTTCTACTTTCCCTGTTACTTTGATTAAACTCTTATCAAATTTCAATGAAACGAGATATTTTTGACATACACCAATATCCAATATCAGCTTTTAGCGTGACTATCTATATTTTTGGACATGGGTATCTATATTTTCCTGACATGTATTTATGTATATATCAATATTTAAAACAGAAAACTCCCGAGACTTGTTAGAACAATGCCAGCTGGACAGATGTTGGACACAAAAATGAAACAATTCAAGAACATAATTCCTTTGATGGTGTCGTTAAAGAACGAAGCCATGAGGGAGAGGCATTGGAATGAACTGATGAGCAAAACTGGTAAAAAAATACATTATCATATTTTTTTACGTGTCTTTAACAAGCGTTTTTGAAATTATTAAAATCCTTGTTTTGTACAGGCCAACAGTTCGACATGTCACCGGATCGGTTCACGCTGGAGAACATGTTCTCTATGGAACTCCACAAATATCAGGAGATTGCTGAGACCATCGTCAACCACGCCATTAAGGTTTGGGATTTACATTTTTATAAACCTTTAAGCTCGCTGGTAAAATTTGGTTGATTTATCATTCCATGTTTTCCTCAATTATAAACGTCTGTCCATTTTTATAGGAATTGGCAATTGAAAGAGGAGTAAAGGAGATACAGGATGTATGGGAGACGATGGCGTTTACGGTATCAAAGCATACCAAGAACAATGAAGACAGAGGGTTCATTCTTAATCCCTGCGATGAAATTATAGCCCTGGTGGACGATAATGCCATGAACCTCCAGAGCATGGCTGCTTCGCAGTACGTATCGCATGTTCTCATTATATTTGTGTGATCTCACCGACAATTTCAAAAACTCGACTGGATTTTAGCATTTTCTTAGATCTTGAAATAGTATTTATTCCATTTGGTTACATACCCCTAGAGTATATATATTTTTTTGCTGTGATATTTCTTCGTATAATTACAAAGATTAATTTCACTTTTTTCAACTAGGTTCATCGGTCCCTTCTTGCCGATAGTTCAGAAATGGGACAAAAATTTGTCCATGGTTGCTGAAGTAATTGAGGAGTGGATGGCTACCCAACGCAAGTGGCTCTATTTGGAGGGTATATTCGTAGGAGGTGATATCCGTTCGCAGCTTCCAGAGGAAGCTAAGAAGTTCGATGACATTGATAAGGCGTTTAGAAAGGTAATTTAAGTTATGTATTATAATATACTATCTTAACTTGTCAAATATTCGATTTTATCGAAAAATAAACATCTGCAATTTTTGCATTTACTAGATAATGTTGGACACGTCAAAACGCCTGATAGTCGTGGATTGTTGTCTGGCTGCTGGTCGCCTTGACGATTTTAAGGGTCTTGGGGAAGGTCTGGAGAGGTGTCAAAAGTCTCTGAACGACTATCTGGACTCCAAGAGGAGGATATTCCCTCGCTTCTTCTTCATATCCACGGACGAGCTGCTCTCCATTCTAGGCAGCAGTGAATGCAGCTGCGTGCAAGAACACATGGTTAAGGTTAGGCCAAAATATACTAGCAAACATTTAATCAACTTTTGAATGTATTTCTTCTTCTTCTTTCTTCGTTTCCTCACTATTGAGGGTCGTGATCCATGGAACTACCCGTAGCCAAAACAAAACGCTTCCAATCCTCCCCGTTCTTAGCAGTCCTCACCAGGTACAGTATTATATATTTTGAAGGTATAGAAGTTGTGTTATTAGCTGAAATCTGGATATGAATAATTCGTAGCAATGTCCTAAAACTTTTAATATCGAAACTGAAATGCATATTGTAGATCAGTATGAAATATAACCCAATAATCTCCCTTTCTAAAAATAGTGAATAATGGATTAATGAATACATATGTTAATCATCATCATCATCATCGGCTGTCCCTCGTGTCCGTGGAAGACTGTCCTTCACGGTTGTGGGTCTGCATGTGACTGAAGAACCCAATCCTGCACCCACAAATTCTGGGGCATCTGGGGCAAAGAAAGGCGCTTGTAATGAAGCCCTCGCCGTCTCCCAGTGGTCTCTCCTTTCTCCTCCTCCTCCTCCTCTCTGCGACGTCGTCTCTGCAAAGTCTCTTCAAAGTCTTGCGTGCCTTTATGTACTATTGTTCTCCACCAAATGCCTGATACAAGACTCCCAAGGAAGATTATGTACTCTCAGCTTACCCAAGGGAAACGCTCACACGGTGGTCAGGGGAAACGCTTTAAGGATTCCCTAAAAAAACCTACAAAAGACTGGCATCGACTGTGATTGCTGGGAAAAGACTGCAGAAATATGATAATATCCTTCAACTGATTTCCTTTCGTGTTAATATTATATATTAAATATTTTATTTTTATTTTCAGATGTTTGATAACATAAGAGCTTTAAGGTTATACGTTAATACTGATAATCGACCCGTGGCTACAGCAATGATTTCCTGTGAAGACGAAGTAAGTATCAGTAATATGAACTAGAGAGGGGTTATTGTGCATATCTAGAGAGTATGCTGATACGCACCTTTCGGTCGTAATAGGTGATCGTTCAAGATTCGTTATAGAGGACGGCGACTGGATAAGACAGCGCCCTCCGGACGGTGACATCTATATACAGCCGTATGATTGACAGCGGCGTCCACACGTCTGAGTACTTTACTGAAAAATTGCATCATCTAGCAACTGGTCACACAACTTTTCACTATATTACAAAAACATCAACCAAAACAAACCATCACACCGTTTCCACGCAGGAGTAGGCCAAGAGAATGGACCACCACACTACTCTATTCTGACACATCTCTCTAGCTTCCTCCACATTCAATCAATGAGTCATACAAGCACGTCGATTCTTCTGACTTCTAACATGACCAACCTTTAAAATTTGATGAATTTGGTCATGCCGTGTTGGTCCTCGGTCTTTCCTTGGTCTGCCTCGACTCCGTATTCCATTAACATCGTTAACATTCTTTCTCCATCCATGCGCTCCATATTATGTCTGAACCAACGCAGCGATCCTTTCATAATTCCTTCTTCCGCTCTACATTCCTTTCTTATATCGGCATTTGAGATTCTGTCATACATAGTTCTACCACACATACGTTTTAGGGACCTCATATCTACCGCATTCATTCTGCTCTCATCCTTCTTTTTCCAGTCCCATGTTTCGCCTCCATACATAAGGGTTAGGACCAGAACTCTATTGTGAACGGCCATTGTCGCTTGATAAATTCTTGTTTCCAATAACTATTTTAAAGCTCCATTCACTTTGTTACCCGCACCAACCCTTCTTTCGACGTCACAATCCGTTCGGCCATCCGCTGAGAACATACTTCCTAAATACACAAATTCACTCACCTGCTCCAAGTTCTCTTCGTTCACACAGAAACAATATTATTGTTGTGTACCTACGGTCCCTTTGTTTTAAATTATTTGATATCTAATCACAGTGCGTCTCTATTTGTTCTTATCTAAAAAATCTTAATTATTTTACACTATAAAGGTTTTAGTAATTCCTCAACCTATTTACCAAATTTTCTTCGTTTGTTCCTAAGATAATGGAGTTCCGAAACATAGTATTTACCGAGGGTCGCGTGGAGGACTGGATGAACCTGGTCCTCTGGGAGATGAGAAGGACGAATAGATTTATCACCAAGAAGGCTATATTCTACTATGGGAGAGAATGGAGAGTTCCCAGGTATGCCAATAGCTTGCATATAGGTACATTATTATATTTCAAAATGAACATTTTAAGTCTTGCGCGAAAAAGATAAGATATTTCAAACGTACAATGTTAGATTTATTGAAATGGGTTTTTAATGTATTTTAGGTCTGAGTGGATTCTCAAGTACCTGGGCATGGTCTGCCTAGCTGGAAATGCCGTGTGGTGGACGGCAGAGACCGAGGAGACCTTCGAGAGAATAAAGAAGGGCAACAAGCGCGCCATGAAGGAGCATCTCGCTCAACAGAATGAACAGCTGGCAGAGCTGGTCGTCAGGGTTAGGCAAGGTGGGTTCTTCTTCTTGTATCTTCTACTTCTGCTTCCTGGTAACCTGTTTAATGACGGTGAATTGTCCTGGGATGATAATGTCCAACCATCCCCCCATCTCTTCGGCGGCCTTCTTGGTAGTCTCTTGCTGCTGTGGTTTTCATTTTTAACAATTTTCGCGAGTCTCGTATCTTCAATGTGGTCCACATGGCCCTTCCAAGAACACCTTCTACTTCTTCCCCACTTCAATATGTCTTCAACACTTCAAACAGATCTTATCATCTCATTTCTGATCCGATCTCCGAGAGTCCTGCCTGCGATGGTGGGATTTCTACAGACTTGAATAAAGCTTATGTGTGATTCAAGATGAATAAAGGATTGTTAATAATAATCGATGAGTTCACAGATCTTACGCCAAACGATAGGACCAAATTCAAGACGATAACTACAATAGACGTCCACGCGCGAGACATTATCGAAGGCTTCGTGAGGGACAATGTGACCAGTCGGCAGGAGTTCGAATGGGAGAGTCAGTTGAGATTTTACTGGATGAGGCTGCCGGATAATCTGCAAGTGCAGCAATGTACAGGTAAGATGATTAATTTCTATGAACATACCTCAGAATATTTTGCTAATCTTTCCTTTTTTTACGAGTACACAGTTATAATAATTATAATAATTATTCTAGGAACGTTTGACTACGGTTATGAGTACATGGGATTAAATGGCCGCCTAGTGGTAACACCACTGACTGACAGGATCTATCTGACCATCACTCAAGCTCTCACAATGCAACTTGGTGGTGCGCCTGCAGGTAAATCTTCGCTGAATTTTGTAATAATATTTATTAAAGTTCAAATCCACTCACCGAAACAATACATGAGATTTCTCCAATTGAAAAAAAAAACCTCTAGGGCCCGCCGGTACGGGCAAAACGGAGACGACCAAGGATCTCGCCAAAGCCATGGCCCTTCTCTGTGTGGTGACCAACTGTGGAGAGGGCATGGACTTTCGAGCCGTCGGCCAAATTTTGGCCGGACTGTGTCCTTGCGGCGCTTGGGGGTGCTTTGACGAGTTCAACCGCATTGATGTTTCCGTGCTGAGTGTCATCTCAACACAGCTGCAGACCATCAGGAATGCACTGTTAAAGAAGTTGAAACGATTTACGGTAGGTCACAGAGATTGATGGAATATTTGAATACGAATGTATACAAAATTAGAAGTGTATTGTAATCATGTAGATTTATCATTGTTTCAACAGTTTGAGGGCCAAGAAATAGATATGGATGACAAAGTTGGAATCTTCATAACGATGAACCCCGGGTACGCTGGTCGTACTGAGCTCCCTGAGTCTGTCAAAGCACTTTTCCGACCCGTGATGTGCATCAAGCCTGATCTCGAGATGATCTGCCAGATATCTCTATTCTCCGATGGGTTCTTAGAAGCCAAGGTATAATTTTCAATTACAATAAGGAAATAAAACTTTAAAATGTACGGTATCATAGAAAATTGTTAATCCATAATATCTGACATTTACAAATAATATACCAAAGTGTGAGAATTTAAATTAATATATTTTTTTTTAAGTATTAAAATGGTGGGTCCAAGTTTTGACCCTTGAGGCATACCAGAGAAAAAAAAATTAACTTTGTTTTTAATCTCGTTCCAATAATTTGAAGTATTTTTATAATATTGAGTTTACAAAATTGCTTTGAAGGTATTGGCAAAGAAAATGACAGTCCTATACAAGGTGGCCCAGGAACAACTTTCGAAGCAGTCGCATTACGATTGGGGCCTTCGAGCCCTCACCGCTGTGCTGAGAATGGCCGGTAAGCTGAAGAGGGCAACTCCAGATTTGGCGGAGAGTGTCGTGCTCATGAGGGCTTTGCGGTTTGTACATTAAATTTAAAATTACTTTGTTGACAAAAACAATACAAGAAATATAGGAATATTGTTGAAACTATATATCACTTTTAATGTTTAGTGATATGAACCACCCGAAATTTGTCTTTGACGATGTCCCCCTTTTCTTGGGCTTGATCAAGGATCTGTTTCCCGGCCTGGAGTGCCCTCGGGTTGGGTACCCGGATTTCAACGCTGCTGTGGAGTATGTTCTTAGCAGTAAGGCCTTCATTCTTTTACCACATCAGGTAAGTCCGAAGTATATTCGGGATACCGTTACAAATCCCACGCTTGATTTGTAGGAAAAGAGGATACATATGAATAAAACAGTTTTATTCGTTTTTGACTGATTTAATGAATGACAAATATTTTATTTTGTACTTCCGTGAACTATTTATCATAGATTTGCACTTGTTTGATAATGCATGACACGATGTATGAATGTTGAGAAAGTGAGAGAAGTAAATCAGGAAATAATGGTGTGGCGGTCCATTATTTCTGCTTACTCCTTCGGAGAGACAGCGTGATGGATGGAAGAAATGATACGATGTATGAATGATGAGAGATCGAGGTAAATGTGTCAGGAAATAATAATGCGGTGTTTTCTTCAATTCTAACTGCCTACTGAGACGGTGTGATAGTTAGTTAGTTAGTTGGTACTTGACAAAAATTCATAAATTTATCTGTTTTTGACATTAGTACCAGGCGCCTCGGTCTTAAAGCTTTTCTTTACCTAGGAATCTGACTGGATGTACGTTAAGAGGTGTAATGTAGACGATAACTTTCAGATTGACAAAGTGGTGCAGATGTACGAGACAATGATGACGAGACACTCCACTATGTTGGTGGGGCCCACGGGCGGTGGCAAGACGATAGTCATCGAGGCGCTGGTAGACGCACAGGCCTACATGGGCTTGCCCACCAAAATGGTCATACTGAACCCCAAGGTGATATATTAAGCAACTGCTTTAAAATCTAGTAATATTAACATGGATAATGAAATTGCTAATAATTCAATTTTACAACAATATTTTATTCAAAAAGCAATTTTGGGACCAGATTTTATTTCATAAAAAAAACTTTATAGATTCTTCTACAGCCTTGTTTGGACTTTCTTAATTTAATAAAGCACCTACTTTTTATACCCATGTAATATTTCCCGTAACTTTTACACAGGCATGTTCAGTCATCGAGTTGTATGGCATCCTGGACCCCGTAACGCGAGACTGGACAGATGGGCTATACTCCAACATATTCCGCAAGATGAACAAGCCCCTGGAGCGGGAAGAGAGGCGCTACTCTCTCTTCGATGGAGACGTGGACGCACTTTGGATAGAGAACATGAACTCCGTCATGGATGATAACAAACTGCTCACGCTGGCTAACGGAGAACGTATCCGACTGGCCTCTTACTGTGCCCTACTATTTGAAGTGAGTTACCGTCAATGCTTTGTTTTTGAACTTCTTTTTCTTATAGTACCATGTTAGGTCTCCCTGATATAAGCGACTAATGTAGCGAATGCTTTCTCGCCTCAATGATTTCCTAGGAAGCGTTACTGGAGTGGTTTTCTTTTGCCTTCTCCAGTGATTTTCTGCTGGGGTTACCTTTTCTTAGCCGATGGGTCTCGGTTTTGTGGTCTGTTTGCTATGATCCAAATGATAAGGCCAATGATCATATTGCCCGGGACTCGAGGGATCATGAGGACCATTCTAGGAAGCCAGGGAGTCAGACTTTCTGGAAGTCTTACTGTTTTCATGCCGAAGTGTTCGAGAATGTCCAAGTATCTCTTCTTCTTCTTCAAGTGCCCTGTCGGGTCCCCCCAACGTTGGCGATCACCTCGGCGAACCTGTCCCTGTCCTGCGCTGCTCTCCTCACTTTGGATGCCGGTCCACTCCCTCACGTTTCGCAGCCAGGACATTTGTCTCCTTCCGGGCCCTCGGCGTCCCTCAATTTTCCCCTCCCATATCAGTTGGAGAAGGTGGTACTTTTACCCACGCAGTATATGACCCAGATGTGAGATCTTTCGAACCTTGATAGTTGATAACAGTTCCCTGTCAACTCTAGCTTGCCTCAGGACTTCGGTATTGGTAACCATGTCTCTCCAGGGAACTCTGAGCATTCGGCGATGGAGCCACATTTCAAATGCTTCCAGTCTGTTCATTGAGTTAACTTTCAAAGTCCACGTTTCACATCCGTACAATAAAACAGACCACACATAGCATTTGATCATTCTCTGGCGGAGTTTTAAGTTTGATCAATTCTCTCTTAATCAATAAAAAATACTACTATCGTACAGGTGGGCGATCTGAACTACGCATCTCCCGCCACCGTATCCCGAGCGGGGATGGTATTCGTGGACCCCAAGAACCTGGGCTTCCAGCCCTACTGGGACCGCTGGCTGGCGCAGAGGCCCAACATCGCCGAGAGGGAGCAGTTCAACCAGCTCTTCGAGCAGTTCGTGCCCGGGGCCATCAACTATATAATCTACGGCATGTTCGGACTGCAGCAGCAGGCCCCCTTGAAGACCGTCGTGGCGCAGACCCCGCTCAATCTGGTAACTAGATCTTCTAGTCGCGGGTAGTATTAAAAATCATTTCTTGGTTTGTGGAAACAAAACAATGTTAAATGAGAGTAGTTTTTTCAATTGTAATAAAATAATTCAAACAATATGCCCTGCACTGATACCGTTTCATGAGAGATTTTGCTTTGTAAAATTTCTGAATCGTTTTTTGTTTTTAAATAGGTGTAATGTACATACTCTAGTTCATCTTGGGTGTCTTAAATCGAAGATGGAGCATATCTCTTAAACTTTGAACCACCCCTTTTTCTAATATCCAAATTCCTGTTAAAATTTAAAACGGTGGGAAGAGCAATTAGTCTGCTGAACGCGGTCTCCTCGGAGATCGACGTCTTTCATGTTAGTGAAAGTACGTTCAGAAGGCAAATACTCTTAATTCTGGAGAATATCCTGTCTTCCTAATGTTGAACCATCTCTTATGCGTTTCTGGTAGTATACTATATATAATATATTATTTTACCTGTTCTCAATAGATGCCTTAAAAATTATTTTTGTAATGTCTGTTGATGAAATAAACTGATTTGATTTGATTTTATTTGATTTGAATATCACAATTTCTTTTTATTCACTGTCGCAACAGCTGTTTCGCTGTTTCGCTGTTCAGCTGTGTCACGACAGCTGTTTCGCCAATCGATGTTGGCATCATCAGGTGTTACAATAAACTGTTTATGTTAACAGGCAATGTTGGCATCATCAGGTGTTACAATAAACTGTTTATTATAACACCCGATGATGCCAACATCGGTTGGCGAAATAGCTGTCGCGACACTCTCCGTGAATAAAAAAAATTGTGATATTATAACAACGTTTTAAATTTTAACAGTACCTAATAATGTTGAAGTATCATAGTGTTTCGGCCAAAACAATGGACTATCCAAATTCCTTTAAGATTTATGCAAATCGGCTGTAAGCATTTTGTTTACCGCACCTAAGGGTGCGTGAATAAGTTTGTGAATAAGCATGTAAATAAGTTCAAGGGCAGCGTACCTTCTTATCTGTAATCATTATATAGCCCTTTATTATCTGAGAATCGCCAGATCATCTCAGAGAGCCTAACAGAAAACCTTAAATATACGAGACGAGAAGAAAATTACTAAAGTCTTTATCACCCCGATAGAGGCTAAACTGTCATCGACCCAGACGACATAATCCCAATGTGAAGATCCATGAGATCCAGTCTTTAGACTAACTATGTTTAGACGGAACTTTTCTTTAGTTTGCCAAGAATTTAAGAGATATTCAAGTGGCTTGAAAATAAGCTACGGGTTATAGGCATCTCTTGTGTATGTGATAGATAAATTTACTTATGGTGGATTATATGGTCTTAAAAGACCTTCAAAATGTACAAGAGTATTTATGGTAAAAAAAAATTGGTTAACTGGCAATGTCAGGATTGTTCAAAGTGTTGTGTTTGAAAATTGTGATTTAAAAAAAATATTACAGGTAGTCCAGTTGTGTTATATGATTGATGGATTGACTCCCGCCTTAGAAGACCCGGAAGAAAGATATCCTGAGGACGTCATCAACTGTGTCTTCATTATCGTAAGTTTTATTCACATTAATGTCTCAATTGTTTAACTCTTTCGGATTGTTAAGAACAGACATGAGTTTGTAAGAAGGTACTTGGACGCAGTGCCCCGTACCTGGGTATGGTACCAGGAGATGAAAAATAGAGTGGAACCAATATCATTGTTTGTAATGTCTCATTTGTGTATCATGTATAAATAAATAAATCATATATTTTTATTGCAACTAACAATAAAATGTACTTGTTTGTCAAGCGTTTCGCCAAACGAATGCACATGTGATATGTTAGTAGTCTAAAATCTAGAAGACGAACGCTTGAAGACGAACGATTCAGATATCCTGGACATCGCCCGTTTTTTTTTTCTTAACGAGCTTATTATTTCTGTTCATATTGGAGATTATATCAAAATATTAATACCATCGTTTTAAATTCTAAGGTTAAATTAGGTTCTGGAATAAAATGGAACAAATTTATTTTAATTTAAAACATTTAATTGTTTGTAATTTTTTATCCTGTGACTTTATTTAAATCATAAAACAATTTCTTCTATGTTCGCCATACTTTGTGTTGTAGATGTTTTATTTGTCTTTTTCTTTTTTATATACTTTGTATATACAACACTAACTAACTAACTATCTAACTAACCATCACGCCGTCTCCCCGGAGGGGTAGGCAGAAAGAATGGAACGCCACACTGTTCTGTCTTGACATACTTCTCTCGCTTCCTCTACATTCATACATCTTGTCATGCACGCACGTCGATTTCTCCGACTCCTCACGTGACCGACATTCAATATTTGATTGATTTGATCGTGCCACGTTTTCCTCGGCCTTCCTCTATTTCTAGCTCCGTTCACGCCGTTTACATATACCTTCTTTACCATTCTGTCTTCACTCATTCTTTCCATGTGTCCAAACCATCTTAATGACCCTTTCCTTATTTTGTTCATAACACTTTCATTCGCACCACATTCACTTCTTATACTTGCATTTGTCACTCTATCAAATACAGATTTGCCACACATTCGTCTGAGAGATCTCATTTCTACTGCATTTATTCTACTTTCATCCTTCTTTTGCCAGTTCCATGCTTCACTTCCATACATAAGGGTCGGCACAAGAACACCATTGTGCACTGCCATCTTGGCTTTTTTGGATAGGCTTTTGTTTGCGATGACAACTTTAAGTGCACCATTTATTCTGTTGCCTGCCCAACCCTTCTTTCAATATCCTTCTCCACCCTCCCATCCTTTGTAAACATACTTCCTAAATAAACAAATTCATCCACTTGTTCCAGATTTTCACCGTTTACACTAATGTTGCAGACTGTCATGCTTCCTTCTTTTTCGAAAATCATTACCTTAGACTTATTCACATTCATCATCAAATCGTATCGCTTGCATACCTCATACATACTAGACACCAGGGCTTGCAGTTCGTGCTCGTTGTCTGCAAGTAGCACAGCGTCGTCCGCATACAACAAACAGCTTACTGCCACACCTTCCATTTTTGCACCTGCTTCCAACCCTTTCAGCTCTTTCATACACTTGTCCATATATAGATTATTACATTATATACAACACTAACTTTTGGTAAACATTCAAACATTCATAAAACAATGATTGAACTACTTGAAAATATGTAGAGCTACAGTTTTTACTCCAACAATAGATATAAATCTCCATATTAAATAATTAATACGAATAAAAACATCTGTTTTCTATAGGTCTTTTTATATTTATAATGTCTTAGCAAGGCGAAACATTTCATTCCAGTAAAATATAACAAAACTTCTAGAAAACAGACATTTTCATTCATATGAATTATCCAATAAAGGTTTTTACTTTAATTTTTCTGTATATAAATAATATATAATGTAAAAAGCAGCAGGAAACTATCACATTAAAGGCCCAAGTGGCAACCCAAGAACCAGAAAAAGTTATTCGACTTTTTTGCAAACCAATCCCAAAGATTGAAATTTAAAAATGTATATACTCGTATTACAGTCGATGTACAACTCATTGGGCGCTTCTATTTTGGAAGAAAACAAAGCGGACTTCGACAATTACGTCAAGAAATCGTGTCCCATGATGGTGGTCGATGACTCGCCAGAGAAGAAAGCAACGACAAGTGAGTCATTAAACAAATGTTTTATTGTTGTTATAATTGTAATTTGTCCAAAAATAATAATGAATAATTGTTTGATCAGAGCACCTGCCGCGCACGTATCCCACGCTGTACGACTACTGTCTGGACGTGAAGAACCGCTGCTGGGACGCGTGGGAGTGGCTCGTGCCCAGCTATGTGCACGATCGTTCGCGCAAGTTCTCCGAGATCCTCGTGCCCACCGTGGACACGCTGCACATCACCTGGGTCATCAACCTCATGGAGGCCGTGAGTTGCGACACTTATATCAAAATCAGGATACATAAACACTGTGGTCTAATGGATATTCAAAGAAACTACCCCTAGAGAAAGATTTGGTAAAATTAATAACCCCAAGGTTGCATTAGAAAAATACTGTAGAAACAGCAAACCTTTTAGTAGTTATTCTTTGAAATCTATCGCTATTATCCTAAAACTCTGCCAACAATCCAGCAACTTTGAAAGCATGATTGTAGAAACCTGTTCTTTAGTGTTCCCTGGAATTATAATGTTATTTGTGCTGGTTTCCCCTGATCATAGTGAACATTGCTTCTCCGTTGTCTGGCAGGGTTCGGAAATTATGCTAGCTTTCTATATTGCTCGCTCCTAGATTCTGAATCAGTGAAGTTCCTTCAGGACTGGTTATATGACTGTATTTCTTTAACCCATAAGCAATCGAACAAGCCGTATTCTGCTCAATTGATTTCGTAAAATACATTTAATGATACTATAATTTTCATCATCATCTTCATATGCGTAATCGCAATGGATCCAGTCTGCGCGGATTGGAGATCTTTTTCAATTCTTGGTGTAACAGTATCCCAAGAATTTTCCCATTAACGGTGTTTCAGATGTAGTTGCGTTACCATTTTCATAATCAGGGTGTTATAAAATATGGTTTGTTTTTACCTTCAGGCCAAACGACCTCTCCTCCTAGCTGGAGACACGGGAACATCAAAATCTGCTATTATCACAAATTTCTTGAGGGGTCTAGATCCTGAACATTATGTAAGTAAAACCATTTCAAGGGTTTCATTTTGATTTTAAGTAATTATATAACTCAAGTAGATGAGTTAGCGTATTTAGGTAGTATGTTTCCAAGAGATGGGCGAGTGGAGAGGGATATTGAAAGAAGGGTTGGGGCAGGCAACAAAGTGAATGGTGCACTTAAAGTTGTCATCGTAAACAAAAACCTATCCAAAAAAGCTAGAATGGCAGTGCATAATGGTGTTCTTCTACCGACCCTTATGTATGGAAGCGTAGCATGGAACTGGCAAAAGAAGGATGAAAGTAGAATAAATGCATTAGAAATGAGATCTCTTAGACGAATGTGTCGATACTCTGTGTAGTGTCAAATGAAAATATAAGAAGTGAATGTGGTGCGAATGATGGTGTTATGAACAAAATAATGAAAAGATCATTAAGATGGTTTGGACATATGGAAAGAATGGTAAAAAAATTATATGTTTACGATGTAAATGGAACCAGGAATAGAGGAAGACCGAGGAAAACGTGGCACGATCAAATAAATTAAATATTGAATGTCAGCCATGTGAGGAGTCAGAGAAATCGACGCGCTTGCATGACGCGATGTATGAATGTTGAGGAAGCGAAAGAAATATGTCAGGAAAGAAAAGTGAGGCAGTCCATTATTTCTGCCTACCCTTTCGGGGAGACGGCGTGACGGTTAGTAAGTTAGTTAGTTAGTTATGACTCCAAGATTCACGAACAATGATGATTTATTTTTTAGCTATTATCCCAACTGAATTTCTCTTCTCGCACTTCGTCCATGGATGTCCAACGCAATATAGAATCATCCATTGAGAAGAGGACAAAAGATGTGTACGGTCCTCCTATCGGGAAGAAACTGCTCATATTCATAGATGACATGAACATGCCACAGGTATGAGCTTCTCTCTCCTATATCCTTATCAAATATCTTACTTTGAATCGAGTTTGTAATTGATTTGTGTTAATTAAAACATGTTGTTTGTTTGCTAAACAGGTGGACACATATGGTACTCAACAGCCTATAGCACTACTAAAACTTTTGCTAGAAAGGAATGGTTTTTACGACAGAGGCAAAGATTTGAACTGGAAAAATCTAAAAGACATCGGGTATCTCGCTGCCATGGGAAAAGCTGGTGGAGGAAGGAATGAGGTATGTAATAATCTTTACCAAAAGTTCAGATATCTCCCCGTTTTTAATATATATTTTGGGATGACCTCCCAATATATTCAACCTTTCGAATAACTCAGCTTTGTTTCTAGGTGGACCCTCGATTCTTATCCAAGTTCTCGGTGTATAACCTCGCGTTTCCTTCTGAAGGGACCCTCACGCATATCTACTTGTCTGTGCTGGCGGGGCATTTAGAAGTCTTCGCGCCTGAAATCCAAGTCATCGCTCCAAAGCTAATACAGATGACTCTGGACTTGTATAAGGTAAAACTAACACAATATATGAGAATGATATCTTTGGTTATTGATCCAACAGGGTGTTTATGAGCCAGATTCATAACCCCGAGATGTGTTATGTCTGTCTTCACAAAATGATTTCAACAATTTGAAATAAAACTACTGCAGAATATTTGTAAAATTTTGTATGTCCAACATTTTCTTGGACATACGTATCAAACGTTTTTAGATCTATCGCACACTATAATTATTGAATGGGCATGATGTATATAATTGACTAAGCCACAATTCTCTTTCTTGACATACTTATCTTGCTTCTTCAATATTCGCACATCGTGTCATCCACGCACGTCGATTTCTCCAATTCCTCACTTGACCGACATTCAATATTTGATGAATTTGATCATGCCACGTTTTCCAAGGTCCTCTATTTCTAGTTTCATTTATAATATTAACATGTACTTTGTTTTACCATTATTTCTTCATTCATTCTTTCCGTTTGTCGAAACCAAGATACGTGATAACATATATATAATTGATATAATTAGTTCTTTTTTGATCGACCCGAAGTGACATTAATCGCTCATTGGTAGGCTATATTGCCCAAGTTGAAATCAGCTTTAAAATTGGTGCATTTCTGATTTGGTCACTCCAGTAAATCTTCAGAATAAGTCTAAGAAAACTCTGTTGGAACAGTTCCAGGCTGGGAAAATGCATTCTGTACGGTACCATCGTTTCAGAGCCTTACATCATCCTTACATCATGCAGGCAGGACTATGGCTTTATAGATATTTGTATACCTTATTATGAAAAGAGTTTTTTTTTGCTGCATAGGGACCTATGTTGGATAGGAACACTTGTGTTGATGATAGACCGCCTTGCGTGTTGTTTTATGTTTACATTAAATTCGCAGATAATAATAGTGGAGTTGCCCCCCACACCTTCCAAGTTCCACTACATCTTCAACCTGCGCGACCTGTCCCGCATCGTGGCGGGGATGTGCCTCACGCACCCCAACTACTTCCCGGAGGTCAAGCACATGGTCAGGGGCTGGAGGAACGAGTTCTGCAGGGTCATATGCGATCGCCTCATCAATACCGACGTAATTATACCATTCTAACTTGCCACACCGAAGGTCATGGGTTCGATTCCCGGCGAAGACAGCGTGAAAAAACAATCTCGCACTGTCTTTGGTCTGGTGGAATTCACGTGATAAAAATGGCTATAGACTAGCTACCTATCACATTTCATGAGAATCAGCAGTTTCAAAAATATATACAGTAATTGGGTTCAAATAACCTGCTGTAGAAAGCAACGGGAAACTACCACCTTAAAAAGACCAAAGTGGCATCTCAGGAACAAGCAAAGATCTTAATAGACTTCACTGAAAACTAATCCTAAAGATTGAAACTTATTTGAAAACCTTTTTTTATATTTTTTATTCATGGTTACAATTTTGAAAATATATTTTCAAGGATCAAGATTTAATGAGAGGCCACATAGCATCACAGATAGCCAAGAACTTCCCGGTGGAAAAACACGTTGACGAGGAAGAAATCGTTGTAGAAGACGATGAAGAAGAAGGTGAACATATATAATTTAATCTAATATTACCATAATTCCTAGGTCTTTGCTACAGATTTTCATTATTAACTCCAAGTGAACACAATCTTAGTTGCTAGAAATCTTTAAAAATAGGGATTTTATAGGTTCAGCACACGGTTCCACGACGCAGTTACCAGCAGAGACCGCCGTTATTGACGCGCCTCAAGAAGAAGAAGAAGACGAAGATGAAGAAGAAGCAGATGATGTACCTCGAGTCCTCACAACTGAGGAATACGCGCTGAGGGATCCGCTTCTCTTCGGAGACTATCGCAACGCACTCAACGAAGACGAGCCAAGATTCTACGAGGACATGTTGGACTATGAAGCTATTTTCTCCCTATTCCAAGAAGTGAGTTTTAAAAATATGATTTTTTTTTGTATTGATCAATACATTACTTGAGATTCTTTATTATAAGGGACTCCATTTTTATAAAAAAAGTCATCCTGATAATATTTAATGTCGGGCGTGTGAGGAATCGGTGAAATGGACGTGCGTGTATGACAATGGTGTATGAATTTTAAGGAAGCGAGAGGTATGTCAAGAAAGAACAGTGTGGTGGTCCATTATTTCTGTCTACCCCTTCTGAGAGACGGCGTGATGGCTAGTAAGGTCATCTTAATGAAAATGTTAATAGAATCGAAACCTGGTGGCACGAAAAGTGATTGGTAAAAATAAAATCATATTTTGTGTCCTTATTTCAACAGCCTGACTCGCTGGCATCAACAATGCAATCTGCTGATGCAAGTTATCCTGGTGAAACCAGTCGCTATCAAAATAAAGACAAAATTGGAATTAGTTCTTAAAAAAACGTCGTTTTATTTCATTATGATTGTTGCGGAGAGGTAGTGGACTATATTAATTTTCTTCTATTGCTTTGTAGGCAGTGGTTGTAGTGAAAGGCACAGATATGTTTTGATATGGTAACGGGTTCCGAAGTCTTTAGGGTATAGTGCAACATAGAGGTGATTTGACCGAGGAAACGGAAAAGTTTAAGTATTTAGCAGCAATACCGTATTGCCGACGGCTAGTGTTCAGCGGTCCGTTACAATGATGTATTTTTTGTTGTTGGACAGATCAGAACTTTTTTAAATCCTGACATGATACCAAGTTCGTCAAGCAAAAGTAGAAAAGTATAGTGCGTGGTGGTAATCGATGTTTGGGTTTGTTATCAGATCCTGGAAGAGTACAACGAGCGCGGCCACAAGATGCCTCTGGTGCTCTTCGAGGACTGCCTGGAGCACCTGACGCGCGTGCACCGCGTGCTGCGCATGGACCGCGGCCACCTGCTGGTGGTGGGTGTGGGCAGCAGCGGAAAGCAGTCCATCGTTAAACTGGCCGCCTTCACCGCCGGTAACAACTACAACGTATCCAACAATTAGTAGTTAACCAACGAACTTACACAATCAAACAGGGCAATGATGGAGACAAGTTCAGAAACTGGAATTTTGATATTGAGAAAAGTTGAAAAATTGTCGTATGTCATGAATGAGACCAGAGTGAAGTTATAGGACATCACTGATAATAAAAGATCTCGGATCATAGATCACATATAGGTAATAGGAAACCTTACGGAAATTACCAGACTTCGAAGACAACAAATAATAAAAATAGCCTATAACATTAAGTATCTGACCCCAACCATACAAGTATACTGACAAATAGAACAACTGGACACATCAGATCTTACCAAATTCGAGACTTTGAAAATTCTATGCACAGTGATAACAGGAGAGACACTGGACCAGAAACTGCAATCGATATCACTTACCGAATCAAGTATATTGTACAATGGACTAAAACTTTACAATGACCTCACAATAGAATTAAAAAATGTACCATGTAAGATTTAAACAAACCATCACGCCGTTTCTCCGCAGGGGTAGGCAGAGAGAATGGACTGCCACTCTTCTCTATCCTAACACACCTCTATAGTTTCCTCCACATTCATACAACGAGTCATACACGCACATCAATTTTTCCGACTTCTTACATGACCAACCTTTAAAATTTGATTAATTTGGTCATGCAATGTTTTCCTCGGTCTACCTCGACTCTGAACTCCATTTATTTCGTTAACTTTCTTAACCATTCTTTTTACATCCATGCGCTCTCTATGTCCGAACCAACGCAGCGATCCTTTCATAATTTTGTTCGTAATACCTTCTTCCGCTCTACATTCCTTTCTTATATCAACATTTGAGATTCTGTTCTACATCATTCTACCACACATACGTCTTAGGGACCTCATCTCTACCGCATTTATTCTACTCTCATCCTTCTTCTACTACTTCCATGCTTCTCTTCCATACATAATTACTTTTTAGTTGGGATTACATACATAAGATTTAAACAACCTTATAACCCAATTGGGCTTCTCCAATAAAATTACATTTGAAAAAAAAAACTTGGACAAATCCGTTGAATCTTATTTGACCGCACATAACCAACCCTGAAGACTGTAGCAGCTTCAAGGAACTGAAGTGAAATGTAGCAAGTGGCTCCAAATATACAGCAAAGCAAAAGAAGAATAACATATCCTTTACTCTCATCTTGATTCACAAACTAAATCAGAATCCTTTCCAAATGTTTGCTTGTCCTTAGCTGCTGTGGTGTGATGGAAATGTTTTCTTATTTCCTTTAAGGTTGCCAAGTCTTTGAAATAGCCCTCGCTCGTGGATATAATGAGACGACGTTTAAAGAAGATATGAAGAGATTATACACCATGCTCGGAGTCGATAGAAAGAAAACTGGATTTATTTTTTCACATTCGCAGGTCAATTTCATTACTTTCATATTTCAATATTAACTTAACTTCAAATATTATAGTTATAAAATCTAACAGATCCCTTGACTTCTCGGGTTATTTGTCTGGTCACAGGTGGTGGAAGAGGGGTTCCTAGAGCTGGTTAACAACATTCTGATGATTGGTATGATACCCGCACTTTTCACTGATGAAGAGAAGGACGGCATCATCAGCTCTGTTAGAGGGGCGGCTATTGAGGCAGGATACCCACCGGGAAGGTTAGTGTCATTATCAGATGACCCTTCAAACGTTCAGTTCTAAAATAATGAAATATTGTTTGGTATTAACCATTTATGTGCCGGATGGTAGAAGTATGGCTGATCTCGGAAGCTTGTCATTTTTTTTTTAATAAAACCGAATAGAATTAAATAGTCCATTGTTTTGGCCGAAACACTATGATACTTTAACATTTTAAACTGTTAAATTAAATAACTTTGTTTTTTGTATCACAATTGTATTTTATTTTAAGCGACAGCTGTTTCGTCAACCTATGTTGACATCATCAGGTGTTACAATAATATATCAAATGTCAAATTTTCGTGATTTTTTTAACCTTCATGTGTTTTGTTCTAATAATTTGGAACAAATACACATATAGGTTCGAGAAATCACGAAAATTTGACATTTGATATATTATTGTAACACCTGATGATGTCGAAATAGGTTGACGAAACAGCTGTCGCGTAAAATAAAATACAATTGTAATACAAAAAATATAGTTATTTAATTTAACATTTTCAAATAGAATTATGTTATTTGACTAATTTTCAAATGATATTATGAAAATTCTCGTAAAAAACACAACAATCTTTTGAAAATAACCAAACACAATTTATACACAAAAATCAAATTCTTTGCTCAATTAACAATAAGTTATAATGCATGCAGTAACTAATTTAGTGTAAAATTACTTTATATTTCAACGAAGAAATATGTAAGACATATATTTTGAGATACACTGCTGCTCCGAAAACTGATAACCCTATATTAGAAACATATATTGACTGTCATGCGAAGCTTTTAGGTAAATTTCTGTAAAATCGATAATATCTATAAACAATATGTAATATTGTAGTTTTTATTCATCATCCGGAAAGATGATTCTACACGTTCCACAGTTTAGATTATTATAATTCGTACTAGAAATCGTTTAGAAATGGATATAAATATAGCGATTTAACTCGCTCATTTTGTATGGCCGGCCCAACGTGCACGGCAACAGAGAGCGAGTATACTCGCTCGACGCACCTAACCTTTTAAAACTTTGCAGAGATGCCATATGGAATTACTTCTGCAACGAGTGTGCCAGTAACCTGCACGTCATCCTGTCCATGTCTCCGTCGGGAGACCAGCTTAGGAACCGTTGCAGGTCCTTCCCGGGTCTAGTCAACAACACAACCATCGACTGGATATACCCGTGGCCCAAGCAGGCTCTGCATGCTGTGGCCAACATCTTCCTCACTGATGTAAGAAAACATGCTATTACTAACTAACTAACTAACCATCACGCCGTCTCCCCGAAGGGGTAGGCAGAAAGAATGGACTGCCACACTTTTCTTTCCTGACATATTTCTCTCGCTTCCTCAACATTCATATATCGTGTCATGCACGTGCGTCGATTTCTCTGACTCCTCACATGGCCGACATTCAATATTTGATTTATTTGATCGTGCCACGTTTTCCTCGGTCTTCCTCTATTTCTGGTTCCATTTACATCATTAACATATAATTTTTTAACATTCTTTCTTCATTCATTCTTTCCATATGTCCAAACCATCTTAATGATCCTTTCATTATTTTGTTCATGACACTATCATTCGCACCGCATTCACTTATTATATTTTCATTCGGCACTCTATCATACACAGAGTATCCACACATTCTTCTAAGAGATCTCATTTCAACTGCATTTATTCTACTTTCATCCTTCTTTTGCCAGTTCCATGCTTCGCTTCCATACATGGAGGGGTCGGTAGAAGAACACCATTGTGCACTGCCATTCTAGCTTTTTTTGATAGGTTTTTGTTTGCGATGACAACTTTAAGTGCATCATTCACTTTGTTGCCTGCCCCAACCCTTCTTTCAATATCCCTCTCCACTCGCCCATCTCATGTAAACATACTACCTAAATACACGAACTCAACTACTTGCTCCAAATTTTCACCATTCACGCTAATGTTGCAGACTGTCGTGGTTTCTTCCTTTTCAAAAATCATTACCTTTGACTTATTATTATTCATCATCAGATCATTTCGCATGCATACCTCATACATACAATTCACCAGGACTTGTAGTTCATGCTTGTAGTCTGCAAGAAGGACAGCGTCATCCGCATACAAGAGACAGCTTACTGACACTCCGCTCATTTTGGCACCTACATCCAACCCTTTCAGCTCTTTCATACATTTGTCCATATACAGATTAAATAACCACGGGGACATTACGAAACCCTGTTTGACACCTTTATTGATATCAAACCAGGCTGTAAGATCTCCATTTACTCTGACACTAGCAGTGCTTTCTGTGTATAGCGACTTAATTGCCGTGGTCAGTTTTGTACTTATTCCATATTCAGACAATATTTCCCACAACTTTTCTCTATTAACGTAATCATATGCTTTTTGCAAGTCGACAAATGCACAGAAAAGTTTGCGGTTTTTGGCCAGAAACTTCTCTGTCAATGTACGAAGTCCAAAAATTTGCTATTACTATATTATGTAATATGTATCATACAATATGAATATGAATGTAAAACAGTCTGTGAGACAAGAAACGAAATGAATGAATCAGACTAAGGCCCAAAGTTGCCGATTTAGCATGCAAAATATTATAGCTTCGTTGACGTGGAATCGGGCAGGCCATATAGCGAGGAAAACGGATAATCAGTAGACCAGACGCACCCCGATTGGGAACCAAGAACTGGCCACAGAAAATAAGGCAGACTACAAGCAAGATGGCTGCATGACATCAAACGAGTGGCAGGAGGTCAATGGAACAGAATGGCGAGGGATAGAGAGTTTTGGAAGTCTGGACGACTAATGACTGATGATGATGATTCAGAAATACAAGTTAATGTCAGTCTAGTATGGATGGGGACGGGTCAAGAATGTGTAAGAGCGAAATGGCCCCGCTGCGTCATATAACAGTTTCGATGTATAGTAAGCCTCTTATATAATAGAGTTACTCGAGAACAGGTCAGGGCTGCCTCTGAAATTTTCTAACATCTGTTCTTTTCCAGTGTAGTTAATCTCCAATTTGTGAACATACTTTTGGTGTGTTTTAGGTGGCCTATATACCGGAGCGCTTCCTGCGCCATATTGTGGAGCATGTGGTGCACGTGCACGCTTCCGTCACGGTGTATACTCTGGACTTCAAGCTTCAGCTGAGAAGAATGAACTACGTCACCCCGAAACATTACATAGACTTTATCTCCTGTTATGTCAAGCTCCTCGAAGAGAAGGACAATTATATTGTTGCTCTGGTAAACATATCTCTTACCCACTCTATCCAAATAATATTAGTCATTACTTACTTACTTACTCCACCTGGCATTAAAACTCTTGAAGAGTTTTAGAATGGTTTGTATTGCTCAAACATATGTTTAAGAGTTATGTAGTTGGCTGTAGGTTTCTGTTCTAGAGCCAATGTTTTGACTCTAAAATGTTTCAAAGTAGACCTACTTTTGATACACGATTGTTTGTTAAGCGGTGGTGATCTAGGCGATAAAATGCTTTACTGATAATCCAGGGAACCAAGGTTCAAGCCGAGACACCACCAGACTCCATATTTTTATTTAATTAATCCAGCTTACACACTCATTCAACCTTGCTTCTATTATGAGACCCTTATAAAATATTCGGACACCTAATTTTAAGAAATGTTAAAATATATCCAATATATCGTAGTCTTGCATCCAATCTAATTGTTAATTGTTTTTGTAATATTTTAGTGTGAGCGTCTTGATGGTGGCTTGTCCAAGATTGCCGAGGCAAACGTGGAACTGGTGAGCCTCAATGAGAAGTTGGAAGTCCAGAAAGTCATTGTTGCGGAGCAGACTGAAAACTGCGAGAAACTCCTCGTGGAGATATCCAACGGTCTGCTTAATAACATAAATATATTATTTACATTGTGATTCAGCTCTGTCTCTCTATATATAATATTACTAACTAACGAAGGGGTAGGCAGTAAGAATACTGGCATGCTGTTCTTTCCTGACATACTTATCTCACTTCATCAACATTCATAAATCATGTCATGCACGCATGTCAATTTCTCTGACTCCTCACTTGGCCGACGTTTAACATTTGCTTGATTTGATCATGCCAAGTTTTCCTCGGTCTTCATCTATATCTAGTTCCGTTTACGTTGTTTACATATACATTCTTTATCATTATTTCTCCATTCATTATTTCCATGTTCAAATCCATCTTAACGAATAATTTAATGTTATTTAAAAACTTTCCAAGGTTTCGATTAAAATATCCATATATGTATAGCTACCTCGGTGGCGATGGAGAAGAAGACCGTGGCCTCTGAGAAGAGTAAAGAGATCGAGGAGCAGAATAAGATTATTTCCGTGGAGAAAGCAGACGCTGAGGAGGCGCTGTCATCCGCCCTACCTGCCCTGGAAGCAGCCAGAATGGCCCTGGAAGACTTGGATAAATCGGACATTACGGAAATTAGGTGAGGTGATTGCAAGTTCTGAGCGAGTACCGAAATACTCTCAGACTTTGCTTCTGATTTTCTTAATCGCTATCTTCATATGTATTTTTTGCATTTGTGGATTGCCTGATTGATGTGAATCTCAATGAGCCTTTCCTTATTTTGTTCATAAAACTTGTGTTTGTACTACCTTCACATATTATATCTGCATGTATCTATACATAAGGGTCGGTACAAGAGTATCATTGTGCACTGCCATCATAGTTTTTTTTAATAACTAACTAAAAACTTTAAGTTATTTTGTATCAGTACGTATCAGTGGCGGTACCCCCATAGAAGCCTGGCTTGCATAAGAAATTTTGAATCAAACCCCCCGAATCTAAGTAATCATGCCCCCGCATAAACCAAGAACCCACCAAATCACCTTCCAACAATGTTTCCATCAGATGTAAGAGGAATAGCCACAAGAATTGAACCTCTGTAAGCCAGAAGAGGTTTTGATTCAAAGTTTCTTACGCAAGCCGGGCTTCTGGGCTTCTATGGGAGTACCGCAACTGGTACGTATACTAAAATGATTTAATATGAATAACTTTTAACTAATATCTCTGAATACCAGGTCGTTTGCCACCCCCCCGGAGGCGGTGCAGGTGGTGTGCGAGTGCGTAGTAATCATCTGGGGTATTAAGGAAGTGAACTGGAAGTCCGCCAAGGCCATGATGAGCGACCCCAGCTTCCTGCGCAAGCTGCAGGAGATGAACTGCAACCTCATCACGCAGACTCAGGTCAAGAACGTCAAGGCCCATCTCAAGGTTAGTGGAAGGTTTCTTGTCCTTTTGCATCAAATTTCTCTCTTTTATTGACAGTTGCATTGAAAATAGAATAATTTCTTTGAGTTGTGTTGGTGCAATGTCTTGGTAAAAGAAGTTTTTAAAGTACTTGAAGAAGATACTGGGATATAATAATGTAGATCTTGGATCAATCCCTTTCTTTTGGTATCCTCTTCAGTCAACGTTTCAGAGATCATTGTAGGCTCCAACTCCAGAGCCGCCGCAATCTACGAATCGATCTACGCTGCAATCTACGAATATAATAATACGTGTTTAGGGGGTGTGGCGAGGGTTGAAAGACGGTGGAAGTTTCGATGTTTATTCTCGATCGCAAGTAATTACATAATAATGGTAACTCGTGATGGAGCGTAATGGACGTCGGCGTAACTGCGCAGGGTGTCGACAGCAGCGGGGCAGAGTCCGAGCGGCGAGCAGCTGAGGACGATGTTACGCTGGGCGGTAGTGTCGGTCAGCTGAAGCGAAGACTTGCCAGAAGCTGCGTGACACAGTAGAGTGGATTCATAGATCGGCAGGAGAGAGTTCGAGATCCCTCGTGACGTAGACTTGATAACGTAGACTCGTGTCAGTTAGAAATCGTAATAATGAATGATGTGTAGATTGGTTGGCTGTGCGGCTTTTATATGTTTTGCTTTCTTTGTTCCAACTCTGCCGGACAACCTCTAGTAACCTTTTTGTATGAACCCGGGCCCTGATTCATCATTTTTGCACACGATTCCCTTCGGCCGGGTGTTTTGATTGTCCATGCAATGTATTTCACCATTGCAATATGCTGGTACAGCAGTTTGGACTTTGTCTTGCAAGGTTTGTGAACCCCACATATGGCAAACCAGAAACTCCTAAATCTGATACTCGAACCGAATACCAGATAAACTTGAGAGAACCTATATAAAAACCTCGAAATGAGAAGGTGGAGTCATTTTGAAAAATATATTCTTCTTCATTTAATAATATTTCTATGGATCTTGTGATCTGTTCAGATAGGATATTGATCTTGATCCTGCGATAAATTTGTCCAACTTTCTCTCCATCTCTTTGGTGGTTGTACTAATGGTTGACGACCTTCTGGAGTCTCGTGCATCATGTTTTTGGGAATCTTCATTTCTCTCAACGTGATTTCTCCAGAATCGCTGCATACCATCTCACAATGTCCTTTATTTTGCAGGTTCTTCCAATTTCCTTCTTCATTAGGGAACCTTCTTACGGCTCTATTAATGTCAGTTAGAAGGGAAAAAAACTTAAGTTATTGAAGTCGATAACAACATGCTCCTTTTGAGTAGCAATACATTCTGCTTTGCTTTATTATGAATCAACCGATATTTATATTATATCTATTGAATCGAGGCCCGAATTTTGATTATGAAAGAATGTTTCAGACTTCCAAGAAGCTGGACACCATGGAGACGGTGAGCAAGGCCGGCTACGGGCTGCTGAAGTTCGTGTACGCCGTGCTGGGCTACTGCGCCGTGTACAAGGACGTGAAGCCCAAGCAGGACAAGGTGGAGCAGCTCGAGAGGGACTTCAATGCTGTGAGTGTCTTCATATCTTTCATATTGAATATTCAATTCACACACGGCTTAAGAACGGGATTCATCAAATTTCCCTCGAAATCCATGAAATATTCCTCAAAATCCTCGAACTATTCCTCAAAATCCTCGACATGTTCCTCTAATAATCAAATTGAGGATAATTAAAAAAAAAATGTTTATTAAATCTATGCAACCATATCTTAGAAATAAAACTCGTCATGCACATTTACTGAAGGGGTAGGCAAAGAGAGAAAATCATAATTCTCTCATATTTTTCATTTTTTTCAATGCTTACATGGTCGATACTTAAAATTTGATTGATTTGGTCATGTTCCCCTTGGATCTTGTGTGATTTCATGGTCCAATCACATATTTTCATGCGTCATGTACAAACCATCTTAGTGATACTCTATTATCTGCCCCTCGTTATCTTCTTATGTGTCCTTTCATCTTTCTAATGATAGTTTCATGATTCATTTCCATATATAAGTGTAGGTACAAGCACCATTGTTCACTGCCTGAGAAACTAAACCTATTCTGACTTAAGCGTGTGCTATATTTCTTCAGACCTATCAGGGGATTCTTTGAGAATTTCATCATCTTGGAGGGTATCCATCTTTATGTTCCGGATGGTTATCTTCGACAGCGTCAGCACATACTGTTTTATCTCCCAACATGCAGAACCAACCTGCTTCTGGTTATATCTGTGGGAGAACAATCAAACTGCTGAACATGATCGCTTCGGAGATTGATGTCTTTCATATTAGTGAAAGTACGTTCAGAAGGCAAATACTCTTGACTTTAGAGAGTATCTTGCATTCCCGAAGTTGAACCATCTCTCATGCGTTCCTGTTATTAACTAACTAACTAACTAACCAACCATCACGCTGTTTCTCCGGAGAGGTAGGCAGAGATGATGGATCGCCACATTGTTCTATCCTGACATAATTCTCGCACCTCTTCTAAATTCACACATCGTGAAATGCACGCTCGTCGATTGTTCCTACTTCGAAGATGGCCGCCTTTCAGTAATTGATTAATTTGGTAATGCCATGTCTTCCTTGGCCTTCTCAACTTATTTTCCCATTCACACTACTTGTATATATATCTTTTTAAGCATTCTTCCCTCATCCATTCGTTCCATATGCCCAAACCATCTTAGTGACCCTTTCTTAATTTTATTTATCACGCATTCATCCGCCTTAC
Organism: Lepidostoma basale; assembly: GCA_022606425.2. NCBI lineage: Eukaryota > Metazoa > Arthropoda > Insecta > Trichoptera > Lepidostomatidae > Lepidostoma > Lepidostoma basale. The sequence goes on from JAHDVF020000237.1 coordinate 567,706, forward strand.
ATTCCTTTTTTACTTCATTAGATATTCTATCATCTATTGTTTTTTGCACATTCTTCTTAGTGACCTCATTTCTACGGCATTTATCCTACTTTTATCCTTCTTCTGCCAACTCAAAGCTTCACTTCCATACATAATCGTCGGGACTAGAACTCCATTGTGCACTGCCATATTTGCTTCAGTCGATATATTTCTATTTGCGGTAATGATTTTGAGTGCACCTATTATGTAATTATTTTTCTTATTATTTTACCATTATTATATTATATTTTTCCTGTTCTCAATAGATGCCTTAAATTTTAATATTTGTTTGTAATACATTTGAGAAATAAACTGATTTGATGTGATATATTTAAGTACCAATAAAAAACAATTAAATAAATTTATTTTGGAAGTCTTGAATGTTCCCTGTTTTCATTCATATCCGTGTGTATTATATGGTGTTCTTTGTTTCTGATGACAGGCAATGGCCTACCTGAACAACTTGAACAACCAAATAGCCAAGATAGAGGCGCAGCTGAATGCCCTGAACGATAAGTACGAGAACGCCATGCGCGCCCGTCTCGCGCTTCAGGAGGAGACCGACCTCATGATGAGGAGGCTGGTCGCCGCCGACAAGCTCATGGGCGGGCTGGGCTCTGAGAGCATCAGGTGAAATATTATTAGTCTAATCACAAAACATGCTGCAGACATATCAATGAAGTTGGAATGTTACAATAATTGAGGAAACAAGTCAATGGCGATGCTACTCATATAATATAAATAGCCAAAAAATGGATGTCGTCAAGAAAGAGTACGAGAATATTTTGAATACAAGAAAACGAGAGAGAAATACTTCGATCCTCTCCGAAAGTAATTCGAAATGCACACGATGCGCATGCGCAAGAACGTTTCAGGATTATTTTTTTCTGATTATTGTTGTACTACAGTGTTAAAAATAAAAGGAGAACAATTTGGTGTTGTTATTTGTGTAATTTTTGAAAAAAATGTTTTACACTTAAAGTAAAAAATTATTAAGTACTGAATACTATTGTACAGTGAACCAAGTGTTTAAAGGGTAGAAAATCTTTACTTTTGTGAACATTTCACGGGGTGCAACTAGTTTATCTAATTGCTAGTAACATGAAAAACCATCGAGCGGGTTATCCACCCATAACAAAGGTCTGATAATAGTCGAATTTTGCTCGTAGGACAGAACACGACAACTAACTACTCTTTCTCGCACTTGCAATATAGACCAGGTGGTATATAGTCTTCACCGTTAGATGATACGTGTTTTTACGAATCTCATTAAACAAATTCATAACAAAGCTTCTCATGTTCATGGTCGTAATAAAACCTAATATGCATGTGCGTCTCAGGTGGATGGCTGAGTTGAAGGGCCTTCACGAGGAGCGCACGCGGCTTATCGGCAACTGTCTGGTGTCCGCTGGCTTCCTCACCTACACGGGACCCTTCTCCTACGAGTTCCGTATGCGCATGGTGTACGAGGACTGGTGCACCGACCTTCGCCGACGGGAGGTGCCACTCACCGACCCCTACAGGGTAGAGGTCAACCTCACCGACGACGTGGAGATTAGCGGGTAAGACCATGAAGAGGTTATTCAATTTAGAGTCTTCAAATTCTACATAGTATAATTATAGAATATAAAATTAATTGAAACTGTTGATGAATCTATGTCTATCTTGGCCACGAGATTAAATTAGGGAAGGAAAACCAGACTGCAGAAATACCCAGAAGAATTAAAAGCGGAGATCATGCGCTGACATTCCCATGAATGACAGGTCATAAGTCCTGTAAACGCCTCGGCCACCACATTCTGTTCCCAGGAAACAATTTACATCTTCGTCTCTTCTTCTTCTTCTCTGGTTTCAATCCTGGGATTGGTTTGCAGCAATTTCCTCCACTATTCTCTTTCATTTTTCCCTGTCTTGTGCGGCTCTTTTGAGATCTGCATATGATGAGCAGCGCACGTCCACCAACAGGTCCTCCAGGTACTCTCGGCGTGGGCGTCCCCTAGAGTTTGTCTCCTCGATCATACCCTCCATTATGGCATGCAAGAGACCTTCTTGACGTATTACATGGCCGATCCATCTTGCACGCCTTTCGGACAAGGTCCTGAGCAGGTGCCTTCTTCCTTCGATTCCTTGAAGAACTTCCTCATTCGTGATGTGGTCTCTCCAGGAAATTCTAAAGAGTCTTCTATAGGACCACATCTCAAAAGCCTCTAGTCTCCGCTTATCCCTTTCGGATAGGCACCATGTCTCGCAGCCGTACATCAAGACACTCCATACATAGGTCTTGATGAGGAGTATTCTCAGTTTTAGGTCTATATTATTTGATTCTATTATTACTTCGTCTCTATTGAGATACAATTAATCCTTATAAAAATAAAATAATAAAAACTGAAAAGAAAAGTTTATGAGGTATGCATCCTCCCAGCAATTGCGTATGAACTGGAAACTGTGGTATTATGCTGGTATAGACAAATGCTTCTCAAAGTCTGAGGAACAAAATACCCAATGCCGAAATCAAACGCCGTCAAAGCTTATTGATGTGACGGACCTTGTTGCTAAACTAAAGTGTAAATGGTTAGGACATACCACCAGACAGAGAACAGATAGATGGGCACCCAGAGTCTTGACATGGAGACCATGATAAGGTAAAAGGGGCATCGGTCAACCCCAAAAAGGATGATGGGCTTAAGATATTATTTATCGGGGAAATATGATGGATTCGCTTTATGAAGGAACTTGGTTGTCACTTTTCTGGTTAAGCATCACTATAGGTATCAAACAGGGTTGTGTTATGTCCCAGTGGTTGTTCAATCTATACTTTAAAAAGTGCATGAAAGAACTAGAAGGCATAAACGTTGGTGCCAAAATGAACAATTGTCAGTTAGCTGTTTACTGTATGCAGACAAAGCTTTGTTAATCGCTGTTCGTATGGAAAATCTTCAAGTCTTAGTATCAAGAATGTATGAAGCATGCATGAGGTGTGTATATTTTTTTGTAATCTAAATAATTTATAATCTAAAATTTCCAGGTGGAATTCTGAAGGCCTACCACCGGACGAGCTGTCCATACAGAATGGTATTCTAACAATCCGTTCATCCCACTTTCCCCTCTGCATCGATCCTCAAACCCAAGCACTTAACTGGATCAAAAAGAAAGAAGAAAAAAATAATGTGAAAGTAAGCTACCTCAAATTTTGGTTCCAATATAACACAACAACTAATGTGCCATTGATTTCATTAAAACTTTAGCAACATTTTCATGTTAAAATTATTTTTTATTATCGTTTAGATCTTGACATTCAACGATTCAGACTTCTTGAAGCATCTTGAGATGGCCATTAAATATGGTTTGCCTGTACTCTTCCAAGATGTCACGAGCTATATTGATCCAGTGATGGATAATCTTTTGGAGAAAAATGTCAAAGGTATTTTGTGGATAAAATATGTTTTAATGCTCCCTCAAATAAGTTATAAAAACTCGTCAAAATTATAAATCAAAAACCACCAATTAAACTGATAGATCAAACACTATTTAACAAAATGATTGATCAAAATGATAGACCAAAAACCGTTTGTCTAAATGATACACCAAAAACCATTTTTTGAAAGATCCAAAACCATTGATCTGAGAGTCAGGCAGTGGCGATACTCCCATAGAAGCCCAAAAGCCCGGCTTGCATAAGAAATTTTGAATCAAACCCCCCAAATCTAAGTAATCATGCCCCCGCATAAAACAACAACCCACCAAATCACCTTCCAACAATGTGCCCATCAGACGTAAGAGGAATAGCCACAAGAGCTGAACCTCTGTAAGCCAGAAGAGGTTTTGATTCGAAATTTCTTACGCAAGCCGGGCTTCTAGGCTTCTATGGCAGTACCGCCACTAGAATCAGGTGATGAATTGCTTAGATTGGATAGAGTGGAGATTTAATTGTCTTAGGTGTGGCGGATTGATGAGCAGCTGTGTTGGACATTGTTTCTTACAGAACCCTTTTAGACACCCAAGACTCAATCGCAGATTAACTTCGTTATGTTGATAGTTGTCCAAATGACACATGATTATTGATTCAATTCTCAGTATTTTTATCTCTAATATTTTTCAATTTTTAGAAAATATTTGTATAATATTAATATTCTTACATTTTTCATATAGTTGAGAGTGGCCGAAAGTTCATAATGCTGGGAAGCAAAGAAGTGGATTACGACCCTAACTTTAGACTGTATTTGACAACCAAATTGGCCAACCCAGATTTGAATCCTGCCGTTTACGCCAAAGCTATTGTTATCAACTATATGGTGACACTAACAGTAAGTTTGTTCTAAGTTCAGAGATCCTCAAGTATCCACCACAAGGATATCCTTGACATAATTATAATTCAAATGGATATACTACAGAACCTCACACTATACACCAAAATACACTAATCGAAGAATGAGAATCATAACAGTAAAAATGTGTATATTTGCATTTTCCAGGGTTTGGAAGATCAGTTGCTCAGTGTGGTAGTGAGAGCAGAACGAGCTGATCTAGAAGAACAGAGAGAGTCCCTTATCAAGGAGACATCAGCCAATAAGAGCTTGTTGAAACAACTTGAGGATTCTCTGCTGCGAGAGCTCTCCATGTCCACCGGCAACATGCTGGACAATGTGGACCTTATTGATACCCTGGAGAACACCAAGCTTAAAGCTGGAGAGGTGAGTTAAACAAAATATAATTGACTTTAAGACCAGTTCTAATGCTTTTCATGTGACCATTTCTCTTTGAATTCCTAGTTTAAGTATATAATGTAGTGTCATGTATTTTATTTAAAGCATCATTTTGGAATAACAAATCAAACCAGGACACTAAGAGCAATGGCTTAAGAATCCACAGATCTATGAAGTAATCATATCTACAGTTTGATTCCTCTCCCAGTTAGCATTATCATTATTATTTTAATTTTAATTGAAACACTGTTTTTCCACCTATTGATATAAACTATGATAAAAAACATATTAGATATAAATATATAAACTATGTTTACAAAGTCCTCCCGATGATGAAGGTATACCGTAAAACCTACGAGATGTGAACTCAAAAGTGTAAAAAACATTGTTTTAATTCTCAAAAAAAATATCATTGTGTATTTCCACAGTGTTAATGTCTTAAGTTTATCAAAAATGATTTAATATTGAAAAAAATATTTGATTTTTAGAAGCTTTTCTAGTAGTTTCGTCTTACTAAGGCATTATTAAGTGTAATAATTGTATGATAATGCCCCAGCAAGGTGAAACATGTCACACATATGAAAACAAATGGGAAAATGGATTTTTTCGTCCATATTTAATCATTATTATGGAGTTTTACATCCTTTAAAAAAAATTGGTTTATCTAAGAATCCCCCAAATATTATATAAAAAGGATTTGCAAGTATCCATATCGGTGAGTTTGCGAATTAATAGTCTCTTAGCATTCTTAATCTTGTTGTTAAAGTCATGACTAACCACCATACTCGGTCTCTGTTCCCTTGAAGCATCCGATCTCATGAAATATATGTTTTTTTAGGTAATGGAGAAACTGACCCTCGCAATGACCACCAGCGCTGACATCGACAGCCTCCGTGACGGCTACCGTCCGGTTGCCAAGCGCGGCGCCATTCTATTCTTCGTCCTCTCGGACATGGCGACCGTCAACACAATGTATCAGTACTCCCTCTCCGCCTACCTCGAGGTGTTTGCGTATTCGCTCAAGAAGGCCATGCCCAACGTGATCCTCGTGAAGAGACTGAGGAACATCATCAACATGCTAACCAAAAACGTCTACGACTACGGGTGTACTGGTATGCTCATCATTCTTCTTCTTCTTCCAATGCCGTGTCAGGTCCCCCCAACGTTGGCAATCACCGCAGCAAAGGCATCACTATCCTGTGCCATTTGGAACAGATTCTGAATTCTGGTAATTCCTGTCCATTCTTTAATCTTCCGCAGCCAGGACAACTGCCTTCTGCCAACTCCCCGAAGTCCCTCTATTTTACCTATTAATATCAGTCGATGGAGATGGTATTTTTCTCCCTAAGCACATGACCCAAATCATCATTACTTCGTATCAAATATTCAAGGTCAAATAAAAACCTAATCTTACCTGAATTTTATAAATTTGATCGTACAAATAGTAATTTTAGTCTTCTAACTTCATCTTGGTAAAGAATCAACTCTGTATGTTTGTCTGTTTTCAAATATTTCAGGTATTTTTGAGCGTCACAAGCTGCTTTTCTCCTTCCAAATGACAATAAAACTGGAACAGAGCATGGATAATGTGTCGCAGGCTGAAGTAGACTTCTTCATCAAGGGGTCTGTCACACTGGAGAAGTCGGCCCGCGTCTGCCCGGCTCCTTGGCTGTCATCGCAGGTTAGTTATAGTCTTAAGAAAATTAGAAAATAGAACTTTAAGCTGAAACAAATAATTGTGAACATCAATACCATTAAAGACAAGAGAATTAAATAGTCTAACATGGTGAAATCATCTTTCTATGATTAGTCTCTTGTTTATTCCAGCTGCACTACAAAATTTAGTGGTCCAGTCATTAATGCTTTAATTGGAATTTCTATCTAAGATGTTCTTCGGAAGATATGCACTGTCCATTTACCATATACTACTCAATATGTAAATCGAACATTCTAACATCGGTACACGATAAATGTGAAATAGAAATTTATTTGTATAAAAAAACTGTAATGGTGTTCTTGAACCGACCGTTATGAATGGAAATGAAGCACAGAACTGATAAAAGAAATGATAGGATAATAAATGCAGTGGAAATTAAATCTAATTCTGTTTGTTTTGTTTCTTTAACATTGATGTAAAACTCCATATTAAATAATGAATATGAATGAAAAAAAAATCTTTTCTAGAAGTTTTATTATTTTCTATGTGAATGACATGTTTCACCTGTCTAAGGCATTATCAAATGTTTGTTTAAAATTCAATCGTGCTTTTAAAACATTTGATAATGCCTTAGACAAATGAAACACGTCATTCACATATTATGTAATAAAACTTCTAGAAAACTGACGTTTTTATTTGTATTACTTATGAAATGATATCTCTTAGAAGAATGAGGGTTAAATCTGTAAATTATATTGTCAAATATAAATATAAGAAGTAAATGTAGTGGGAATGAAAGTCTTACCTGTATGAACAAAATAATGAAAGGGTCGTTAAAATGGTTTAGGCATATCAGGGTCGTTAAAATGGTTTAGGCACCTCAGGGAGTATAACTGTTATCCTTTTATGTACCCCTCACTGTTTCTCTCAGGAGTGTTGGGTTTCAACACTCTTGAAGCTCGTAGAATGATCTTTCTGGGAAAGCATTTTTTTAAACTGTTATCCGGAGGTGTTTTCAATCCAGGAGTGCTGAGAGAGCTAAATCTGTACGTTCCCCATAGTTATAGCAGAGCAAGGGGGCATATATTATTTTATGCCCCAAATTGCCGCACAGAGGCCCTTCGAAGTTCTCCTGTATTGAAGGCGATTCGTCTCTTAAATGAGGTTGCAAAAGAGATAGACCTCTTTGGATGCAATTATGGCGAATTCGTAAATGCCCTTATGATAAAGGCTGCAAGCAGATAACTGGCTTTTCCTATTCATATGGTTCTATGTATATTTCCTTTGATATTCTTTTATTTCACCCTTTACATCGATTTGGCTTGCGCTGTAATGATGTAAGGAGTTTTTTCAACAAAATAATAATAATATGGAAATAATGGATGAAAATAGAATTATAAAGAAAGTACATGTTAAATATGTATGGTAAACAGAAAAAACAAAATAAAGGAAGACTGAGGAAAACGTTGACATGATCAAATCAATCAAATATTAACTATATTAACAGTATGGCCGTCCATTATTTCTGCCTGCCCCTTTAGACAGACTGCGTAATGGTTAGTTAATCAGTTAAAAATTATTGGATAGATTGGATAATCATGCTTTTAAAAGTTTATTTAATTGTCAGTATAATACCTTATTTGATTTGATTTTTCTAGGGATGGGAAGATGTGATCAAACTGAGTTCTGACTTTGGAGAAGTATACAGAAGTTTGCCTGACGACATGTCTAGAAACATTGCAGAATGGCAGAGGGTAAGTGAAATAGATATTAAATTATCTGACCTGACTAAACAGACTTCATTCAACACTTCCCAAAGTTTTGAACTGCAGCTGGCTACATTTGCAGCTCATATATGAATGAATCTAAAAAATCTTTTTTCTTTAGTTTCTTACTACTAAAAATGATACTTAACATTTTGAGAAACTAGGACAATCTATCTCAGCTGCAAATTTAACCAGTAGTTAAAAGCCAATTTTTAGGATTGAAAATATATCCAGCGAGCCTGCCGGGGTTAAATAGTAATTCTGGTGTTTTTGACAGTGGTTCGACAACGACACCCCTGAGTCAATGGACTACCCGTGTGGCTACTCGGGTAAACTGAATCCGTTCGGCACCCTCATGCTACTGCGTTGCTTCAGAGTGGACCGAGTCTTCCGCGCCATCAGCAACTACATCACAGTCACTATGGGAGAAGAGTTTATCACTCCACCAGTGGTCAGGTACGGATCTAACCCACATACATTTATTTATTTGTTCCACGAACATTAGCACTTCTAATATACTCGTTTACAGTTTGGAAGGAATATTTGATCAAACAACACCTGGCACTCCCGTGGTGTTTATTCTCTCGGCCGGTTCTGATCCGAGTAGCGACCTGATGAAGTTAGCCGACCACCATGGGTTTGGCGGAGGGAAATTCAAATATCTCTCCCTCGGGCAAGGTCAAGAAAAGGTGAGTACATTATAAACTTAATACAAAACCATCAAAGTAATCGAAACTCAACTCATAAATAACATATGAAAGTATTTATTGTTTCTTGAACAATGGTGTAAAACTCCAGATAAATAATTATTACAAAATAAATTGTCTGTTTTATAGAAGTTTTTATGGGAATGACATGTTTCGCCTTGCTAAAGCATTATCAAATATTTGATAATACCTTTGCAAATCCATTTCTCTTCTTCTTCTTCAAGGAATATTCATCTTTATGTTCTTAATGGGTATTTTCAACCACATTATCTTCCAACTTGCATAATAAATAAATAGAAAATTCTTTAAAATCAAATCAGTTTATTTTCTCAAAAGATATTTAAAAAAAAAATCATGTTTAAGACAAGGTAAAATAAAACATAATACCAGGAATGCATGAGAAATGATTTGACTTTTAGGAAGACAAGAAACTCTCTAAAGTCAAGAGTATTTTTCTTCTGAACGTACTTGCACTAATATGGAAGATGTCAATGTCATTCCCATAAAATATAAGAAACCTTCTAGAAAACAAACCTTCAGAAAATATTTGTGTTTATTATAAAATATGAAAGTATTATCTACTGAAAAGACGAGGGTTCATAGAGAAATGAATAACAAATTAGACTGAATTAAGTATCATCTGAAAAACAAATAACATCGGATCTGAAAAATAAGAATCAATGTATTATTATTTAAAAAATGGATGCATATTTTACTTTAGCTTGCCATCTCTTTACTGGAGACTGCTATCTCCCGCGGCCAGTGGCTGATGCTGCAGAACTGCCATCTGCTGGTGTCCTTCCTCATTGAACTGGAGAAGCAGTTGGAGAAGATGGAGAAGCCACATCCGGAGTTCAGGCTTTGGCTCACTACTGATCCTACCCCCGCCTTCCCCATCGGCATTCTACAGAGATCTCTCAAGGGTATTGGATCTTCTTAATGATAAGACAACAATTTGATTAACCTAAATTAAAATAAGTGTTATTGAAAAGATGAATCAATAGCAATGCGAAATAGAAGATTGATGAAATAAAAAATGCAACATTTTTAATGTATACAAATTCTTGTAGACAAATACTGGATTTTACCCATTGCGGATAATTTTTTTTTTTTATAAGGATTAATTGTATCTCAATGGAGACGAAGATGTAAATTGTTTTTCTGGGAACAGAATGTGGTGGCCAAGGCGCTTACAGGACTTATGACCTGTCATTGGTTGGGTTGAGCGATCGCTTTATGTTTTAACATTTCCCATTCCGCCTTTCTTATGACCACCACATCTGACAAATTTTTGGAACTTGCATATATGCTAGAATCCCGCGCTTGTCTTTACATATTTTAGTTCACTCTACACTAGCGTCATCTATTAAGGTTGGGAAGCATTAAGCAGAAAATCTTTATTGATGCACTGTGAATGTAAATATACGAATGTAATAATGTGAATGCAATAATATTGAAACTTTTCTGTGATAACCTTCTGAAAACTATCCTAGCCTAACACAATACTGATTCTTCTTAAGTTAAGCAGGGTTAAGTTAAGTACATTCATAAGGCCACTCTTGATATATGGAGTAGAGACCTGGACGCTAAATGTTGTGGATTCCCAATAGTTTGTGAGTGTATGAGCACAAAATTCTGAAGAGAGTTTTTGGGCCAGTCCGCGAGGATAATATATGGCTCTGGCATAACTATGAATTATATTATAAGAACTGGCAAGAAATACCACCAACCATTTTTGTTAAGTTTATAAAACATCAACAGCTTAGGTGGGCTAGATATCTGGTCAACACCCGCACAGTTGACGTTCACAATAACGGAGGGAAGATTGCTGCTTGTTGATTGGATGGTGTTCTGAAGGATCTTCAATTGTTGGGAGTCAGACCTGAGTTCTGGAAGTATAAGGTTCAGGATAGGGTCAGCTAGAGAGACTTTTATGGAGGTGGCCGAGGTCCACTCAGGATTGTGGAGCCAGAGAGAAGAATTTAAGGATATATGATTTTAAATCATTAATCATCGTTTTGGTATGTTTTCAGTTGTCACAGAGCCGCCTAATGGCTTGAAGCTAAACTTGCGCAACACATACTTTAAGATACCATTGAACCTTCTAGAGAACTGTGCACATCCGATGTTCAAGCCTCTTGTTTACGTTTTGGGCTTTTTCCATGCTGTCGTTCAAGTAAGTAAGCAATAAACCAGAATAGCTGGAGGAATGTCAACCAAACATTAAATGTATGCTCTTACTAAACTACCCATAACTGATATAATTCTAAATTTTAATGCTCCTTCTACAGGAGAGGCGAAAGTATGACAAGATGGGATGGAATATTTGCTACGACTTCAGTGAATCCGACTTCACAGTCTGCCTTCAGATCTTGGAGTGTTATCTCAACAAGTGCCTGGCCACTAGTGGACCGATCCCATGGGCCACGCTCAAATATTTGTTTGGAGAAGTAAGGAATAGGATATTTATACAAAACTACGATATTAATAAAAGTACATTTAATGACGCCTATTGGTGGCGATGAGGTTCGCAACCCATCACACCGCGTCTCCCGCGGGGTGAAAAGAGAAGGATGGAGTGCCGCACCAGTAAAAGTGTGACAGTCCATTCTTTCTGCCTACCCTTTCGGGGAGACGGCGTGATGGTTAGTTAGTTAGTTACATTTAATTCCATTATTACTACTGTTGGTAATAACTTTGTTAATACCAAAATGTTCTTTGCTGCTCTAGGGAGTTTGAGTGAAAATCCTGGACTGTGTACCACGGACAAATATCTAGTTCCATTAATAGAGGATCTCATTGCCTTTTTCATATTAACCCCCCTACCTTTAGGTAACTTTCCGAGAAATATGCAAAAATACATCACCCATTTTATTAATTAAATTTAGTTATAAATTGATTCTATTTTTTTAAATTACGAAACGTCAAAGACTCAACTGCACACTTCGCCTGCCCCTTGTAAAACTATCTTATTTGTGAAGACTTGTACTCGAGTGTTGATGACACATACGTGTATCCCTAACGGTTTGTACATTTTAGGTACATTCTTTTTTCTCAAGCGTGATACGTGATACGAGATAGCGCAGAATGGTACAGTCAAAGTGTGCGTATCATGTGTTCATATGCTTAGGGCGGTTAAGATATCCATGATGCTTTTATGTTTTAAAACAACTCCAGGTGTATTATTTTAGTGGCTTTATTAAATTGCTATTTTGCCTGCGTCTATCTTTGTCTTTCACGGCTGTTCTTCTTGTGCTCCATCCTGGACAAGGAAACTGCTACCCCTTTTTAGAACCTGCACTTTTTCGGTTTTACATCCTTCCAGATATGTAGACCTCGTTCAGTTTGTTGGTTGGAAATTATCTATAGGTTTAATATGACCCAATTGATACAGTCTACAGAGATTATTCGAATGGGCTACAACAGGTCTTGAAATGAGATTCATATGCCACAGCACTGTAATGTCCACTCTAGATGTTGTCTTCTCAGATTGGCCCAATGGTACCCCTAACAAAAGTTTGCCACCTTTTAGGTAATGTACGGTGGTCGCGTGATTGACGACTATGATCGACGCATCGTTAAGACATACATGGAGGAATACTTTGGAGACTTCTTGTTCGACGCCTTCCAGCCATTTTTCTTTTACCGTGATGAAACGGTTAAGTACTTCATCCCTCCGGACTGTACAAGAGATGAATATATTGGTAAATAAACTTGTATTGAAATCAAACGTGCATTTCGTTAAATGAGGACTGATCATTACAAAGATGCAAAATCGAAATCTTAAACATAAAGACCAATAACTGTGCATATGTGCAAAGTGATTGCATAATAAAGTGTAGTTCAAACTTCTGCCTAAAGATGCCACCCGCCCTACATGACACATGCTATAATACAATAAACAGTTATTTCTCCTCTTTGTTTTACGTTTAAACAACTTCGCACTTTTGTGATGACCAGCCTTCAATTGTTAAACTATTACTATTGATGCTATTAACATTTTAGAGGAAATTGATCACCTTCCATTGGCTAATTCTCCGGAAGTGTTTGGTTTGCATCCTAATGCTGAAATCGGTTATTACACTCAAGCTGTGAAGGATATCTGGGAACATCTTATAGACCTGCAACCACAGACAGGTGATGATCTTTTCTTGTTGGAATGTTCCTCAATATTTATTGCGAAATACAATGAGCTATTTTCAAGCTAAATCTGTGATTAAAAAACTTCTGGACTTATGTTACATCAGGCGCTGTCGGTGGTGGAATAAGCAGGGATGACTTCATAGACAACGTGGCCAGCGACATACTGAGCAAGATGCCGGCAGAGTTTGAGATTTGGAGAGTTAGGAAACAGTTTGAGATGTACATCACTCCCTCGTTTATTGTACTGCTGCAGGAATTGGAAAGGTCAACTCTCTGTAAACATTTTTAAATGATATTATCCGGATGATAGAAATATTTTTAATAATATCATAATTTCCGAGTAGGTATAACAACTTGATTGCAAAGATGTCCAAGACCCTGTCGCTGCTGCGGAAGGCGTTAGCTGGTGAGATTGGCATGGACGCAGTGCTGGATAATATCGCCTACTCCCTGTTTAACGGGCAGATCCCCATGGAGTGGCGCAAGCTGGCGCCCGCCTCCTGCAAGAACCTGGGAGGCTGGATGGAGCACTTCATGAGGAGGGCGGCACAATACCAGCTTTGGGTAAAGGAATACAAACCCATTTTTACTTGAATTCTTTCGATAGTGATCCAATGGTAGATCTTCTGACATATTGTAGTATTATTTGACGACAGCATAACAATGGTTTCCAAAGCAAATACTTGCGTACATTATAGACTAGCAATATATAAATCAATATCCTTTGGGAAGTTAGGAGACTGTTATTTAATTTAAATCAAATTGAATTAAATCAAATTCGATCAGTTAATTAACTCACAAGACATTACAAACAGGAAAATGTTTAAGGCATCTATTGAGTACAGGTAAAATATTATAAAAATACAACATAGTACCAGAAATGCATTAGAGATGGTTCGACATTAGGAAGACAAGATATTTGTCTCCTGAACGTACCTTCACTAATATGAAAGACGTCGATCTCTGAGGAGACCGTGTTCAGCAGACTAATTGCTCTTCCCACCGGTGTCACCAGAGGCAGATTGGTTCTGTTGATCGGTAGGTAAAACGACTCTGTGCTGTCGCTGTCAGAGAAATCTATCAGGGACAAAAAGACTAACACCCTTTAGCACGGCCGAGTTCTCGAAATATCCCCTGATTAATTTAAAGAAATGGGTAATGAGATGCCCATCTCTTCGAAGCTCTAAAGAATTGGTTCCAAGCATTCCTAAAAGAAATGCCATTCCATTCCTAAAGAGACTATCAGAGTACAGTTTGATGGATTAAGTAGAACTAATTTGATTTCTTACTTCAGATGGCTGTATAACACTTTTGTACACCTGTTTTAGCCTCCTTGATTATCTAAGCACCTCGATCCTGCGTATTTTGCACCCAGCAGTCTGTTTTGCCCAACCTAGTCAGTCAACCTAGCCTAGAACATTATCCATTGCTTTGGTCTCTCCGGCTCGGCATACATGCCCAATCTATACTAGGCTAATGACTCTGTGCTTGCTATACGGGTATGAGTGCACCATTGGGATGATTAATAAATAAAAATTGTGCTCTATAAATCATAATTTTTTTAAATAAATGAATAGCACATGGCAGCTGAAAGATAAAGAGAGTTGATCCTAGTAAATGGTTTGTAAAGTTCACTAGCAAAGACATGTCTTTGAAAAGTTTGTATACACACATTTCCTGCTGATTTAGTCGAGGGTTATTTATTACAGTCTACAAAAGAAGAGCCGGTAGTAATGTGGCTGTCGGGGCTCCATATTCCCGAGGCATACCTTACGGCGCATGTGCAGATGGCCTGCCGCCTCTACACCTGGCCGCTGGACCGCTCCACGCAGTTCACCCGCGTCACCTCCTTCTGCGATCCCGATGAGGTTGAGGAGAGACCAGTCACCGTGAGGATACATACATTTTTTATTCTTAATCTATTACTCCTAAAGATAACTGGACACAAAATTCGAAAAAAAGATTCCCCAATCTTGCCAAGTTGTCCCTGGATATGCTAACGCATTACACAGTTCCAATTCCTCCATGGCAGCTCTAGTCTGATTGGTTAAGCCTCCTTGGGTTTCAATTAGTTGAGGCACCCATAAGCTCTGTTGGACGGCCTTTAAGGGATTGCATGAAATGGTACCAGCTTATATGTCTAAACTCTGCATCACCTCTGTATCTGAGAATCTCAAATGCAAGGCAGTATACATTGCAATCAGCAAAGTCTTTTGTAATCGGTAGATGTTTATGCCAAAAGGCTATTAAAGCATTTTCTACAGCGCCCTTGAGATGATTAATTTATAATAATGACGCTAAATAAATCATCCAATTTATTTATATTATTATTATTATTATTATAAACTCTCTTCCATTTGTCCAGTCTTTCCATTTCTGGTGCACGCTGTAGTAAAAGGGTGTTGAGAAATCATCTTTTTTTTTTTTTTTATTATGATATTAGAATTTATTTTACAATCTTCAATGTGAGCAGAAAATAGCTCATTATTATAAAGAAGGAATCTGGTCGTGTCCAGACTTGAACCCATGTCCCCTGGATCAGGAGCCAAGCGTTCTATCCCCTAGACCACCATCCGGTCTTATTGATGATAGTCTGGAATCACGCCTGAAATTTAAAAAAATTAAGGGCTAACCCAAACTTTCAGGGATGCTATGTATGCGGGCTATACCTGGAGGGAGCACGCTGGGATCTGCAGGCCGGCTGCCTGCGCCGTTCCAACCCCAAGATCCTTGTCACCGAACTGCCCATCATGTATATCATCCCCACAGAGTCACATAAGCTTAACCTTCAGGTACCAACACTTATTATAATATAAACTAACTAACTAACCATCACACCATCTCCCTGAAGAGGTAGACATAAAAAGGACTGCCAAACTGTTCTTTCCTGACATACTTCTCCTCCATCCTCAACATACCATACATACATCATGTCATGCACGCACGTTGATTTTTCTGACTCCGTACGTGGCCAACATTTAATATTTGATTGATTTGATCGTGCCAGTTTTTCTCGGAGTTCCTCTTTTTCTTGTTCTGTTTACAAAGTTAACACACACTTTATTCACCATTATTTATTCATTCATTCTTTCCGAGTGTCCAAACCATCTCAATGACTCTTTCATTATTTTGTTCATAACACTTTAATTCGCACTGCATTCATTTTTTATATTTGCATTTGACACTCTATCATATCGTGGGTATACTGGCAAAAAACGTTAAGTCGAAAATTGTCAGTTTTGACTTAGTGATGCAGTATTGTAAAGTTTACAATGCTCTACAAATTGGCAAAATACACGAAGTCGAATGAAACAGATTTTTTCTCTAGTTTTAAAAATAAATTTAACGTTAAATCGTACAAAAGGTATTTCATACAGGCTAAAAGCTTCAAAAAACTTAATATTTTTCGAAGAGTCTTGTTGAACATTTTTGTACTGGAAAAAAACGTTAACTCTACTTATTGTCTTCGGCTGAAAAAAATTCCCTCGATTGACTTTTGACAACGACACTTATATGTTTCAAATTTATAGAAAACTTAAATGTTCGATTTCTCAAAACAGTGATTTTAGACTTAACGTTTTTTGCCAGTATACCCACGATATACAGATTTACATAAATTAGTGTAAGAGATCTCATTACTACAGCATTTATTTTACTTTCATCCTTCTATTGTCAGTTCCATGCTTCAATTGGGTTTAACACATGGAGAGAATAAATGAAGATAGAATGATGTAAGCAGAACAAAAAAGAGAGGGAGACTGATTATATCATGGCACGGTAAAATCAATCAAATAATAAATGTCGGGCAAGTGAGGAGTCCGAGAAATTGACATGCATGCATGACACGATATATGAATGTCGAGGAAGCGAGAGAAGTATATCAGGAAAGAACAGTGAGGTGGTCTATTTTATCTGCCTACCCCTTCGGTGAGAAGGGGTGATGCTTAGTATGCAACACATTGCTAGTTGCTATATATTGTAAAATATTATAACATTTTTTAAATTTCAGAATACGTTAAAAACCCCGGTTTATACAACGTCACTTAGACGCAACGCCATGGGCGTGGGTCTGGTGTTTGAGTCCAATCTGTGGACCAAGGAGCACGACAGTCACTGGATACTGCAGGGCGTCTGCCTGGTCATGAACACCAACTGATGGACCGACTTGATGTTACGTTGTAAGATTTTTAATTATTTTTTAGGACGGTGCTTTCGTATTTGTCAATGAGACTGAAATATTTGTCTAGTCACTTTTTACTTTTTAAATAAAACTATCCTTGTGAACAAATCTTTTTATTTATCTATGAAAATCATACAATAACATATATCCTATATTGATCAAAATGTACTTGAGCAAACAAAATTATATAAACAATCATTTTGTAAAAGTTACACAAAAATTTTCTTTCCTGTGATCATATTTAAGTTTTTAAATGATATAGATGTGTATATTGATGACTTGTTCAATTACAATAAGAAGCCATGACTTATTTTATGCTCCGAATTGCAACACAAAAGCACTTTAAAACTCTCTTATATTAAAGGCAATTTGGCATTTTATAGAGTTGGTCCTAAGCAGATAAAGAATTCACCAACAGTATGAATGAAACTGTCTGTTTTCTATTATAGAATATCAGCAAAAAAAATATACACCTAAATCCATATTAATTTGGGCTTTCCTGCAAAAAATTGTTTTAAATTTAATATTAATATGTCACCAAGAGAAGGAGCACTGCTTTATCATTAATTATTTAGATTTGTTCATTATAAGGAAGAACAGTTCATAGGTTCAACCACCTATTATATAATTTTATATTTTCTTAGTGAAAAACTCTAAAAGCATAAAAGTGGTAAGATGCATAATTAACATAGTGATTTGGCTAAGGCATTTGCACCACATTGGGGATCTGGAGCCGCCGACCCAGTAGGGCAAAGAAGCATCGGCAGACTGAAATTGTGATGGTTGGATAGTGTCATGGCAAACTGTCAAACCTTGGAGCAGCAAAACTGGAAGGTGCAAGCCAGAGACCGGACAGGATGGAGACTTTTCTAGCTAAAGCTAAAACTCACCGAGGGCTGTAATGCTGAGAATTATGAAGATAAAAGTACTAAGTTGATTTCAATCCAATAAAACAAATCACTCAGCGAGATTTTTACACAAGATCATATTATCAATCAAAAACTTCCACAACTCATCGTACTTTTCTTTACCCAAAGCCAAAACGTCGATATTCATAGAAGCATCGTGATTTTTTGACGTAAACTTCTTCAGATTAGCCTCGGACATGGCCTCTATGCACAACTCCAAGTGTTGACAAACGGCGGCCATTTGCCGGTCAATTATGGAAGCAAACTCCAACAAGTCGGTGGCTTTGCTGACGTCCATCTCTCCACTGATGTCCATCTCCTGAGACTCTTGTAATGCTCCAACAGCGGGGGAAGAATTCTTCTCTTTAACATTATATCCAGATGGAACGATGATGCACCTTATAGGCAGCAGTTCATAAATAAGGTTAGCGAGCATTAATACTTGATTTTCAGTTCTGAAACAACAGAAGGAATATAAAAAGTTTATTATAAATATTAACCTTATTGGACGCTAGCTTTTGTATGTTATTCTATCAACGTTTAATTTTAAAAGGGCATTGTGAATTTTAATCGCTCCATTGGTAATATTCAACTGACAAAGTAATAACGCGGAGATTCCACAGACAACAAGATTCAACATGATTCATCTTGTCATCTCACACGTGCCATACGACCGCAGCGACAAAGTTCTGTTGTCACGTCAGAGGTGACCTACGTCCGTTAAGGATTAATAATAGATGTTCTTCAGAGAGCAAGATCTGATAGATAATTGTTGGCCAATATTAAAGCCCATAAGGTGTCATATTTAGGTCATGTGTTTAGGGGAAGAAATTGCTCCAGTGATTGGAATATGAATTGCTCCAACTGATCTTCTTCTTCCGATGGTGCTACAGCCCATATCGAGCCATGGCCTCCGTCAAGGAGAGCAAAATAGAGGATTGACAGGAGGCGTATATCCTGGTTCCACAACATAAGGGAATGCACTGGCTTAAAAAGGGTTGGGAAGCTGTTTTGAGCTGCCAGGGACAGATATGCCTATCCTCTTATGTGAGAGTTAACATTGGGGAGACGTGACATGACATCAGAAGAAAGAAGATTTTAAATGTTACAAGATATTTCAACTAACTAACCATCAAGGTGTTTCCAAGACCAAAATACTGTATACTCTTGACTACTTTTCTCACCCTATCTTAACATTTATGTATTGTGTCAAGCACGCAAATCGATTTCTCTAACTCTCACGTAACTGATTTTTTTTATTGATTTAATTATGTCATGTTCTCTGCAGACCAGCTCTATTTCATGTTTCACTCTCATCATTAACATTCCTCATTTTTTCTTCAATCATTTTTATATTGTATCTAAACCTGATATTATTCCATGTTTCTTTATTCATTATTTGATTCAATTCTAATTCTCATATTCCTAATTCGGTCACGCAGTATCTTGCCAGATATGATCCTGAGAGTCTTCATTTCTTACACACTAAGCACGTATTTTTGTAAAATGGAACCATCTCTCATGCGTTCCTGGTATTATACAGCGGCGGTACATCCATACAAACCGAGAAGCCGGGCTTGCCTTAAAAAATCGATATTAAAACGTTTTAGCGCATTTGAGCCGCCTAGGAAAAAAATAATATTTTGATTTTCGCGCAAGGGCATTAAAGCGATTTAATTCATTGAGTTGGAAATGACTCCGCCTACATGCGCAGAAAGTGAGATGCCCCCGAAATCGCCTACGTCCACACATTTTGTTTCATGTTTTCGATGGGCTTCATATTGGGCATGCAAAATTTAAAAGGGTCTTTGTCGCACTTATGTATTTTTGGCTTGTAATCATATAGCTAGGTGCATATATACCAGAAGATATCTACAATTTTTTGTTTGGATTTAAAGCCGGGCTTTATCACTTTGAAGTATGTTACTATTTGATGTGTAACGAACTTCATTTATATTGTCAGAATGTTATCTGTCATTAACGTGCCGAAATGTTTAGAAAAGGAAGATTATGTGATTTCTTTACGAATATTTATTTATAATTCCTTGGCTTGCCTTACTGGTTGACCCTTGGCACGCCACTGGTATTATATACTGTATTTTACCTGTTCTCAATAGATGCCTTAAACTATTAATCATTGTTTTTAATATCTTTTGACAAAATAAACTGATTTGATCTAATCGTACATAAGTTTTATAAATCGGGTGGTGGTCTCGGAGGGGATAGAACGCTTGGCTCCTGATCCAGGGGACATGGGTTCGAGCCTGGACACGACCCGATTCCTTCTTCAAAATAATGAGTTATTTTCTGCTGATATTGAAGATTGTAAAATAAATTATAAAATCATTGATTTAAATCTTTGGTGTTAGTCTTAAAAAAAAAAAATCCTTAATTTGCTGTTGATCTTCATGTCAGAGTTTTTCCATATTATATTTTTCAAATTTTCAAATATCCTGAGATGACTATAGCCTAATTTGACACATTCATTAAAACATTACACTTACTTTGAAAGGATGATGATCTTGTGAATGTTTGAAACAACTTGAGTAATATAGAGGGTGATTCCATGAAGGGTATGCAGAGGGGAAATGCAGTGTCGGAGAACACACCCAGTCTCTTGAGAAAATTCACTGAATTTCAATTTCTCTATGAAGAAGCTTTGCAAACGAACCGACTCCTCTGTGATGAGATGAACATCTAAATCGGTTTCAATACTCGTAGCCATGATCGATAAAACATCATTTGGTCCTGTAAGATAAAACAAAAATGTCATTCTGTATTTTATGTCCGATACAAAAAATATTTGTAGTATCTTGTATAATACATGTCTAAAGGCTACAAATATATAATTTGGTTTCTGAACTACGAAATACCTTGATCTCGGAAGAGATCATGTTGACTGATTGCTCTCTCCACTGGCGTCAACAAAGGCAGATTGTTTCTGTTGGCTGGTATATAAAACAATGTATGTTGGTGCTGTTGGAGATATTTTTCAGTAACAAAAAAATCAATACTAAAAATATACCCTGATTAATCTAAAGAAATGGGTGTCAAGAGACCCATCTCTTCGAAGCTGTAGAGAATTGATCAAAAACATTCCCAAAAGAAATACTGTGGAATAGAGCCGCGGATAGCTACCATACTCCCTCTTGTAGAGATACCTCAGAATTTTTTCGAACCGTCTCCAAACTTTATATCACTGAACCACCTTTGAATCTGCTTAAAACCAAAGAATTACATAAAACTCCTGAGCACATTTGGGTTATTAGAATACCCTTGTTGGACTTAAAAAAGTTCCTTCATCATCCTACTTAACCTATCTATCTATAAGATACCAAAATATTTAAAAAAAATTATATTCACCAAATTGATCGTCTCTACGTAAAATTGGATGCATATCTTCACCGACTGCATTTCCAATATTCAACTTTATATCCGGCAATGGCAACGATAGGACCACGTCTTCTGTTGTGTATTGCAGTATTGCCTTTAGAGAGACACTCCGTGATACCGTGAACAACGGTTTATCCATTACGGCAACCATTGTCACGGCTGATTTAGATTGTAATGCTACCCTTGATTTTTTAACCCAATATGGTGGCATTTTTGTTGCTTCATAAATATGCGTGTCGTAAACAAATACATCATTTTCACTGCTCTTCACGAACAAATCTATATCATTAATGGACCTGAAATTAAATTAATTAAATTAGTTCATATTAATTTTATTATATAATATATAAAATAATAGTTAGATGTACATACAATATTGTATGATAAACAATATTCGATTGGGCCGAGATAACCAAACCGCAGAGCTAAAAAGAAGAATTGAACTAAGCTGGGCAGCTTTCGGAAACATGGGTTATGAAAAATACCGATCAGCCTGAAACGAAAAGTCTATGAGGCCCGTGTTCTGCCAGTTGGTACTTATTGTCTTGAAACTGTTACATTGTCCAAACAAAGTACTGAGAAACTACAAGTGACCCAAAGAGCCATGGAAAGAGCCATGTTAGGAATAAGCCTAAGAAACAGAGTCAGAAACGATACGGTGAGAGAAAAAACAAAGGTCACTGACATCATCCACCAGATGGCGACAGGTCACGTAGCCAGAAGCTCAGATGAAAAGTGGACAAGAAGACTGCTGACTTTGAGACCGTGGACGGCAAAGAGAAGTGCAGGGCGACCGCAACTACGATGGAAGGATGATCTGAACAGACACATCGGAATAACCTGGATGCAGTCTGCCCAGGACAGAGTGACATGGAAGCGAATGGAGGAGGCCTTTGTATAGGAGTGGACGGGAATAGGTTGAGGAAGAAGAAGAAATAATGAAAATTACATTTTTAAAGATAGCCCTGCCATCTAGTGACAAGATAATAAAACACACATTAAACCAGAGACGTATGTGCCCACTAAACGATAAATATAATAAATGTTAGATATGTGTACATCCCAGAATAACTGAGAATGGATCTTGCAAAAAATACCCATTACACAAAACATATTTAATAGATTTGTTTAAATGCATATTTTTATTTCTATTGTAAACAAAACACAAATTAAAAAACCTTTGAAATATGGAAGTATATGAGAATGCTTAAGATACCATGGACAATAAAAATGACAAATGAAGTAGCATTGAGACGCATTTCATTTATTTATTTAAACATATTAAATGCATCACAGTACTTCATTCTAATATGTCAATGATGCATAATATTATTAACAAAAAGTTACACACCATAGTTAATAATACATAATGAAATAATATGATGAACTCACAGTTAAAACAATAATAGAGACATCATCTTCCTCAAGTCAACTACACTATCACAAAATACATTGACCTCCGAGGTGACACGAAATTGCTCTACCTACCTACCGAATTGTGGGAGATAAAACAATATGTGGCCCCTTTATCGAAGCTACATCACTTAGGATTTCTGAGTTGTGTATACAACCGCCCAATCAGTGGAAAGAAGTGAACACCCAAGTGAATTTATCGCCTTCTCCAGAGTGACTGGTAGCCCCTAGCATGCCTAACAAGAAATCAGTCGGAAAGAGCCATGGGTAATATCCATACTCCTTAAGATAGAGGCATCGCAGAAATTTCTTCTGCACCCTCTCCACCATCAGGGAATATCGAACCTCATGCGTGAGTATGGATCGTCAGCTGCTCATTTCAATAAAAATAAGAAAAACTGCAACCCATTCACAACCTAAAGTATCATTTACTGCCGCTGATAATTGAGGGTTAGATCGAGGGAAGATGAGGCATGGAATGCAGAATATCATGGCCGGGAAACATCAGACAGTGGAGTGGATTACTGACCGTCGACAGCCTCATATACGCTTTGGGGGACAAGAGTAGAATGGAGCAAATGGTTGCAAAAATCCAGTAATGGATATGCCAAAAAAGATTTTTTTAAACACGTTTTTGTATAATCAGAGATTAAAAATTATTTAAAAAGATAAAATTTTTATAATGTTTTGCATTACAATGTGAGGTATCTGTTTTTTGATCACTGGTAAACAGAATCAAACATCTGAAGTGCGGGACAGAGAAAATTTACACAGGTGTTCGTAGAGGTAACGAATGTATTCAAATCTTCATCTTTAAAGGTTAACACTTTAGTAACTGTATTTAAAAACTGTATATTAAGCATAAACATTGTTCAATGGCATTAACAAGAAATGTTTTCCCAACCAATGACAGGTCATAAGTCCGGTAAGCGCCTCGACCACCATATTCTGTTCCCAGAAAACAATCTACATCTTCGTCTCTATTGAGATACAATTAATCCTTATAAAAAAAATTTTAAAATTATCCGCAATGGGTAAAATTCAGTATTTGTATACATTCAAAATGTTTTATAAATTTCAATTTCTTTGTAGAATTTCATTGTAAAAAAACTGATACAAAAAAAAATTAAAATACATATATTTTTTCTTCCACTTCTACAAATTAGTTCTTAAGTTTTCACTAGTTATTTAGCTCGCTTCTAACTTCTAGCAGTGAGCTGAACAGTTAGTGATGCAGCGATTCAGAAGATGGCAGCGAGCTGCCTAAACCAGTTTAAACTAAATAACAAGTGGAATTAAACTAAATATATATCATAAAGATACTTTCAAGTTAAGACTTTAAACTCTACAAATTTATTTGTCTTTTTCTTTTTTATATACTTTGTATATACAACACTAACTTTAAAATTATTAATATTACATTTTAGACATGTTTCCGACAACCGGTCCTTCCTCAGTGATATTATGAAGAAACATATTTAAAATTGTTTACAAATATGATCAGTTTTGACAGATGTTATAAAGATTTACGTTCCAAAATAAATCTTTATAACATCTGTCAAAACTGATCTTATTTGTAAACAATTTTATAATATTCTCTATATGTATCTTTATAATATCACTGAGGAAGGACCGGTTGTCCGAAACATGTCTGATATGTAATTTTAATTTTTTTTAAAGTTAGTGTTGTATATATTATACAAATTATATAAAAAAGAAAAAGACAAATAAAACATCTTCACAAAGTGTGGCGAACATAGAAGAAAATCTACAAATTAGTAAGTATTATAATTATTAAGAAAAAATAAGTTAATCCAATAATACTTATATTTCATTATGAGATCATAATAATTGTGTGCTACTCATAAAGAAGTAAAGAGCGATACACCTTGAGCATTTCCCTTGGTATTTTTCGACTCTGTACATATATTTTTAAAAATATGTAAATAGACAAAAAAATAATTGATTTATCAATGCACAAAAGTGTTAAGTAAAGAAATAAATTTTGGTAAAATCGAACGCGTTTGGGCATGCAATTCAATTATCAAAGAGTGTAGTTTTTGGTGTCATGTTCTGTTGTGCTTTCCGTCTAACCTACATTCAATTTTACATTATATTAGAATAAAATAACACATTTGTGCTGATTTAGCATAAATATAAACTGTGTCCAATACTGATAAATAGTGAAAAGCATTGAATTGCAAAAATAATAGCACTATTAATCATCACAACATATGTTACAAATTGTGAAGTAAGGCAAAATACTGATATCTTCTTCTTTTTCTTCTTCCTCAACTTCGCTGCTGGATATAGGCATCTTCAAAAGGTTTCACTCACTATTCTTATCCGCTGTTTACCAGCTATCGGCTATTTATATAAGTAATTATATGAATTAAATCAAGTAAAACCATTAAACAATCGCGTTTATTATTATATATTAGGTGTATAACTTTGCTTCCGCCGTTTTTTTCCGAAATTCGAGGCTTTATTGTAAAAAACTGGTTATACATTTATGATTCAAAGTATTGTTCATCGCTGGCCACTACTTTCTCCCATCTTTCGGGCAGCATACGAATCCCGTGTTGAAAAAACTGGTCATCTTTTGAAGCGATCCACGAATCGATCCAATTTTTTACTTCTTCATAAGACCGAAAGTGCTGGTCAGCTAGGCCGTGTGCCATTGATCGAAACAAGTAATAGTCAGAGGGAGCAACGTCTGGAGAATACGGCGGGTGGGGTAAGACTTCCCATTTCAAAGTTTCCAAGTATGTCTTGACCACTTTCGCAACATGGGGTCGAGCATTGTCATGCTGTAAAATCACTTTATCATGTCTCTCGTTGTATTGCGGCCGTTTGTCTTTCAATGCTCGGCTCAAACGCATTAATTGCGTTCGATAACGATCGCCTGTGATTGTTTCAGTCGGTTTTAACAACTCATAATACACTACGCCGAGCTGGTCCCACCAAATACTGAGCATAACCTTGGAACCGTGAATATTCGGTTTGGCCGTCGACGTGGAAGCATGGCCGGGATATCCCCATGATTTTCTGCGCTTGGGATTATCGTAATGAACCCATTTCTCGTCCCCAGTCACAATGCGATGCAGAAATCCCTTCCGTCTTTGCCTTGCAAGCAACTGTTCACAAACACACAAACGCCGTTCAACACCTCTCGGCTTCAACTCGTACGGCACCGCTACTGCCATCTATTGCAAAACGGCGGAAGCAAAGTTATACACCTAATACAATAATTAAAATCTTAAAGTTGTCATCGCAAACAAAAGCCTATCTAAAAAAGCTAAGATGGCAGTGCACAATGGTGTTCTTGTGCCGACCCTTATGTATGGAAGTGAAGCATGGAACTGAAAACGTGGCACGATCAATTATTAAATGTCGGTCACGTGAGGAGTCGGAGAAATCGACATGCGTGCATGACAAGATGTATGAATGTGGAGGATGCGAGGAAAGTATGTCAGGACAGAACAGTGTGGCGTTCCATTCTTTCTGCGTACCCCTCCGGAGAGATGGCGTGATGGTTAGTTAGTTAAATCTAACTAAGTAACTGCGTAGATTTTCACGGTTGGCAGCAATATGTTTTGTGTGATTTTGAGAAATAACGTGTGATTTCTCCTTCTCGACTGACGTTTTGGAGATCGTTGCAGTCTTCAGGGTAATGTGGTGGTAGAGATGACTTGGCTTCACTGCATTCTTATTTATAACAAGTTGAACCACCAATTACTGATAATTTATAACCGGTTTTGATATCATCATCAACAAAGCAATGACTTTAAAATTTTAATTCGGTGGATACCAGGCAAAAAGATACATTTTTATTGTTTCAAATGAAATAACAAAATGTTTAGTTTACCAATATTCTTCACATATTTCATACATATAAGCGTCTCTTAGGTGATCTTTGCAGTTTCTGTCCTCCTTCTGTTCCTTCGCCAATGGTAATAGCAGGTCCAGGTGCCTGATGTTATATGCCTATCTCTTTAAAAATTTAAGTTATGAAATATATGGACTAAGATATTGATTTGAGTACTGCAGGTATGCTTAATTGAAAGACTTGGCTGTAAAGACTTGAGTGTGATCTATTATGCACTTAAGATTGAACAGTTGACTCTTTTTCTTTAAGTATCAATCCTAGGGATTGGTTTGCAGCACAGTCTAACTAACATCTTTGCTGTTTCTTGGGATGCCACTTGTTAGCTTTAATGTTTTCTGTTCTTCTCTTATTTGTATACAACAGATTATTTTAACCCAATTACTGTATACTCAGTGAGTTTCTGAATGTATTTATCTATTATCGGGATACCCGATTCCCAATTTGAAGTGCAGTCATCGCCACCATCACCAAGCGTTCATCGCATAGTTCAATCTAATGTTTAGATTCAACTATTTACACTCAAGTTTGAATATTTTGGAATCAATATAACTAACTAACTGACCATCACCTCCGAAAGGGTAGGCAGAATGAATGGACTGTCACACTTTAACCGATGCGGCATTCCATCCTTCGCCCTCGCGAGAGATGCGGTATGATGGGTTGTGAACCTCATCGTCACCAATAGGCATCTCCCGCATACACTTGGATTGTCCAACATCCACAAAATAAATCTAAAACAAATAATATAAAATACGATGATATAAAATAAAACGACAAAATAAAAATAATTTAACACATAATGTTCTTTTATACAATTACAATATATACATTTAAATAATTATGAAATTAAATAAGCGCAATGGCTTTTCAAAGATACTAATTAAAAACTGGCATGGGTGTAGGGTTAGGAAAAATAATAAAGGAAATAATAGATCCAAGAAAAACAGTTTGAAATAGTGTGAAAACAATGCTGTTGGTGTATAGTAAATATACGGGCAAGTTCCCAGTTGATCGGTTCGTGTTCACAATGTGCATCTCTCTGGCCTGCATGGTCGTGTTGCTGTATATCGCCATTGTGCAGAGCATCGCACGACAGCCCAAGGAAGACTACATTGATGATGAAGAGTTTCTCAATGTTAATGTAAGTCTGCATCAATTAATCATTGCTTTCAAATCTTTTTCAGAGTCCTCACGTTTTGGAGCAAAGACAGTTCCCATTCCACAGCAAGAATGAATGGCTTTTTCTTGCAAATGTCGTTAGGAAAAGCAATCTGAATGTTAAATTACAGCATATTGGATACAGATAGAAATCTTTCACTCTATGATAGAATAAGGAATTCAAGGATAAGATATTGTATTTATTGTTTCTCGAACAATGATGTAAAACTCCATATTAAATAATTAATATGAATGAAAACATCTGTTTTCTAGAAGTTTCATTATATTTTATGTGAATGACATGTTTCGCCTGTCCATGGCATTATCAAATGTAGCTACAAGTCAAATGTGGCTACATTTGATAATGTCTTAGACATGTCATTAAAATAAAATACATATAATAAAAGATCTAGAAAACAGACGTTTTCATTTGTATTAATTATTGAGAAGATATTGATATGCACATGTGAGAAGAATGGATTCATCCAGACTCCCTCTCGTTATGGTGCATGCCCAATCCCAAGGTAGACAACCCCCGGAAGACCATCAAAAAGATGGATCAACAGCTAGGAGTTGATTTCGCAAGAGGCCAAACTTTCCTAAGAAACAGACCACAAGGCCTACACTAAGAAGAATAGAGAAGGATACAAATATGTTTTAACTTCAGTGAAACAGTGTTTATACGTAATATTCAATCATTACTACATATAGCATTGATACCAGAGCGGACACCACAAGAACGAAGGCTAAAGTGCGGGTGGCAGAGATGCGGACGCTGAGGATAATAGCAGAAAAGAAATTTCTAGATAGGGTGAGGAACAAGTCTATCCGCGGAATCTGCAAGGTGTCGTGAGATGGAGCAGATAACGCAGAAGATACTGGAATGCGCATGTGCAGAGGATGGATCCCACCAGAATCTCACCCGCTGTGGCAAATCAGATTCCTGCCAGCTACCATCCCCCCGGAAGACCACCAAAGAGGAGGGACAGCTGGGAGTCAACCTCCCAAGAGAGGCCAGCCTGATTTCAGGAACAGACCAAAGGTCTAAAAGAATAAGAAGAAGATATTTGAACTGTTTTATTCATCATATCAGCTTCTCTCTCCTGTTTTATGGACATGAAAGTTAGACATTTGACATTATCACGGATAACCGGTTTCAAAATAAACCTTTACAGGCGAATGTTGTGCATCTCGTGGAGAGATATCAGGACAAATGTTGATCTTATTTTAATGATGAATCATTGATCGGCTGGCTCTCATATCCGAGGAAGACTGTCCTTTACTGATTTGAAAAAAATGACATTTTATCACCTCTACCCCCTGCACAAGGATACCACAGCAGATGACCTTATCAAATACCTTACCTCGATTGTCAGTACGGCCGCATTCAAGGTCTTCAAAATCAAGTCGAGGGGAGATTATGCCTCGTTCAAATTGGGTATACCTTCAGAAATTGTTGGTGAAGTTTTAAAGCCCTGTCATTGGCCACGTCATTCATATGTTAAGGAATGGGATAATAGGGTGGTAACTCCGCACTTGCCTAAAGTCAAATGACTAGACACAAGCGAGGCCAGTATTGTTCCCCCTGTTTCTTGTTCCTCTTCATTAAAATGTTTTTATCAAAACGCACGAGGGTTAAATACCAAATGCACCGAGTTTTACAATGAGGTAGCAGGATGTGATTTTGATATAATATGTTTGACCGAGACGTGGCTTAGTGATAGCGTTTTAAGCTCGGAACTATTCACGTCGGATTTTATTGTGTTTAGGAGAGATCGCGCGTCCTCTTGTAGTGCTCACAGGCAGGGTGGGGGGTGTTTGTTGGCCGTGAGACACGGACAATCTATGGATATCCAGAGATTTTCTATGTTGGAAACGGTCAATGAAGATCTTTGGCTTAAGCTCACATATAGAGGTACGATAGTTTACATATGCGTAATATATTTTCCTCCTCAGAGTTCTTTAGAGTCTTATAGATTATTTTTTAATAAGATTCTTTGTAATCTGCTAATAATTGGGGATAAGCGTGTCATTTTACTGGGCGATTTTAATTTGTACTCGGCACAGAGCAGGGATGTCGATGAGGAGATCTCTTTTATGTGTTCGGTGCTGGGACTCGTCCAGTGCAATGGCATTCTGAATACCAAACAAAGAATACTTGATTTAATATTTTCGACAGTTCCGGTATCCGTTTCTCGAGACGAATCTCCCCTCACGAAAGAGGACTCTTACCATCCTGCATTAAATTTTGACTTAATTATAGAGACTTCAAGACCACATTCTAGGGTCCCTACTGCGGACACGGTATCATGGAGGGGCTGGAATTTTTCCAATGGTGATTTCAGTTTCCTCTATGATGCACTTTTTCAGGCAAACTGGGATCAACTTCGCTCTATAACAGACGTGAATGAGGCCGTACAAGTTTTTTATGACATTGTATATTCTTGTTTTGATGATTGCTTCCCTAGGAAACCCCCGGCTACCACTAATAGACGATATCCGAGGTGGTTCACTCGAGATATTATCAGTGACATCAGAATGAAACATAGTTACCACAAAAAGTGGAAGTCTTCTGGTAATTCACATTACTACACTCTCTTTAGTAGTCTTCGAGCTACGGTAAAATGTAAAATGAGATCTTCTTTCAAATCATATATATCCAACATTGGAGCCGATATTTTGAGAAATCCCAATGATTTTTGGAAATATATAGACTCCAAACGCCATGATGGTGGTGTTATTGATACAATGACGTGGCAAGGTCAAGAGGTTCACAATAGAGAAGTTGTGAATGCATTCGCTGAACATTTTAAATCTGTGTTCAGTACTCCATCAAATGAGGCAGTCCATGCTGATTCGCAGAATACGACTCAGGGCGCTCAAGATATTTCCATAGATTTTTTCAGTGAATGTGAAGTCTTCAAGGCTATTAATCAACTCAAAAACACGAATTCATTAGGTCCAGATTTTGTTCCAACCTTTATATTAAAAGGTTGCAACCACATTTTCAAAAAACCACTGTCCATTATATTTAATCGATCGCTACAAACGGGTGTCTTTCCGGAACTTTGGAAGATTTCTAAAATCTCTCCAGTTTTCAAGAAGGGCACAAAATCATGTGTTGAAAATTATCGACCAGTAGCAATTTTATCTACACCTGCGAAGGTATTTGAGGCGTTAATACATCATTTTATTAACCCAAAGATAGAACCATTCATAATTAATGAACAGCATGGATTCAGATCAGGGCGTTCAACCATTACAAATTTGATGGTATTTACGAACTTTGTCACTAAGTGCCTTGATAAAGGTGCACAAGTCGACTGCTCGTATAGCGATTTTTCAAAAGCGTTTGATAAGGTGGACCACCAACTTTTGCTTCGAAAGCTTCAAAGGATTGGCTTTAGTGACAATCTGCTCAAGCTTTTCTCTAGCTATCTAACATCTCGAAAACAATATGTGTCATATGGACTTTTTCAGTCTTCAGCCTTTCACACCTCATCAGGGGTGCCACAAGGGTCTAATTTAGGACCATTGCTTTTCACAATATTCATAAATGATATTTCTAACGAAATAAAGTTTTCAAATTTTTTATTATTTGCTGATGACATAAAAGTTTTCTCTGAAATAGAGAATCCCTCAGATTGCTTGAAGCTTCAGTGTGACATTCAGAGCATAACCCAATGGAGTAAACGTAACAAATTATTCTTCAACGTCTCCAAGTGCTTTGTTATGTCATACACACGGGCATCGAAAACATTATACTTTCGCTATCTTATGGATGGGGTACAGCTTGAAAGAGCTTCTACATCCAGAGATCTCGGTGTTCTGTTCGATGCTCAATTATCGTTCAATCTTCACATAGTTGCTCTATGTAATAGTTCCATTAAAATGCTTGGATTTGTTTTCAGGAATGCCAAGATATTTTCGAACACACAGGTACTTCGGGTGTTGTATAATTCCCTGGTAAGAAGTCGGCTGGAATATAGTTCCGTTATTTGGTCACCGCCTGGGATCCGATATTCTCTGATGGTGGAGCGAGTGCAGAAAAAATTTCTGCGCTTTCTTTACCTCAGGGAGCGCGGTTATTACCCGTGGCTCTTTCCGACTGAATTCTTGCTAGGTATGCTAAGCTACCAATCATTGGAGAGAAGGAGGAACATTCACTTGGGAGTTCACTTCTTTCAGCTGATTGGCGGCCGTATACAGAACTCGGATGTCCTGAGTGATGTAGGTCTATTTGTCCCTGATAATTACCTTCGTCAAAGACAGCACAGATTGTTTTATTTGCCACGCTGCAGAACCAACCTGCCAATGGTAATGCCTGTGGGTAGGGCAATCTTATTGCTTAATCGGATCG